>CM061752.1:207318773-207772123 GCA_030979885.1 Lolium multiflorum
TAAAGCCATGATTCATGGTGGAAGTTTCAGTTTTGGACATATATCCTCAATCTCATATGAGAATAATAATTCTTGCCACATGCTTATGCATTAGAGAGGAGTCCATTATCTGTTGTCCATGTTGTCCCGGTATGGATGTCTAAGTTGAGAATAATCAAAAGCGAGAAATCCAAAATGCGAGCTTTCTCCTTAGACCTTTTACAGGCGGCATGGAGGTACCCCTTTGTGACACTTGGTTGAAACATGTGCATTGCAAAGATCCGGTAGTCCAAGCTAATTAGGACAAGGTGCGTGCACTATTAGTATACTATGCATGAGGCTTGCAACTTGTAAGATATAACTTTCATAACTCATATGCTTTATTACTACCGTTGACAAAATTGTTTCATGTTTTCAAAATAAAAAGCTCTAGCACAAATATAGCAATCGATGCTTTCCTCTTGAAGGACCATTCTTTTACTTTTATGTTGAGTCGGTTCACCTATCTCTCCACCTCAAGAAGCAAACACTTGTGTGAACTGTGCATTGATTCCACATACTACATATTGCACTTGTTATATTACTCTATGTTGACAATTATCCATGAGATATACATGTTACAAGTTGAAAGCAACCGAAACTTAATCTTCCTTTGTGTTGCTTCAATGCCTTTACTTTGATTTATTGCTTTATGAGTTAACTCTTATGCAAGACTTATTGATGCTTGTTTCTAAGTACTATTCATGAAAAGTCTTTGCTTTATGGTTCACTTGTTTACTCATGTCATTACCATTGTTTTGATCGCTGCATTCACTACATATGTTTACAAATAGTATGATCAAGGTTATGATGGCATGTCACTTGTAAATTATCTTTGTTATCGTTTTACCCTCGGACGAGCAGAACTAAGCTTAGGGATGCTTGATACGTCTCGACGTATCGATAATTTCTTATGTTCTATGCCATATTATTGATGATACCTACATGTTTTATGCACACTTTATGTCATATTCGTGCATTTTCTGAACTAACCTATTAACAAGATGCCGAAGTGCCACGTTCCATTCATTTGGTTTCGTAAATCCTAGTAACGAAATATTCTCGGAATTGACGAAATCAAGTCCCAGGGCCTATTTTGCCACGAACCTTCCAAGACCGAAGAGGATACGGTGGGCCACGAGGTCGCCACCATAGGCGGCGCAGCCCGCCCTTGGCCGCCGACCCTGTGGTGCCGTGTGGCCCCCACGTTCCCTTCCGCCACTTAAAGCCTCCGTCGCGAAACCCCCGATGCGAAAAACAGATACGGAAAACCTTCCAGACGCCGCCGCCGCCGATCCCATCTCGGGGACTCCGGAGATCTCCTCCGGGCCTGGATTCATCTCCCGAGGACTCTACACCGCCATGGTCGCTTCCGAGTGATGAGTGAGTAGTTCACCCTGGACTATGGGTCCATAGCGTAGCTAGATGGTTGTCTTCCTCATTGTGCTTCATTGTTGGATCTTGTGAGCTGCCTAACATGATCAAGATCATCTATCTGTAATTCTATATGTTGTGTTTGTCGGGATCCGATGGATAGAGAATACCATGTTATGTTAATTATCAAGTTATTACATATGTGTTGTTTATGATCTTGCATGCTCTCCGTTACTAGTAGAGGCTCGGCCAAGTTTTTGCTTTTAACTCCAAGAGGGAGTATTTATGCTCGATAGTGGGTTCATGTCGCATTGACACCTGGGATGAAAGTTCTAAGGTTGTGTTGTGTTTGCCACTAGGGATAAAACATTACGCTATGTCCCAGGATGTAGTTGTTGATTACATTACGCACCATACTTAATGCAATTGTCTGCTGCTTTGCAACTTAATACCGAAGGGGTTGATATAACCTGAAGGTGGACTTTTTAGGCATAGATGCAAAGGATGGCGGTCTATGTACTTTGGTCGTAATGCCCAATTAAATCTCACGTACTATCATGACATGTATGTGCATTGTTATGCCTCTCATTTGTCAATTGTCCGATGTAATTTGTTCACCCAACATGCTTTTATCTTATGGGAGAGACACCTCTAGTGAACGTGGACCCCGGTCCATTCTTTAATACTGAAATACAAATCTGCTGCAATACTTGTTCTTACTGTTTTTTGCAAACAATCATCTTCCACACAATACGGTTAATCCTTTGTTAGAGAAGCCGGTGAGATTGACAACCTCACTTTTTGCTGGGGCAAAGTACTTTGGTTGTGTTGTGCAGTTCCACGTTGGCGGGCTAAGTTGCGCCGCACTACATCCCGCCGCCATCAACCTTCAACGTGCTTCTTGGCTCCTACGGTTCGATAAACCTTGGTTTCATCGAGGGAAACTTTGTACGCATCACACCTTCCACTTGGGGTTCCCAGCAGCGTGTGCTTTACGTCATCGCTTGTTACTTTTTCCGTATCAATACGAAGAAAATCCTAACCGGACGCGTTAGGTACCCGATAAAATATGACTGGGACTCGACGAATGGTAAGACCTTAAGCGGCACCGTCGAAGTTTACACCAAAGATCCCGAGATCATGTCCGTGGACGTGATTCAGGTTTTTGCGGATTGCCACTAGAGCAGTTAACTAATACCTGATCCGTCAGATGAACTAGCCCCAACTACCATTATCCCTGTACAATATAGAATTGCGTATCTAAAAGATATGAGATGAATTCGGCAGATGTATTGAATGATTAAAGTTGGAGATTTTTCTTGACTCTGCGATTCAAGCAAAATCTCGGGGGCTACTGACATAGGCATCCCCAATGGCCTCGCCAAGATGGTACCGGAGTTATCAAGGCCCATAACCCGAAGAGCAAGAAGATTCGGAAGCCCAAGATACTATTAAGGAAAGTTAGAGTTGTAATAGGAAGCATTATCTGTAATCTTGCGGGATGAGAAACCCTCCCGACTCAAACTTGTGTATTACGAAACCCTCGGCTCCACCTCCTATATAAGGGGGAGTCGAGGACAAAGAAAGGATCGATTTATTGTCAACACAACCCTAGGTTCATATTCGTCGAGTACTTTTCGGCTGAAACCTTCGAGATCTACTTGCCCTCTACATCCAACTAAACCCTAGTCTACAATCCGTAGGCATTGACAAGTTGATACCTTGTCAGTTATGTCAACGACTTGCATACTACACCATGCAGTGGTATGCTGGATCATCACAGTTTCAAAAAATTTCTACCCTCTAAAACTTACAAAAATGCTTTGAATCGTCGGTATCCTAGTAGTCTAGCAATCGTACAACTCTAGTCTCGGATGAAAAGACATATCCTAGCCCCTGCTGCAACTCCATTCATTTTAAATGTCCACGTCCTGCGCGGTTCTGAGGGCATGCTAGTCATTTCTTGCCAGGTCCTCCCTTCTGGCTATATTATCCATCTTCTGTTCCACGCATGTCCTCATCTCTACACCCCCTCCGATGAGAACACTCTCTTCTGTTCACTGACGTTGGCGTACACCACGTATTTTGACCCGTACGTCATGAAACATATTCATGAACGGAGGTTTATTTCAACATTTGCCCTATCCGTTAGCGGTTACCCCACGTCCTACGGGTGCGGCATAGCCACCTAAAAAAATGGTTAGGCTCCTTTTATCAATCACCATCTCCGTTTTTGCACAAGCACCATGGACGCGCCACCCCCCCCAAGAAAATCCACTTCTTTACAGACATTCAGCCTCTCATAGAGAAAATTCTGAAAAAGAATTGCAGGTTGGAGGGGTAACTTGCTCTCCTATGCTACCAGGATTACCCTTACTAAGGCATTCTTGCTAGCATACCTGTTTATCTTCTCTCCTTGTTCACATTACCCAAGTGGGAGTTGCATCTCATAAATACCCAAATGGCCAACTGCTTATGAATTTGACGGGCATAGGAAGCTCCACCTAGAAAATTGGAGATTAGTCTATAAAAATAAAGAATTTGGAGGTCTGGGTATCCTAGACATAGCTAATGTTAGCCTCTGCCTTCTTGGATTCTAGATAAAGAGATATTCTATAGATGATGGAAAGCTCTAGAAAACCCTGGTGGATGCCAAATATAATACAAACAATACCAACATCTTATGTAGTTCCATAACTAGAGTGTCCCAGTTATGGAAAGGAGTAATGTGGGTTGTAGAGAGTGTTAAAATTTGGATATAGGTGGAAAATAGGAGATGGTAAGAAAATTAGATTATGGAGAACACCTGGTTTGGTACCTCTCCCGGTGTGAGACGAGTTTATTTGATTTCCAACCGTCATAAATTCTCCGTTATGATAATACTTTCCTTTAAGCACTCTTGCACACAATGATTCTGGATTAGAGATCAATCACCACCCTTGATTCGTTAACATAGCTTTGAAGAGTACGAAATCCAACCCATACCACCGCAAGCTTTGGGCTTAGCAAGATCAGCCAACTTGACCCAACGCATCTTGCTTTTAACTTCATCACCACCCCACCAAAATCAAGCTACCACTACCGTAATTTTCTTGCAAAGATTCTTCGACAACTTGAAACGACTTACATAATAAGTTGCTATTGCTTGACATATTTCTTTAGTAAGTACCTCTCTTACCACACTATTAAGTGGCCTTGGTGCCCATCCTGCCACCAACTTCTTAATGGTAGCAACAATATGGTTGAATTGATCATCAGTGGATCGTCCTAGGACTTTTGAAAGCCCCAAATACTTTTCCACTAGAGCCTTAGTAGAAATTTTAGTGCCTTGACTCTAGCCTCAATTGCAAATAGTGAGCGGCACCATCAATAGGCAGAGGAATAGAGGGTAGACCAAAACCTAGTTTTCCTACATCATATGCCTCCGTAAAAGTTGTGAGCGCTTTCATTGACATCCTGAAAAGCTGAGGGGAGAAGAGGTCGCCACTACAATATATAGTGCAGGTGTTACATAGTGCTTTAATACGCCAAGCCACATGCCTATAAACTACGGCCGCGGCACTTAAAAGCCACTAGCAATAAACGCGACGTGGAAATTACACGCGCGATGCCTTTATGGCTTGATGAATAGCTAACCGCCACATGATCCGTTCAACACAAGATCTTGCGCCTTGATAGATAAGGCAACGACAATTTTTTTGCCCTCACTATATAAGGTGCAACGCAATATTTTGCCATGTTTGTTATATCTTTTCACGGTGCATACATTACTCATAGTAAGTTCTAAATAATTATTTAGTTCATTTCAATCCAAGTTGAATTTTCATTTACTTAAGACATAGCATTTCATTCTGTTATATAATTTATATTGTAATGCACTATAGCCACTTCTTTACACAGTATCTATTTATCACGTAAAACTACTCTATATTTTTGACATTTAGATCAAGAAGTGTTGATAGAACTGTTTTTAAAAAGAGGCTCTTGATTGCATGTTTGTTCAATAAGTGTAGATCTAACAGAGGGGTACAATCCTTGGCCCAAATATCCCACTAATTATGAAACAATCCAGTTGTTGTCGGATTCCCGACTTTGGTATCATGCGATTCATTGATGTCGACAATCTCACCATGGACCCGCTTGCTATCCGTGCGCGCCCTATACTAACGACGTCTCTGCGAATTTGAAAGAAAGATAATGACAACTAAAGAAGAGAAAGATGAAACACGATCTTTAGAGGATGTAGACCATATTTATGAGTTGAGAACACCGGTGCATGACTCTGATGAGGATTAAACATATCAGCTGGAACCGTCCGGCGTATGGCCTGCACATCTTCAACTTGTGTACCATCTCCTACATGGAGACAACGTGGATCAGATGAAGAAGTGGGGATAGCGGGAATCATGTGGGGAAGTGGGAGGTAGCATGGAGGGAGAGTGCTATGATCTAGGGTTCGACATGGAGAATGGGAGTCACCAGTGGGAATGGGAGTCACAAGGGCGTGCATACCAGGAGGGGGGCAACTATATGAAAAAACAAGAGTGTGAAGTGGGGGTTAATTTGTTTTTGTGGCCCTTGAAAAGTGTTGCACAACTGTATGAACCATGGTGGATCAAAGAGCCCATAATTGACCAATCAAGATGGTCTTAGGTGAAAAATGACAACATATACATAAGGTGCATAGGAACTTAGCGGCTTAATGTTGGTGCGCGCTACAATTTTGCGAAACATAGCAAACAAAATGTCGCAGAAGTCATGTCATCTTTAATTGGAGGTTTTTTTTTTAAAAAAACGCATAAATCACTAAAACTAGGACACAATATCATCACATTTCTGTTCTTACATGATTCTCCGTGAAAAAACTTCGCGGAAAAAACAAAGTATCATTCCAAGAAGTTTGATTGAATATTATTTGTCTATGAAACATAGTACCATTGTACCAAGAAATTCTTGGAAAATTTCAAAGCATTTTTACACACTAAAACTTACAATTTTCTTTTTGAATCGTCGATATCCTAGCAGTCTAGCAATCCTACAACTCGAGTCTCAGATGAAAAAATACATAGCCTTGCCCCTGCTGCAACTCCAATCATCCTCTGCTGTCCACGTCCTGCGCCGTTCTGAGGGCACGCTAGTCATTTCCCGCCAGTCTATATTATCCATCTTCTCTTCCAGGCATGTCCTCATCCGACGAGAACACAGACGGTGATGTAGTAATAAAAACTGATTTTTTTTATCGAAACGAGACGAAAATAGGGGTGAAAATCAGCGAGGCAGCGTATATAAATTCCGAAAAAGGGGAGAGAAAATAGACGGAAAACATTAAAAATAATATAATCCGTGCCGCAAGGGAGAAAGCCTCTCCCCGTCTCTTATATCTCCGGGGGGAATCCATCTCCGTTCGGCTTTGAGGCGCAGGCTTTCCCCCGTCCCTCCGCTCTACCCCGGCGGCCGATTCGCCTCGGCTCACCCGCCTGGCCGGCCAGGTGCGTCCCGTCCCCCCATTTCTGCGTCGTTTTGGCGATTTTTTGTGGTTTTTTCTTGGCCGGAAATGGGTGATCTGTTGAGTTAGGGTAGATCTGGAGGCGTGCGGGGTGGGGCATCGTGTTCTAGGGTTTGGGCGGGGCGGCGGTGGCAAATCGGTTGTGTCGGCGTGCCCGATTTGAGGGGAAAAGAAGGATTTTTAGGGGGAGTGAATTTTTGGTTCTCCGGGGATGCCTTGTCTGCCGCCAATCATATGAGTGTTGACTTTGGGTTCGATTCGTTTTTCTCCTTTCGGCATGGTTGCGAATTCCACCCCGTGTTGACTTTGTTCCATTTATATGTTCGCCTATAATTCTAAGTGCCCAGAACCCAGGACATGCAAACGGCGCTAATAGAAATTCCGAAGAACATCTAAATTGTCAGAAATTGCTCTTGTGTTTATCAACTGCTAATACTTCTTGTGAACTGGTGCAGGAAGTCTAGGTGTTCTAGCATGATTGCTGACGGTGGTTGTGGTGTTCTGTTTACAGGTTAGGGACGCTTCTCTCTCAGGAGAGGATCAATGTCCAACTATCATGACGAGCACGTCGAAATGGAGGATGATTTCGATATGGATGATCCTGCTGATGCCATGGCGGACGGGCACCAGGAGCAGGAGCAAGGACTAAGGGACTCCGATTCGGAGGACGAAGACGGGCGATCGGTACGTATGTCCGTCAGTTATTTGTTGTATTCTCGCGCCACTCCAGTTTGAATTAAGTCTACGGAATTAATGCCGTTCTAATTGGGCTAGCAGAAGTTAGGATAAACTACTACATTGATTACCATAATTAGAAGTGTTCACACTGGAATGCTGCTGATATGATTTCGTTTCGGTTACGTATCCCGGGTGCTGCTTGTCGTATGCTAGATAGTAGATACCAACATGGAGCAGGCATGAATCAGTTATATGACCATATGAATGACTTGTTTGGTGGCATTGATTGTCCGTTCTCTTATTAGAGAGGGATGAAGAAAACGACAACAATCTCACGCTTGGAAGCCTGATACATTCGTGTCTTCATTAGAGGGTTGTCTAGGTTTATGAAGCCTGTCCCCTTACACAGTTACGCAATGTCATTTGTCTTCTACCGTTCGTTGTCGTACTACTAGTATCATCTACACAGCTCTGTTGCAAGATTATGTCCTGCTTCTCATGATTTCTACTTGCCATTCTATTTAAAATGCTTTCTTTGTTTACTGTACTCCGTCTTCCATTTCTAAACCATTGTGGGTTTGTTTCCGTTACGACATACTACCTCCGTTTCAAGGAATAAGACGCACACGTATTCCAAGATGAACTTTGACATTAAAAATTGAGCAACAAAATCTTGATTATATTATATGTAATTAGCACCCTTGGATTCGTATTGAAAAGCACTTTCTAATGATGCTAATTTCATACAAAAAACTCTTTATATATTTGAAGTAATTCTTGGTTAAACACAAAGCACATAAAACGAGGATGCCTTATTCCTTGAAACGGAGGTAGTAGGATAAACAAAGCAGTTGTTTCTCTTCTCATTTGTTAAGTTTATAGACCAATCTTGAATTGCACCAATAAGACTTTCCATAAATTTGATTTTGTTTCTGTTATTTCTAATCTACCATTGTTTTAATTACATGAACCAAAAGCTGCAGTGCTCTAAATGGTTGTTCTTCCTTCTTTATTTAGAATGATAAAATCCCAGATACTTCGGCAGCGGATGCAAGAAGAGGAAAAGACATTCAAGGAATACCATGGGAGAGGCTAGCTATCACTCGTGAAAAATACAGGCAGACCAGATTAGAGCAGTACAAAAACTATGAGAACATTCCTAATTCTGGAGAAGCAGCAGCCAAGGTGTGTCTTGTGGAAGGTTCAGCAGCTTATGCAAAGTTTTCTGTCTCGATGTTGTTAACAGCTGATACATGCCTTGAAATAGGAATGCAAACTGACGGAGAAAGGCGGAATGTATTATGAATTCAGACAAAATACTAGATCAGTAAAATCAACCATCCTACATTTTCAGGTGGGTTCATCCCCTCCCCTCCCCTCCCCAACATACACATATCACACAATATAATGTGCTGCTGAATAATTACCAGATGCAAATGTTTATGTATCTTCCCGATAGGCATAAGTTCTAGATGCTGCATCGTTAGATATGTTGTACTGTTCACTAGTGAAATCAGATTCAGGTGTAATAAGTTACGTTATTAGCTAACTTTTATTTAAACATTTTTTTTCATAATCTTTGATGAACCATTTACTTGAATATATTGAATATATTGTATAGTCTAACTTCTACTCCCTCTGTTCACAAATATAAGATGTTTTAGACATTTAAAAGTGAGTTAGATACACATCATAATAAGTGAATCTACACACTAAGAGTAGGCTAGATACATACCAAAATAGATGAATCTACTAAAAGCTAAAACTTCTTATATTAGTGAATGGAGGGAGTAGTTTGAAGAAAATTGCATCAGTGCTTTTTAGCTGTATTAGTTTTTGAAGTCTGTGATAACTGAAGTTGATGAGAAATGTATCTTTATGTTATAAAGAGAGTTAGGTGGTCCTGGACATAAGGACCGAGGCTGGTTCATGTTACTTTGGAACCTCTTACCATGGGGTTCAACTTGTTCAGGGATCTCTGCAAGTCCTGATTATGTTTCTCTGTATATGATCTATTGTCAATGGGTAAACTAAGCTATTGCTGTGTTTGATTTAACCATTTGCATTTGGTCTCAGATTCTTAATTGATGTTCTTCCTTTTTCTTGTACGATTTTGATCTGCGACTGTCAATAGCATGAAACAATTGACACAAATTGTACGTGCAGCTGAGAAATTTAGTATGGGCTACATCCAAGCATGACGTCTACCTGATGTCACATTTCTCAGTACTTCACTGGTCAGCATTGAGCAGTGCGGATACTGAACTTATTAATGTCCAAGGTCATGTGGCACCAAGGGAGGTATGATATATGATTGCAGTTTATCATCTGTCTCATTTTTTCACATCCCCGACAGTTTATCGTGTCACTCTTATTAATATTTATGGACCTCTTATAACAGAAGCACCCTGGAAGTTTATTAGAGGGGTTTTCTCAGACTCAAGTTAGTACCTTGGCAGTCAAGGACAATCTGCTAGTAGCTGGTGGATTTCAAGGAGAACTAATATGCAAGGTAGGTTGCCCAAATTGACTCAAATCCATATCCATGTGCAGATGTGGTATCTTTTGGCATGGTGGTTGACAAGTTTGCATCATTTCTTGTGTCTGCTGCATCGATATCAATCTTTTACTGCATGCTCACCTTGTTCCTGCCTCCTAGTGCACTGTTGATTATGTATGTACGATCTCTTGACACGGTGATTGACAAGTTCCTATTATATCTTATCTCTTTGTGCATCAGTATCATTAAATTACTGCATGCTCACCTAATCCATGCCTACTGCACCATTGATTCTAACATCTGACTTACTGCTCATGTGTTTGAGAATTTTATGGTGGGATATTTGTGGTGGACCGATATGATCACTGATTACTTGGGCCTGCACCCCCAAAAGAGTCTAATATTGGTGTAGAAAAGTAAAATATTGGTTTATTAGAAGTACTTGGGACTGCATCCTCAGAAGAGTAGCATGTATACAATGAGTAGTTTTTTTCTCTTACTGATTTTTTGGCTGAAAACACGTAATTGATGACCATCATGAATATTGTCGTGCAATGGCGTGCATGCTCTCACATGTTTAATTTGTTTATGGACTCTCAATATTGAACTAATGTTGATTTGCTTGCACTTTTCTTGATGTGGAATGCAGCACCTTGATCGAGAAGGAATAAGCTTCTGCTGTCGAACAACGTATGATGATAATGCTATTACTAATGCAGTTGAGATATTCAATACTTCTAGGTAATGTCATGTCCCTGTTATTAAAGTTGTGACCTCGTTGAGTGTATGTTCATGCCAGTTCTGGTGTTTTATCACAGTGGCGCTGTTCATTTCATGGCATCGAATAATGACTCCGGTGTACGAGACTATGACATGGAAAGATTCCAGCTATGCAAGCACTTTCAGTTTGATTGGCCAGTGAATGTAAGTTACTTTGGTTATTGCTGTTAATTTTTTCCTTGTTGGCAACCTTGAGCACACAATATATTTTCCTTTTTGGTACATATGGATGTGGTTATGATTTTGTGCCATGCTTACTTTTGGTATGTTGCTGATGACAAACCTAGTAAATTTAGGACAATTTTTTTTTTAATTGTAAAGAGCAAAACAGGGGTGTCTGAATTTGTGTGACCTTGGTTCAAGAAAAAAAAAACTGTTGCGACAGCTGAGAACAATATGCATTTCTTTATTTCTGTCTTCTGTATCTAGTGGATAATGAGAAGTGATGTATGGTGTTAGAGCATCTCCATACTCCATATGGATTTCCATCTAAAAAAATTTCACCCTCCATATCCTCTCATATATTTTAATAATTTCCTGTAACTAAATAATATATTTGACGTATATATTTTCAACTATATTCTGGTGCGGAGTGGCAATTAGTCTGGATATTTTTGTTTGTTGTTCTGGTTGTTCCTCCTGTCTTAATTTTTTTTCCATCTAGGTTTAGAAAGCCACAGAAAATTATATT
Source organism: Lolium multiflorum (assembly GCA_030979885.1). Taxonomy (NCBI): domain Eukaryota; kingdom Viridiplantae; phylum Streptophyta; class Magnoliopsida; order Poales; family Poaceae; genus Lolium; species Lolium multiflorum. The sequence goes on from CM061752.1 coordinate 207,330,321, forward strand.
CTAGGACACAAACAACCAATGTATCAACAACAGTAGTTTTTGGAAGCAACCTTTTCCCTTATATGTTGTGGCAGGCGAGTACTCTACTCAATACTGTAAATTGGAAAAGAGCAGCACGATATTATAACTCTATTATCGAACAAGCACCGTTCAGGAATCAACCACATATGCAAAATTCTATGTTGGAATCAAACAAGAAGAGTTCACGGCTGAGCCCATCGGCCCAAAACACACAAACGTACAAAGTTCGTGCGCGCACATTTGTCTTCGCACTCTCACAGCTCCCCCAATGCCCATTGCTCTGTCTGCCTCATGCGATCGAAGCGCATACGTCTCTGACGCCCAAATTCGGCCATGGCTGCTGGCCATCGACACAGCTGACTGCATTACAGCGGTCCGCTCTGTGTACCCGCACAAGATGCATTCCCACTACCACCTTCACTCTCCTATCCACCGCAAGTAGCACCTCATCCACATCCTTCTGCCTGCCGCTCCTTGTCTACATCCGAGCTCCTCCTCATCTACCTTTCGCCTGTCTCACTCCGAATCAGAACATCCTATCTGCTGCTGCCCCTCCCGCCCAGCCCGCCTCCAGCTGTACTTGAATGGAGAGCATTAAAGTGGGATCCTACCTTTGCGAATGGGCCGCACAGAGGCGAGCCATCAACTGTTCTGGCGGAGTGGAGCATCCCGATGTGGTGGTTGACTCCGAGCGGGGATAAAGGGTCTCTCAGCAAACACAAACTATGGCTTTCGTCCAGGCCGGGATGGGTGGCATCCAAAGATGGCGGCTGGGATGGTGTTGCTGCTGGAGGAAACTTTCCAACTTTTTGCTATTTTTGGCATATATCATGCATGATATATCAGCTGCTGGAGATGCTCATACGTTTGTGCCAATTTACATCCTTCCAGGATTTATCTTGCACACGCACGCCAACCAAAACTTCTTCATTTTCCTCATTTTTGGGGTGGCTTCTTTTTCAACGTAGTATTTATAGTAAATGGGGCAGAACACCTGTAGCAACTTGTTATACCTCATAAATTGGAACCAATGGAATGCTAATTGTATTTGCTTTACTCTTACCTTACACTGTTATTCTGTTGATGCAGCATACATCACTGAGTCCTGACAGAAAGCTTGTTGTTATTGTGGGGGATGATCCTGATGGGTTACTTATTGATGCCAATTCAGGAAAGGTATACTAGCATACGCAAGTCCAGGCTTAAAACATCAGATGTTAACCAAACTCTGATTACTACGTCATGTTGAATCGCTCAAATGATCTGTATAATTAAGTGGGTACACTACTTTTTTACTCTGGATGCAGACTCTTCATTCCATGAAAGGCCATCATGACTACTCATTTGCATCGGCCTGGAGCCCTGATGGCCGAACATTTGCTACTGGAAACCAAGACAAGACATGCCGAATTTGGGATGCGAGAAACCTGTCAAAAGCTGTCCATGTATTGAAGGGTAACCTTGGAGCCATTAGATCAATCCGCTTTACTTCAGACGGGCAGTTCCTGTCAATGGCGGAACCAGCAGACTTCGTCCACATCTTTGACGTCAAGAGCGATTACAACAGAAGACAAGAGCTTGACTTCTTTGGCGAGATATCTGGGATGTCCTTCAGCCCAGACACAGACGCCCTTTTTGTCGGCGTGTGGGATAGAACATATGGCAGCCTCCTCCAGTTCCGCCGCCTGTATAACAACTCATATCTTGACTCGATGCTTTGAGGTGAAAGCGGAGCAGATATGGGGCCTCCTCAGCTGCACTGAATCTTGCAACATAAATTAGGTATCCTCAAATTGGATCTTCAAGTTGACCTGATAATTCAATTAATAAGTGATGTGTCCTGTTGTATTTGTACATAAAGAAAATGTACAGATGCCTATAGCCTGTGCCGGGGTAGAGCGCATCTCATATAAAAATGTTGTTAGATTCCAGACTTCCAGTTAGTTGTAAGGGCTGTTGGCTCGAGTCAGAGTGATGTTGTGAACGTCATGATCGATGATGCTGTGACTTTTAGAGTTGAACATCTCTTGAAGACTTCAACTGCCTTATGCCATCTCAAAATGGGATTTATTTTGTTTCCTGTTCGGAATCTTTGCTCCGCTTTCCTTTGCTTTGCTGCCATGGAGCCAGCAGTGCAGAACAACTCTGCCATCTTGTTACTGACCTACACTATCTATCCATTTATATTGGTCTCCTACGGAGATCACTCTCCATTCTCCAAGTAGATTCTCGAGAAGTTGAGGGACATGCAGCCATCTCTATATAAAGCATACGTAATGAGGCCTTTGGTTTTATAATGTCTGAGGTCAATCAGTATTGCTTCCTGCTGTTTATACACAGATGATGAGTGCACGCTGTAACAGATAAAGTAATAAGTGTCAATTTTTTGCCATTTGCCTGTTAAGAGTTAGTTGGCACACACTCGATCTCGTCTTGATGGAGGATTAATTTTTGGCCGTTGCCTCGTGCTCTATCCATGAAATCTCATCCATCATCGATACACAGAGAATTAGTATGGTATATTCATACCATGAAACAAGAATAATAAACACTTGAATTCTTATGGACATATAATAGGAGGGAAAGTCGATTTATGGATGGAATCAAATATGTAGTATTTACAAGAAAGAAGTTCTTGTTTATTGGGGAAAATCAATATACTTTTAATGCCTAATTGGGATTCACTAAAAATAAAATAAAGCATTAGGTCGAACTCTTCTTTGGTGTTAAGAAAGTAGCTGTGAATAGCCACCGACTACCTAGAAAGGGTAGAATAATGGGACCTATTATGGGGCATGCAATGCTTTACAAACGTATGATCATTACCCTTCAACAGGGTTATTCTTTTCCACTAATAGAGAAAAAAATAAAGGAAAATGCTTAATAATACGAAATTATCTATCTTTGAACGTGTACTGAGGTCGTCGATATCTTTTATCTCCTTATCGATGTGGAGGAAAAACGACTATTCGGGTGTGTGTGTGTGGGTGTGGGTGGGGGAGGGGCAGTTCAAACAATACTCATCATGGAATTAATCAGTAACATTGCTAAAGCTCATGGGGCGCATTTCTATTTGGTGGAGCAGGGAATGGACTCGTGAAAGAAAATGATCTTTATATGGAAATGAAGAAATTCGTAGTAATCAATGAAAATAGGAATCAAAGGTAGCTCTAGTCTATGGCCAAATGAATGAACCACTCGGAGCTCATATGAGAGTTGGTTTAACTACGTTAACTACGGTAGAATATTTCCGAGATGTTAATAATCAAGACGTGCTTTTATTCATCGATAATATCTTTTATTTTGTTCAAGCATGACTGGAGGTATCCGCTTTATTAGGGAGAATCCTTTCTACAGTGGGTTATCAATCTATTCTTAGTACAAAAATAGGTTCTTGAAGGAACGCATTGCTTCTACTAAAAAGGGATCTACGCAGACGATTTGACCGGCCCTTCTCCTGGCACAACATTTGCACTTTTGGATGCCACTACCGTAGCTTCCAGGGATCGAAGTCTCCTTTAGATTCAACCTCAACTATGTTACATCCTCAAATTGTTAGCAACAAACATTATGAAGCTGAACAAAGTGTTCAGAAAACTTTACAATATTACAAAGAACTTCAGGACATTATCGATCTATCTAGCCCGTGGTAGCTATATGAGTTGGAATTTGCTGCCGTCTGCAAGATTCAGAAAGAACATGTGTTGCCGTGCCGCTGTCAACTTGCCAACTTTCAGATGCATTTCAAGGAATCAGCTCGCCTGTACGTCTTGCCAAGCTTGGTGCATGGTGAGTGGTGATGCTAACATAAGTGAGTAGAAGAAGGTGGACATTTTTTTTGCGGAGACAAGAAGGTGGGCTTGATCAAGAGATCACCTTCTAGTTTGTTGCCTACGTGTTACTTTTTCTGGTAATAGTTTGCGGAGGAAAGTTCTGTTGTTAGTTATGACCCATGAGTGTTAATTGGACCGTGCCGCATTATGGCGAAATCGTGCAAATTCTCCCATCTCCATCCAGAAATGCTCTCTTCTTTACGCAGGTCTCTGGTTCCCCAATTTGGAACGACGGAATTTTGGGAGTTCCTTTATTCCGAAGTAAGATTACATACTAATCTTTGAGACGTCGTGTGTGTAGCACTTGCGGAGGATGTTCAAATGTGCATAGTGGAGGTTAGCCGTGAATCTTGTACTTAACAACCCTGACTTTAGTTTTGCGTGTACCTCCAATCTAAGAAAATGTCCGTTAGAAAAGCAATTAAAAAAAGGTGGTGAGCGCGTCGTCACACACGAGTAAAGAAGTAAATGGTGACTAGACTGCCTAGACATAGTCACTGGCTGACAATGACTAATTGTAAAATCTCAGCCATAAAAAGCTAGTAAAAGATGAATAAGCACATGTAAAAGCTAAATAATTGGTGTTTATTTCACGGTGTTCATTGACCAACTATCCATTTGCAGAGACCATAAAACTAATCTAACAATTCATAAAGGATTAATCAAAGCTGGAAATGATATTACCTCCAGTCATGATTAATCGACGTGGAGCGTAGCAATGGAAGTACTATATTAGGCACTGTTCAGCGTCAATTAAACAAGTCCGGAGGGAGTAATTTCAACAATGCTATGCTACAACACTTATTAAAATGAATAAAATAGAAATTCGAGTAGAACCATGCTTTAAAAACACTTAACATATACGGAGTAGAGTTGAGGAATTCTCCTGTGCTTGCAATATTCTTGGACAGCTAATTACTGGTTCATCCGACGGCTCGTGAAGGATACAAAGAAACCTTTCTTATTTATTATTTAACGCAACCTTACAAAGAAAATGCAAAGATCAATTCCGACCGCATACCTACAAACACCATCACAAAACCGGAGTCCACATTACCGCCCAACAGCGAGCCAGGACCACAAATCGGTCCAGCTGGTCTGAGCGCACAACAACGTGCACACTCAAATCACTTCTACCACCTTCTTCCGCCAACCCATCATCAGGAGGATCAAAGTAATGAGCTTGTCAGGCTTGCCGCCGACACCACTACGACGTCATACAACCCTACCACCCTGCGTGTGCCCATCAACACGCACGCGTGATCGCCACCGAGACCTCTCGACACCATGCCATCGAGTCCCGACATCCGACGTAGCTTGAAGCCTTCGAAGAATCTGCCGTGCGTAGCACCTAACGAACCAGATATGACTAGGCGTAGCACCTGGCGGTTAGCCATCGGTTGACATCTCCACCGAAGACTTCCATGCAAGATGAAGCCACTCCAACTTCTTTCCCTTCAACTAGCGGCTGCTCCAAGACAATGCCTCCAAATGGGAGAACAATGGCAAGCATCATCGTCGTTCGATCCGGGTTGCCTAGATCTAGGGTTTTCCCGGAACAATCTGAGCGCGTTAGGGTTGCCCCATTGTCCCCACAGGAGTGAGCGAGGAGACTGTGACTAATTGTGTAATTACCTTTATCCGTTCATTGGATACGTCGACGTGCAGCGATGCCAACACACACGGACAATTGCGAATGTAAAAGCTGGCGTATGTGATGACCGTGTGAATATATTTGGAATAATCAAACACTGATACTTGGGTTCGTCTATAACTCTGGAGAAGAAGAGTGTAAAATCCTATTAGATTCCAGACTTCTAGTTATGTATAAGGCCACCTGCAATGGTCCATCGTAAACGGACAAATCGTGTCCGTTGCTGTCCACATGGCAAAAAATGAGGCCCATCGACGAACTGCATTTCTACCGCATACAAGAATTTGTCCTTTTAATTAGCCCGCATTTTAGGCATAAAATCAGGATTGACGTGCCCGCGAACAACATGTGTCCGCGCGCTCGTCTGTGCTAGATTGCGTTCATCAGCGACCGAGGAGGCGAGGACGTGGGTCCACGTGGTCCACCCATACACACACGGTCTTTTTAAATGAAGACCCGTCATTCTCGAAGGATCCACTCGCAGTCCCCGCTCCCAAAGCTTCTCTCACCGACCCTACCCTAGCTCCCACACCCGAACCCTAGCTCAAGGCCATGGCAAAGGGAAGCGGCTGGTTCCGACATGGCCGCAACGACCACAAGGCCAGCAGGTCTGCCGCGTGCCCTTGCAGAGGCCACCGTGCCCGCCACCTGTGCCGCGCTCGAAGCGGCACACGTACATATTTTCGTGGAGGCTGCCGTGTCCCTGCCCTGGCCGAACGTCCACCTGCCACATGGGTGGCACCTGAACTATGCACGGGTGCCAGAGCCCGCCATCCCATTTGCGGCCCTGCTCGCTGCCGGGAGATCCTGTGACGGCGGATCTACCTACCGCCGGATCTACGGCGAGACCCGACCTACTATGTGGACTCGCTGCTTTGGGCTCGGTGCTTCGACGCCGAGCATGAGGAGCGGCGGGTGAGCATCAAGGTGCACCTCGAAACCCTCGACGACGACGTGGAGTATGAGTTGCAGTAGGTGCACGCGCAGCCAACCCCGATGCCCTAGGTGCTTCGACCGATGTTGCCTGCGAAGGAGGAGGAGAACGACGAGCCCGAGGACTAGTCCGGCTACTACTTCCCCACTCCGTGCCCTAGCGTCCCCGATTGTTCGCAGTACCGAGGGTCCACCAACCATTACGAGGAGCCACTGTCGTGGGCCCCGGCGTTGGCATCGGAGGTGTACTACCAGGCCGGGTTCGTGGGAGGGCCCATCGAGGATTCGATGGAGGACGACCTTGACTATGAGCCAATGGAGGCTGAGCTCACGGAGGAAGAGGCCTTGGCACACGCCATGACCATCTCCGAGGTGGAGGAGCGTGCCAAAGGGATTAGCCTTGAGGTGGCCATCCATCGTCGCAGCGCTGCCACCGCCAACAGCTGAGTAACTGCCACCTCCTCCGGGGACCAATGTGTGGCCGCCGCCGCAGGTCTTCATCGATCTCGGCGAGGAGGACTAGAACCCTCCGGCGATGAGGACCTGAGCCACCGGTGGCATTATCTACATGCTTTTTTTAGTTGTAAAACGTGACCTTTCCGGCTCCAAGTTAATGTAAATTATGTTTTTGGCACTTTTTTTGCGGTTTAAAGCAGTTGGGGCCACTCACTACTACAAACAGACCGATGCCTCAATCGTGTCCACGGGTCACCGCGTGCGGATCGGTCACTACGGGAAAAAGGACTTTTCCGTGCAACTATTTACACGGCAAAAGGGTGCTATATGCACGGTAAAGGCTTTGCCGTGCGATGCCCCACGGCAAAGGTCGCACAACAATACTATTGACGGTAAAGACTTCTTTGCCGTGCGATTCGTAAGGTCGCTTTTTTGCCGTGCACCAAACATGTTTTATCTAAAAAAAGGCTCCAATTTGGGATTTGAACCTAGGACGCAGAGTAGGGAAAGCATGCAACCTTACCACTGGACTAAGTGTTCATTTGTTGATAACTATACCACGCCACGCTTTTGAGTTGAGAAAAAATCCAGTTTTTACATCTTTGTCGTACGTTTACACTAGGCAAAGGCTTCTTCGCCGTGCGTTTGTTAAAAACACTAGGCAAAGACTTGCTTTACCGTGCGTTTGTTAATAACACTAGGTAAAGACGTGCACGGCGATGCCTTTTGTGCTTTGCCGTGGGCTGTATTGATCCATTGCCGTACAACTTTCTTTGCCGTGTGCTTTCTTCCTTCGTTGCCGTGAATCGTATCTTTGTCGTGCGCTCGTGTCTGTCGTTGCCGTGGCCAAGATCTTTACCGTGCGTTTTCCTCCGTACGCACGACAAAGAAATCTTTGCCTTACGGGGACACACGGCAAAGATAGGCTGCACGGTAGCGTCTATTTTTCCCGTAGTGGGTCTTGTGTCCGAAATGCGATAGCCGTTGGAGGTGGCCTACGGGCTGTTGGCTCGAGTGAGAGAGTGATGTTGTGAACGTTGTGATCGATGATGCTGTGACTTTTTGAGCTGAACATCCTCTTCAAGACTTCAACTGCCCTATGACCGCTCAAAATGGGATTTATTTTGTTTCTTGTTCAGAATCTTTGTTCCGCTTTCCTTCGCTTTGCTGCCATGGTGCATTGCCAGCGGTAAGAAATAATTCTGCCATCATCTTGTTGTGCGGATGATTCTTCAACATGATGTGACGTGCAACAGCATAAGCGCAGCGTGATCGAAGTTGTACCAGCAAAGTGACCTTACCCTATCTATCCATGTATATTGGTCTCCTACGGGGATCGCTCTCCAAGTAGATTCCTCGAGAAGTCTGAGAGTTAGCCATCTCTATATAAAGCACCGTGGCCTTTGGCCCCGAGCAGTGAGCAACTAGCTGCTTACCATAGCGTAGATTTCTCTGCGCAGAAGCACGAAGTTCTTCACAGCCTACACGGGGGCGGCAAATGAGGAGTCGGTTCTCGATCAAGCGAGTCCGGAAGGAGCTGTCCGTGCTGTGGGTCGACCCGCCGGCGTTCTGCCGTCCCGGCGCGTCGCCGATGACGGACCCGTACCACTTCGAGGTGATCATCGACGGCCCCGCCGGCAGCCCCTACGCCGGCGGCACGTTCCCCCTCGACGTTGTGCTCCCCGAGGACTACCCCTTCAAGCCCCTCAAGCTCACCTTCAAAACCAAGGTACGTCGCCGGCGTACCAACGAAATGATCGAGCTCCATTTGCCTCTGCTTCTTCCAGAAAGACATTGATTGATTTTTTTTCCAAGCGATCCAACGAAGCGCGCGGTCGAATTTTATTACCAGAAAGACATCGCGATCGATAGATCGGCGTTTGATTCTCATCTCGTTTTGATTTCTTTTCCTCGACCCTTCGTGCTTGGCTGCAGGTGTACCACCCGAACATCGACAACGAGGGGGAGATCTTCCTGGACATCTTCAAGGACAACTGGAGCCCGGCGCTGACGATCAGCAAGGCCCTCCTCTCCATCGTCTCCGTCCTCTACGACCCCCTCCTCGACCTCCCCGTTCGCCGCGGCGTCGCGCTTCAGTACAGCCACGACAGGGCGACCTTCGAGACGAAGGCCATGGATTGGACTCGAAGATACGCCACGGTGCCCGTCGTTTCCTTCTATCCAGCTGCGAAGGAAGGCCACTCCAGGGGACTACGAGCACGACGTGCTGGCCAGCTGCTGACTGCACTTGCGCGATTCAGAGCGCGACCGATTCAGGTTCACGTGGCGCCGTCGCTGGCTTGCTGATGGTTCGGATGAGGAGTAGTTAACTCGTTATACAGCTTCTATATATTGCGTAGTAGAATGGTGGGAAGTGGGAACGGCATAGAGGAACAGCACACGGAGTAGAATAATTCAAGTTCTGTCCTCAATATCGAGCTGTAATGTGTGGAATGTTGAGAAAAGTACTAGTCATGTTTAATTTGGAACCCAGTTCTTCAGGTCCTCTGGTCTGTTCATCGTGAGATAACAGAGCCTACTTATTACTACTAATGTTAGCCTTTTAATCTTGATTCGGTTATATTTTGCATTGAGTGAGCCAATGAGATGGAAAACCGTGCAGTCTATCTTGTCATCAAGGGGAAGTGCCTCTCGGCAAAGCAAGTTGCGCTTCTCCCTTTGGTGAGTGTGCGTTTTTGTTCTTAAACGGGGGCAAAGATTTTTGCCCCAATCTATGAATGAAGGAGAAGTGTTTTGATAAGAATGTCCGAACGTAAAGAGTGAATTCCACTTTTTACCTCGTAGTTCTGCAGCTGTGATACTAATTGCCCCGTTGAATAAAAACTCATCTAGATTATGCATTTTAGAATACTTGGATCCTCGATTTCTGGTGCGTATTCATTTGACAAGCTATAAGTATAAGGTGATTACCTACTTTCAAAAATATCAGCACAAGTACGAGGAATGAAACAATTGGATAATAGAAGTCTGGACATAATCGTAGATGAGGGCCTCCGATATTTACACATTTTATCGCACCACATCGACGAAATACGCCGGTCCTATCTAACAAAAACAAACAAAATGCTAAATTAGGGTAAAACCATGTTTAAAGACTCCTAGATGAGATTTTTTTATAAAAGTTACACTAAATGGGTCATAAATGCACAAGTATAAGGTAAAAAGTGGAATTCACTCGAACTTAAAATACAATACAAAAAATTACTCTTCCGGTATTATTTCACCTAAACGCTTGGCTCCCACGGTACCCAGAAACGGGTTTCTCTCTTAATTTTCTCTAAAGATAACTAGGGGCGTGTGCGTGCATGCCTGTGTTGTGGCTGTGTGTGAGACTTAAGTGAGATTACAGAGGTAGAGTAGAGAGAAAAGATGAGTTGTGAGGTGAGATGCAGGTCCAATAATTACACTGTTTGTACTGAAGTCACCAGAAGGTGACATAGTTCGAATTCACCAAACGGTGAAAAAGTCTGAGTAATCAGTATTGCTTCCTGCTGTTTAATTATGCACAAATGATGAGTGCACGCAGCTGGAGAAGATAAAAGAATCGGTGTCAATTTTTAGCCATTTGCCTTTTAGAGATAGTTGGCATACACACTGGATCATGTCCTGATGCACGACTTCTCTCCAGTGGCTTATATAGTTATATGAGTTGGAACTCGCTGCCGTCTGCATGCTTCAGAAAGTACACGTGTTGCTGTGCGGGTGTTGATCTGCCTGCTTTCAGATGCAATTCAAGGAATCAGTTCGCCCGTACGTCTTGGCAAGCTTTGGTGCTGAGTGGTGACACTGACACAAGTGAGTTATTTTCTGCAAGGATGGTGCCATCTATAAGATGGTGGACTGATTAGGAGACCGCCTTCAAGTTTGTTGCTTACGTGTTGCTTTTTGTGGTAATACTTTGCTGAGAAAAGTTTTGTTGTTAGTCATGACCCATGAGTGTCAACTGGAGGGTGCCGCATATATGACGGAATTTCAGGACTTTTTTTTTTTGAAAGAGTGGCAAAAGATTTGCCTCTATTCATTAAATAAGTAGAAAAGTCTTGACAAGACAAAACAAAACAAAAAAGAGGGGATACTAAAGGATTACTCTCCCGTTAGTATAGACTTTCATTGTTCCGAAGCAAGATCACGTATATACTTAGCTATCAGATGTCGTGTGTAGCACTCCCATACCATGTTAAAATGTGCAGAGTGGAGGTTAGTCCGAGTCTTGTACTTTACAACCCTAACTTTACTTTTTCGTGCATCTCCAATTTATTTTAAAAAGGTTAGTTAAAAAGAAATTTAAGAAAAGAGGGGTGAATTGGTTGAATGAGATCGATGAGAAAACTAAAGATAGAATACGTATTGGAGTTTCTGCTTTATGTTGGTCGATATGAAATTGTAGAAACAACATTATTTTTAACAAAAGATGGAGTTCCAAATGTTTTGCAGGTTATTCGTATGGCTACACATTGGATCCAACTATGGACACACTAGTAGATTGGCATATCTCTAGTTGCAATATGCTGCTTTTCTTTAATTAGATGGTTGATTTTTGTATCGACCTTATGTGATCTATAAATTGTAATAAATTGGTTCTCAGAACTTTTTAATAAAAACTAGGCTGTGTGCATCTTTCGATGCAGAGACCGAGATCCCCATTTCAAAAAACAAAAGGTGAACACATCAGCCACACACAAGTAAAGAAGTAAATATTAACTAGACTGCCTAGACATAGTCACTAAGAGTGATTCATTGTAAAATTTCAGCCATGGTGTACTTCCCGTTCAGTAAGTGGCCGCGCTCACTAAATTTGCTGATATATTATTTGATACATAAAAAATATAATCAATATATTCAGCTTATCATTATGAGGTTTAAATTTGCTTGGTATAACAATAAAGTATGTTACTATAATCTTATTTTGATAAATCTAGTTTATAAATAAGTAAAAGAATTTAGTATAAAAAAGTGATGGTTTCATTGTCAGCGCGGGGATTGTCAAATGGAAACTATCACAAGCTCTTAATCTTGGATTATTTATAGTTGAAAATTATTATTACCCCATCTGGGTTGCAATAACAAAAATGTTTGACAAAAGCTTTTTACTGAAAGCACTGGATTTATTCTTAGGCCGCAAATAGATGTTGTTGGGCTACGTTTTCCCCCCATTGCTAGCGATATGAGAGATACGAGGACATACCTGTCAAATGGAAAATATTAGTACATATGCAATATGTTTGCGTGTTTGATATGTGTGGATTCATTTGTCCACACTTAGTTATCAGGGTGATGCAGAGGCGGAGATAGAAACAACCCAAGTGTGGTGCTAATATATATGGATTTGTGGGTGCTAATTACGTAGGCATTTCATGTTTGTAACCTTGTAATTTAAGGTATACTCATTGCATCATAGTTGCTGGACCGGTGCTAGAGCACCAGCAGTACCAGGCGCAGCTCCGCAACTGAGGTGATGGTGCATTTGAATGTCTAGTTGATACCTGAAAGGCACGTGTTAAAAAGGTTGTCAGATGCATCAACTAAAGGTGCTCCGATTCCCAACGGCAACATGAAGGCACCAAGATGGAAGCCACGCGACCTGGACGCACCAAATGGAATTTCCCCTCCGACTCGGGTAGATATTCTGCTGGACCGGTGCTACAACACCGGCAGTACCAAGCGCAGCTCCGCAACTGGGGTGATGGTGCATTTGAATGTCTAGTTGATACCCGAAAGGCACGTGTTAAAAAGGTTTTCAGATGCATCCCAATGGCAACATGAAGGCACTAAGATGGAAGCCACGACGTGGACGCACCAAAATGGAATTTCCCCTCCGACTCGGGGATATATTCTTTGCCCCCCACCCCGTGTGCTATGATTCAAAAGATGGCCATGAGCAACTCAATTAAGTGTTAATCGATGTTATGCTCCTAAGGTGTTAGTCAAATGGAATCGTGTATCACTGGGAGCGAGAAATGAGAGTTAAGATGGTCGCTTGCCCGCGGCTTACCACGCGCACCGTGATGCAAAGTGATTCGGACAAAACTACAAGTTGATAGGTCATTAGAATACAAACCTCCGTAGGTAATCGGAATCCAGTATAATTTGCTAGAAGCCAAACGTTTCTTGGATGACTCCGCTTTGAGTGCAACGTAGGTTAGATCGTGACATGGGTACTTAGATCTTGCATCTGTCCTCTCGGGAGTTTCTTTGATCACCTCTCATTTTTGTCAAGGAACGTGTCTCACATGTCATTCATCTGAAAACATGACTCCATTATTAATGATGTTGTTGTCTATGATCATGATCAATAAACCTTGATTATCTATTTATCAATAGACTATTTTACTAGGGACATGGTTTTGTTTACATACCACACATGTACTAATGTTTCCGCTTAATATAGTTATAGCATGGCATAAAAATTATTATGAACATTTCAGATATGAAAATAAAACATATTTATTCATTTGGCTATAGGGCACATATTCAACATAGTAAACATCCACCGATCTATTAATAGTTATTAACGTAAGTTCAAAGAGTTTCAAAAGTAATAAAAATATCAATATGTTTTGGTCTGCCTAGCCACGACTACAAACACTAGTGCGAGTAAAAGACGCACTGCCGTTCTCGCCCCTTCATCACCAGAGCTGAGTAAAGCTTGCCATAGTAGAAATTATTGAGGAAGATAGACAGAAAATCATTGTGCTAAGATGTCAAATTACCAATGCATCAGAGAAACTACCATCGTCAAAGGTGACGACCGCGGATCGGAAGAGTCTCATCTGCATGCAGGTGCCTTCAACACAACCAACACGGAATGGATTTTTTTAATTTTGAAACACAACATGGACGCAGACACATGCTCACCTCTATAAATACACGTATAGACATCCTATCCTATGAGCACCTTCAAGAGAACGAGTCTAAGAAACTGATATGATGGATCGTAAGATTAATAAAGTCACCACGGATGCCTCGCTACCAGCGAAAATATAGTCTCCCTTTAAAAAATATTACACGTTTATGAAACACTAAAATGGCAAACCGAACGTAAATGCAGAATATATATGTGACACTCACCTCTAACCTGGGTCTACACAAACGTGACGTAGTACTAGCGCTACTGACTGCACTTGCACAACTCAAAGCACGACCGATCCGGTCAAGCATGCATGCGCCTGCTCGAGACTCGGGTTCACGTGGCGTCGTCGCTGGCTTCTTGCTGAAAAAGATAAGGGCATCGCAAAGCAACCTGATGTATTTCAGATGTTAAAAATGACCGCGCGCGTTCGTTCGTGTTGGCTTGCGGAAGCGAAAATGTCTGTTGGGTCACCATTACGCATTCTGTCTGGCGAAACCAATTTTAAGTTATTTGCATCGAAAATGTGCAATATATGAAATAAATTAGCCATAGAAAACAACAAAAATAGAAGCAAATACTTTATTATTACAACCAAATAAATGTGAAAGTCTACGGGTTGGTTTGTTGGAGATATACCCAAGAGGCAATAATAAAAGTGTTTATTGTTATATCTTAGTCATGATAAAAGTTTACATCCTATGTTATAATTGTATTAACCGGAAACATTAATACTTATGTGTTTTGTAAATATAAAGGAGTCCCTAGTAAGCCTCTTGTTAAACTAGCTTGTTGATTAATAGATGATCATGGTTTCCTCGTCATGAACATTGGATGTTATTAATAACAAGATCATATCATTAGGTGAATGATGTGATGGATATACACCCATAGTAAGCGTAGCATATGATCAAGTCATTAAGTTCGTTATGCTTCAAACTTTAATATGCATAGTAACTTAATCTTTCGACCATGAGTTCATGTTTATCACCTACACCGGATGGATGCTTTGATGACATCAAATACTACTGTGTAAATGGGTTGTTATAAAGGTGGCATTAAGTATTCGGAAAGTATAAGGTTGAGGCACTTGTATCAATAGTGGGATTTGTCCATCCTAATGACGGATAGATATACTCCGGGCCCTCTCGGTGGAATGACATCTAATTAGCTTGCAAGCATGTGACTGGTTCACAAGGGATATCATTTCACGGTACGAGTAAAGAGTACTTATCAGTAACGAGGTTGAACTAGGTATGGAGGTTGAGCGTGGGATACCTCTGAAATTGCGCGTGTGAGCTTGGATTCTTATGCCATTACTGGAGAAGTGACTACCCGAGACAACAACAGATGGTGGCTTACCATAGTGTACGGTCCGCAATCCACCGACGACAAAATAAACTTTCTACAGGAGCTATCGGAGTGATGCTCACTTTGCCCAGGGCCATGGGTTATACGGTGACTTCAATATGATTCTACATGCTGCAGAAAAGAGCAATGACAACCTTGATCGAGCCATGATGTCGCGCTTCCGGAGTTTCGTACAACATGATGAGCTAAAGGACATGTACCTGCATGGGAGAATCTATACCTGGAGCAATGAGAGGGAGAGACCTATTTTGACAAGGATCGACAAAGCCCTGCCCTGTGTGGATTGGGAGCTCATTCACCCGGACGCAGTACTGCAAGCGATGTCTTCCTCGACGTCAGATCACGCGCCTATCCACCTATCTCTCAGTGCTGCATTCCAACCAAAAAGGAGATTCAAGTTTGAATACTTCTGGCTCAAACTCGATGGTTTTGATGAGGCGGTGAAGGAGGCGTGGGTCTGCGAGGATTCAATTGTAGACCCGTTTATACGTCTTGATGCATTATTCAGAAATGCAGCCAAATTTCTCCAACCTTGGGGTCAAAATAAAGTAGGAAACGTGAAGTTACAGATAACAATGGCGAATACTCTGATACTGCCTTTGGACATAGCACAGGAACACAAAAAGCTATCACCTGGTGAGATGTGGTTGAGGAGAACCCTGAAGCACTCTATGTTGGGATTGGCTTCCCTGGAACGTACGATAGCAAGACAGAGATCCAGAATGCAATGCCTGAGGGAGGGGGATGCAGACACCAAAGTTTTTCACGCTGTTGCAAATGGCAGGAGGACCAAGAACTTTATTCCAGCTATCCATCTGGAGGAGGAAATTGTCACGGAGCAGGGAAGGAAAGTGGAGGTGTTCACGGAGGCGTTTTAGCAATTATTGGGTTCGATCTAAAATAGAGAGCATACGCTTGACCTGAACGAGCTGAACCTGATAGCACACAATCTGCAGAGTCTGGAGGATATGTTCACAGAAGAGGAGGTATGGGGGTGATAAAAGTAATGCCACCAGGTCGTGCACCGGCCCCTGATGGGTTTATAGGCGCGTTTTATCAACGAGCATGGCCTACGATCAAGCATGATATCATGGCAGGTATTTTGAAATTGGCAGTTGGCGATGACCGCGGGTTTGCGAGGCTAAATCATGCCCTAATCACCCTCATCCCGAAAAGGTAGAATGCCATAGTCACAAGAGACTTCAGACCGATAAGCCTCGTACATAGTTTCTCTAAATTGCACTCCAAATTAGTGGCAAACCGTCTGAAAGGCAGGCTCAGAGATCTTGTTAGAGTGAACCAATCGGCGTTTGTGAAAGGGCGGAGTTTGCATGATAATTTCATTCTAGTCAGACAAGTGGCCAGCAGAATAAACATGAGAAGACAGCAAGGAGTGTTGCTTAAATCATATATCTCTAGATCTTTTGATTCAATCTCCTGGGGATTCCTGTTTGAAGTGCTGCGACACTTAGGGTTTGGCGTGCTTTTCCTGAAATGGGTGGCTATCTTGCTGAACACAACAAATACCAAAGTAGTGGTCAATGGGGAGCCCATCTGGAATATTGTGCATGCCCGTGGCTTAAGTTAAGGAGATCCGACATCACTGATGTTGTTTGTTATAGGTATGGAGATGCTGACCAAGATTATGCTCAAAGCATTTGATGAGGGGCTCTTCCACAACCTGGCATTTATAGTATGGAGGTGCTGGCCAAGATTATGCTCAAAGCATTTGATGAGGGGCTGTTCCACAACATGGCAGGCACCTCCCCAATCCAATGTATCTCAATCTATGCCGATGACGTTGTACTGTTCTTCAGGCCGGTGGGGACTGAGCTAGAGGCGGTGAAGCAAATTCTACAGGCGTTTGGGGAAGCTTCAGGGCTGCACATTAATTATAGGAAAATAACGGCAACCGTGATCAGAGGAGAGGTGCCTGAGGAGGAAAGAATCACTGACGAACTGGGTTGTGAGACCACAAAGTTCCCCATCACATATCTGGGATTGCAGCTTGGCCTCAGACCACTCACGAGAGCAAACTGGCAACTAATGCTCGACAAGGCACTACACTTACTCCGAGCCTGGAAGCGAGGAATGATCAGAAAGGAGGGAAGATTGGTACTGATAAAATATGTTATATCTTCCAGGCCGATACATCATCTTTTTGTTGAGAAAGAACCAGCATGGGTCCTTGATGAAATCGTAAAATGCATCAAAGTGTTCTTCTGGGCGTGGAAAAACGAGCTGAGAGGAGGACAGTGCCTCGTCGCTTGGGAAGCACTCTGCAAACTGCCTTGCTTTGGTGGCCTTGGCATCAACCTGGAGCTACAAGGTTTTGCTTTGAGGGTGAGATGGCAATGGCTCAATAGAACATACCCGAGGCGACCTTGGCAAGGGCTACAAATGCATAAAGATTAGGAGGCGCTGCAAGTGTTTCAAAGCTTTGCAAAGATTGAGGTTGGAGAAGGCAACATGGTGTTCTTTTGGCAGGATCGTTGGATCAACGGAAGGAGGATTGAGGAGATTGCACCGCTTCTTATGCCCCTTGTACCTACCAGAAGGAAAAAACACATGCACGGTTGATGAAGCTCTGTTGGACAACAATTGGCTCTTGGACATCAGGGAAAACTTGTCTGAGGAGCAAAGTAGGCAGTGTGTCAGCCTTTGGATTTCTCTTGAGGGAGTGGAGAGAGACCACCTGCAGCCTGACAAATTTATTTGGATCGGAGCCAAATCAGGATCCTACTCGGCAAAGGACACATATCAGTCAATTTTAATAAGTCTCAAATGCTTCCCATCAATGTGCCAGATGATTTTCTACAAGAGTTAGCTGCTGTGTTTGATTGTCAAATGAGTAAGATGCCTTTTACTTACCTAGGCCTACCTGTGGGTACTACCAAACCAACTATTACTGAATTATCCCCTTTAGTATGTCGTTTGGAGAGGAAGCTGACCTCTAGTTCAAGCTTTTTATCACAAGGAGCTCGTTTGCAGTTAATCAACTCTGCCTTGGCATCCATGCCTCTGCATTTTTTGTGCTTTTTGCAACTTCCAGTGGGGCTGACAAATTAGTTGGATGTAATTTTGAGGCGGTTCTCGTGGAGAGATAAGGATGGCATGCTGAAAGCAGACCTTGGAGGGGGGGATAGATATTAAAACGAAAGCTTAATGGGAAAACTAGCGTTTACTTTGTCAAGCCCAAATCCTATGTACTATGGTTCACCTATGTGCACCAACAACTTACGCTAAGCAATACAAGAAACTATGTGATAGGAAGATATATAACTTCAAGCATGATGGCTATCACAAAGTAAAGTGCATAAGTAAAGAGCTCGGGTATAGGAATAACCGAAGTGACGCATAGATAACGATGTATCTCGAAGCTCACACTCTTGCGAGTGCTACTCTCCGTTGGAGTGGTGTGGAGGACAAGTCACTCCAAATGAGGGAGACGTATTCTATTCTCCTCGAGAATTCCCATGTCCTCGATCCACTATGGAACATGGTCATAGAACCCGCACAAAGCTTGGTCTATCTCCCAATAAATTGCCACAAAGGCTTTGCCCTTGAAGAATCTCCACAACTTAATTGGAGTCCCCAAGAACACCACAAAGACCACTAAGCATTTCCACAAAGGCCTTACCCTTGAAGAATCTCCACAACTTAATTGGAGTCCCCAAGAACACACAAAGACCACTAAGCCATCTAGGGTCCAAAGACCCAAGAGAGGGAGAACAAGCTCCCGAAGTGAATATCTCACGAACTTTCACCTCCACATATCACCACGGAGAAGTCAAACCGATGCACCAAATGCAATGGCAAGAACACCACAAAGATGCTCAAGTCCTCCTCAAATTCCAAAGTTCCAACAAAATTGAGGGAATAAGAGAGGAAGAACAAATAAGAGGAGGAACACCAAATTTCTCCAAGATCTAGATCTAGTGGTTTCCCCTCACAAAGAGAGGGATTTGATTGGTGAAGATGTAGATGTAGATCTCCTCTATCTATCTCTCAAATAGATGCAAGATTTATGGAAGGGAGAGGGAGATAGTAAGCTCAAAGAAGGTCAACAATGGGGATAAAAATGAGCTCTAACGGATGGGTAACATTCCGGAAGAAGACCCCCTTAAATAGGGGAAGAGAAATCTGCCCGTTATGCACAAAACTTGTCAAAACCGGAACTTCCGGTTATTTGGGGCGGTACTTCCGCCCCCTGGAAGTACCGGCCAACTTCCGGGTGAAGTAGGGTGCCCCCGGAATGCTCCCGGTATGATTTCTGCGTGCAAAATCAGCATTTCTGGAAGTTCACCGGAAGTAGGGCGGAAGTTCCGGCCACCGGAACTTCCGGCCAAAAAAACTGCTTCACGGAAACTTGAAGAACTTTTGCATCCGGACTCCGATTTTGATGATCTTGAGCTCGTTTTGAAGCTAGTAATAAGCTCTAAAAGATCATGCAGGGAATCATCATAGTCCAGTAAGGTAGGATAAAAATAAATGATGAAAGGTTTGACCTATCTAAAAAAGACATACCGGTAAAACCAACAACCTCGAAAATGCAACAAGTTGCCCGTGCAAAAACCATTCTTTATGAACTAGAGCTTGTAATGAGAATAAGCACAAACTCTAAAACATGACATGGATAAGATACAAATAGCAACCAAGAAAGATGATGCAAGGATGCAAGGGTTTGAGCTCTCCAAAGGATACGATCGAGTTACCCACTCGAGAGCCCTCTTGATAGTATGGCAACTAAACTATAAACCGGTCTTCAAATACACTATGAGACCGGTGAGAAAGAAATACTATCAAGAGCAAACCTTAATCTTGTGCATTCCACTTGATCTCAATGATGATGGTCTTGACCGCAACAAGATGGAACGCCTTTCTTGATTGTGCTTGCTTGACGAAGTCTTGTAGATTGGTCCCCCATAATCCATCATGGGGGAGCTTCTTCTTCGTCGCATCTTCTCATATCCATGATCACCATATGGATGACAAGCTTCAAGCATATGATCTCTTCGAGTTTGGCTCATCTTGAACTTACACTTCATTTCCTCATTCTTCATCATGTTGATGTCTTGAAGTAACTCGAGGGCTCACTTCATCTTCATCTTCAAGACATACTTGACACTTGATATCCTTCATCAATTTCTTCTTATTGCAACCTTGAAGCCAACATATGGTTCAAGCATTGCCTATGGACAACTCCTACAAATATAACTCAATGCAAACATTAGTCCATAGGGATTGTCATTAATTACCAAAATCACACATGGGGGCTCCATGCACTTTCAATCTCCCCCATTTTGGTAATTGATGACAATCTCTTTGAGAGGGTTTATATAAGGAATTTAAGTAACAAACAAGTTGAATATTTAGAGCAAACTCCCCCATAATATATGCATGTGTGAATGAACTTGAATTTCATTGCATGCATTGGCATTCAAGCCTAGTGAAGTTTCCTCTAAATATTCAACTATGCAAAAAACAATATGCAATGCAAGAAAGGCACATGCTTAATCACAAAGCAAATACATAACCAAATTCCCTTAAACCCTCCAAACTTCTCCCCCATTGGCACCAATTGCCGAAATGGGTGAAAAATTTAGAAGCCAATATAGTGAGAGTTCCTCCATACCATGTGCATTTCTCACAATTTGAGTGGAATCAAATGCACGTATCCAATGATGAGTATTCGGAAGGAATCACACTATAGATAGGATCAAAGATTGCAAAAAGATAACAAAGTCAAGAAGCCTCAACAAATGAAGCAAGCAACCAAATGAACAACAAAGAATATACCAAAAGAAAGATAGATATCATGATAAGGTCTAGAAGATTGCTCTAAATAATATGAGGAAGCTCCCCAAGGTTTGTGCACAAAAATAGACAACTTAAATTGGAATATGGGTGCACAAACATGGAATAATTACTCCATAATATCATTCAAAATAAAACCAAGTGAATCAAACTCTAATGATCACCACAAAATAGTGCCTTAAATAAAATAAGGAAGCTCCCCAAGGTACATGCATAAATTAAAATGTTGCATTTGAATACAATATGCATAACATGGAATCCTCACTCCCTCATTACCATTTGAAACACAAGCATTTGCAATGGATCATATATAGGAAATTAAGCTTAACACTTGCACCAAACAAATGGTTGAGCAATAAGTAAGAGGCACCATAATAAAAGGCTCAACCAAGAGGATATGTAAAAGGCATGACACAACAAATTATAAGACTATTACAAGGATGAGAAAATAGCATCATCATAGTCTTCAATGAATTATATTGCTTAGCATGACCAATCAACACACAACAAATAAATAAGATATCAAATGGAGATGTATCATCTCTTATGTGTATAAGTTTCACTAAGTGGACAAAATCACGAAGATGTTTATCCACAAAGAAACATGTACACACAAAATAGATACGCAAGAAATATAGCATGATATCCAAGATGAAGTCATGCAATATACCGATAAGAATTTTTTTCTTAATAGCATGACCAAAGGCTCAATTTTATCTTATTGAACATTCATGAACTTCAACCACAAACATCTAAAATACATCACAAATATCAACAAGGGGTAGAAGATAGTTGGGATGCATTGAGAAAGGCAAAAAATATCACAAACGAGGATACCAAAAGGAATAACTAAATTTGCACTTTCATCTATATTGCATACGTGAGAGCCTTGAGGAATTTATATGAAATAAAATTGCTAGATAGGCATAGTTTGGATGGATGAATCATGAGCATGATTTAATATACTTCCCAACTAATGCACTCATCTCAAATTACTCACATTCACAATAAAGAGGTTTCATTAAGACTTTTGCAAGAAGCACAACATTTGCAAATCAAGAGATTCATGCCAAGATGCAACCATATGGTTGGATGCTAGAAAAATATGCATGAGAAGATACTTGTTACCGAGGTAGCATTGGTGTGGACGTAGTAGATATGTGTTCGTTGACCATCCTAGCTTGCCTCAAGTTACCATTGAGTCACCACTTCTTCCCAAGAGTGAGACAAGCATCCAATGCATATCCATTGTACCTAACACAAAGGTAAGTACAAAATGGTCCCCAAAAAAATTGGGTCCGAAGTAGTTAGATACACTACAACTTGTAGGACAAACTCCACAATACTATGTGCATACAGATATGAAATTGAATTTCATGCACATCTTAGCCAAATTAGGATTTGATGGAGTTTACCCTATATATTGGATCAAAGAAAGTAACACATGCCATAAGATATACATATATTAAATAAGGTTTTCTGTTCTCGTGCCCCTGGTTCGTTAGTTGTGCTCAGTTTTCCCCAACCTCTTAACTTTTCGTCAGTTTTCCCCTCCCTCTAGTTTGAAACCCCTCGCAGACGCTCGGACGGGAGGGTTGCCGTCAGGTCAGAGGCCTTACCATTACCGTTAATCTGATGGGTGGGGCTGCACGAGGGCGTTCCTCTCGACCATCTCGTGCCGACGGTAGCCATCCATCTGTCGCTGACGCGTGGGTCGTTTTATTTCCTGATTGTATACGCGGTGCTGCCAATGACAAATGAGGCTGCTCTATCGCGCTACCGCAGCCAATGACCAGTGGGGTCGTCCATTTTTCAGGAAAAGACATATATTGCCGCTCTGTGGGGCTGCCGCAGCCAATGACCAGTGGAGTCGTCTATTTATTTAGAGAAAATCATATATTCCCGCTCTGTGGGGCCTCCGCATCCAATGACCGTTGGATCGTCTATTTATTTAGAGAATATCATATAGAGCCGCTCTGTGGGGCCGCCTCAGCCAATGGCAGGTGACTATTTTCGCAGCTTAATCTAAAGTGAATCTTATGCTAAACATGGTGCATCGCGACGGTGACCTAGCAGTGGCGGCGAGCATAGCCGTTCTGACAATGCCGATATCGGCATCGGCATCGTTTGGAGGCTGTGGTGCTCGAATCATGGTGGAAATTGCGATATTATTTTTTACATGCATAATATATAGAAAATAGCTAGATCTCTAAATCGATGCATATGAAGCAACATATATTCTTGGTCATAATCCTCTTATCTAAAGGGGATGGATGCATGGCTTCACGTCGTCGTCGCTTTCATCGTCAGTATCTTCGTCGTCCGAGTAGTAGTACTTCCTGCACATTGTTCCGTCGAACACCTTCACTGTGAGCACATCATCGCCTTCATATTTGAAGTATACGAAGCAGCCAAAATCCACACCGTGCGCGATGGAAAAATTCTCCCAGCCCTTGTCGAGGTACATTCGGCCTTGTCCGTCAAATAGGACCTCCACGGTCTAGAGACGAGGACTGCAGTCAGCTGCTCGCAGATACACCTTAGCTGGCTCCTGGCCATCAAGATAATCCACAAACTTTTTTGGGAGTGCCTGCAAAGAGATCGAGCGCCCATCGTTTGAAATTAAAGGTTTTTTTAGAACATGCCCATAATTAATCACATGCATCATATATGTGGGAACGCGTATGTACCTTCTTGACCAAAGGGTCTTCATAGACGATGATGAAGAACTCCTCTATGATCAATGGCAGTGTTGATGGTGGTGATGGCAATGATGATGATCCACCACCCTGGCCGCCCCTTCCCCTTCCCCTTCCCCTTCCGGTCAGCGTCCGAGACGTGCAAGCCATGGCAGTGGATCAAGTGTATGTGAACGAAGAAGAGAGAGACAGAACCTATTGACAAAAGGGATGGCCGTTGTGGGTATTTATAAGGGAGAGATGACCGTTGTAGGGGTTTACACAATAAATTAAGGAGGAGGTGACCGTTGTGGGGTTTACATAATAAATTAAGGAGGAGATGACCGTTGTGGGCATATATATCTCAACAAAAAAGTAATGCGGACTATCTTGGCGGAAATGGAACTTCGTGATATAGTTTATCATTTTACCGTGAAAAGTAATGCCTAAAAGAAATGGTAACTCATGATAGTTTATCATTTTTAGCGTGACTTTTAATTGACTCGGATTCAGTACAACTTTATACTAAATTTGAGTCGATTAAATAAGACCGGAGGGATGGCTACAAGAAATCGGTGATGGTTTATCATTTTTTTGCGTGGAAAGTAATGGCTACAAGAAATCGGTGATGGTTTATCATTTTTTGCGTAGAAAGTAATGGGTACAAGAAATGGGTGATGGTTTATCATTTTTAGCGTGGAAAGTAATGGCTACAAGAAATGGGTGATGGTTTATGATTTTTTTGCGTGAAAAGTAATGGCTACAACAAATCGGTGATGGTTTATCATTTTTTGCGCGAAAAGTAATGGCTACAACAAATTGGTGATGGTTTATCATTTTTTGCGTGAAAAGTAACGGCTACAACAAATCGGTGATTGTTTATCATTTTTTGCGTGAAAAATAATGCCTAAAAGAGTTTATAATTTAGCTCGTGAAAAATAATTGAGAAAACCAAATTTTAGCGTACTACCACCGACAGAGAGAGAGAGAGGGTGGTGGCCCCGACCAGAGAGAGAGATAGGGGTTATCCTGCCCGTTAGATCATACGATCAATGGTCGGCGGGCACGATCCGTGTGACATGGGCTAGACCAAACAGGGCAATGTTGAGCGTCTTTGAGAATTTGTGAAGGGAGTGGGCAAAACTGAGTAGTATCAAGAAACCAAGGGCAAGTGAGTAGTAAACAGACTAAGGGATTCAAATATGATATTTAAAAAATGGAAAATGCGTGTTTTGTACAATGAAACCCATCTTGGCCTACCTCAAACTATTTGCGATACAAATATACATTAGTGTGAAAATTATGGCCTCATTCAGACAAAGTATGTTTTGGGGAAAGCTGTTTTGGGTAGGGCTTATTGTGAAAAACCATGCACCTTCATAGCTACTAGGTGATTTAAGAAGTGGCAATTTGTGGTAAAACTTGATTTATCTATGATTGTTATGGTTCCCAATGTGGCAGGTCGTAAGAAGACTCCATGAGTAAGTGCCACTCTTTTTTGGAATTTTTTGCACACTAAATGACTCATTTAACTAGTTAATCCCATTTGTTGACTCACTGTTGACCAGCCACTTGAGGGTAAAACTGAGTATATTGCACTAGCCAGTATTAGCACTCAAGGGGAAAATTGAGCACACAAAAAATGCTAGTATATAACTCGAGGGTATACCTGAGTATGTCTAAATTTCCAGGGTTAGACTCGAGGACGCGTGTTGCGGTGCAGAAGTGGAAGACGTGCAATTGTTGACGCGTGTCACGGTGCAGACGTGCAATAGTGGACACGTAGGACGCGGGTCGCATTTAGGACGTGTAAGCCCCTCTCTCCCTCCCTCTGCACACAGTACGTCTCATTCTCGCTCACGCACGAAACCACGCCTCTCACGTCCCATCAACTTCTCCAAATCGAAGGAAAAACCCCAACCGCCGTACGCGCGCTCCCCTGCCGGCGATGGAGAAGAAGAATGCGCCGGCGGCCATCGCCCCCAAGCCCGTCGTCTCCGAGCCCGTCGCATCCGAGGCCATCGCCGACGAGCCCGTCTCCGCCGAGCCCGTCGCCGCCGAGCCCGTCGCCTCCGAGGGCGGCGCATCCAAGCGCGGCGCCTCCGTGAACTGGGCCTCTCTCATGGCTGACGGACCACTTCACAAGATCGACGAATGCTTTGGCGAACGAGGAGTACGTGGACACCTACTCGCTATGAGGCAAGTCTGTAGAAATTGGCGCTCGGTTTACTGAGCCCGACGTGCACCTGCACGAATGGATCATAGTAGACCACACCCTTCCACGCGCCGCTGCGTTCACCTTCCTCCAACTCGGCACATCCCGCTACGTCACCATAGATCTATCGGAAGTTCATGTAAGGTTCAAATTCCTCCATATCTATAGGGTTAATCTATTTTTATTCAATCTTAAACATCTTAGTGCTGAATTTATCTTCATCAATATATTTTAGATACTACTTCGTCGGCTTTTGCCGTGGTGTCATCGTGCTTGCCCAGAAGAACCAGCCGCACAAGATACGGCTTCTGAACCCACTCACAAAGACATCGAACACTATGTTTGAGGCGCAGATGCCATCTGTTTTTCTGGATTCAGTCGCTGTAATGAAATCCCCGACTATGGTCTTCGTTTCCGCACATTATCCGGAGGGAATTGCTTGGGTCAATGAGAGCACTCCAACTAAGGATATACATGAAGATTGGGGAGAAGGAAGATTTTTGATCGAGCACAATTCTCTGCGTTGCATTACCCCGTTCAATGGTGAATTGTATGCAATAGCTGTGGACAATTCTGGGACGGACAATTAGTGTGCACCAATGTACAGTTGGAGCAGCGCGTGAGCACTGTCAAGATGGAGACACTAATTTCATTTCCAGAACTTGGAAATGACAAGTTCTACCTTCTGAAGTCGGATGGTGATCTGTTGCTTGTGTTGTTGGACAACATGCTTTTGGAGGATCAACCATTGGTGTACCGTGTGAATAATCAGAGCCGCTCTCTCCATACGGCCAGTAACATTGGCAGTCATGCCTTCTTCGTGCATTATATCCGGTGTATCTCCGTCGACACTAGAGTGCACCCGACACTTCAACCTGGCATCTACTACGTGGATTTGGGTTATATCAGAGAGTACTTTCATGATACAAAGGCCTGGGATGAGTGGCCACTACATGTGGATAGAATAGGAAACTACGGTCTGAGAAATGAACAAAGGCCATACCGTTTGGAGGATGTATTGGCACACTGCAGACGGAAGGAGTTCAATGAATATTTCCTTGGGATAATGCACGAATGGAGCGACGAAGAAATATATGAGGAATGAAGAACAAATTCATTCATCCTGGGGTATCCTAATCTTCATGTTGGCCATACATTGCGTGCGTCTTGTATTTTTTTCAGCTTAGTTTTTCGTGAACATTAACAACGTTATTGGCTACTGTATGCAATATATGTATTATACTTAGTTTTCTGATTATGCTGCTGTGAATTTATCATGTACTAGCTTCTAGATTTGCTACTAGATTTGCTGCCATATTAGGTAAAAAAACGAGGGCCAAAAGGCATAAATAATTGAAGAAATACAGAAATAGAAGCTTCTCTAGATTTGATACTAATTTGGTGAAAAAGACAGAGAGAGAAAGAGGTGAAAATGTGCTCTTAAAAATGCCAATTTGGGACAAGAGAGACAAAACCTAGCTCTCATGTACAACCAAACACGGTCTCGTCCTGTCCCACGCGGTCCCTTCCTACCAGCCCCACACGACGCGGCCCCACAAACGACGCGGCCCCACACGTCAGCATGGAACGTTCAACTAAACAGATTCCTTCCGTCCGAGCTCCTTCTGCGGGTTTCAGACAAAGGCTTGGGGAAAACTGAGGAAAAACTAAGGGGCTGGGGAAAACTGAGTACAACTAAGGACCTGAGGGCACGAAAATAGAAATCCCTATTAAATATGCATGCACAATACTTTCAAGAACCAAAAGAAGATACAATTTGGACAAAACACCAATTAAATCAAGAGACAATGGTTGTCCAAATTATATCAAAGAATCAAATCAACACAAGATTGACTCCAAAGACTTATCTCATTATAAGACGCTAATTAAACCTAAACACAAAGGAATGAGATAACCAACTCCCAAGAGAGCAAGGTTCCAACAAATAAACCAAACCCTCGACACTTTTTATGATGGCACAAAGTACCAAAAAGAAAATTTATGTCTCTCAAAACCAAATTTTTGATAATGATCAAGAGATGTTAAGCATTCTAACAAATATAGGAGAGCTCCCCTAAGATTAGTTCATTATCTAGGATTTTTCATATGAATACAAAATGCACAAAACTAGTATCATCACGCTACCTATATCTACTAAAATGCTAAGAAAGTTTGAATAGACAAATTAGATCCATAAGATGCAAAGAAGACACATGGGAGTGATACGTCCCAAACGTATCTATAATTTCTTATGTTCCATGCTACTTTTATGATGATACTCACATGTTTTATACACATTATATGTCATTATTATGCATTTTCCGGCACTAACCTATTGACGAGATGCCGAAGAGCCAGTTGCTGCTTTCTGCTGTTTTTGGTTTCAGAAATCCTAGTAAGGAAATATTCTCGGAATTGGACGAAATCAACGCCCAGGGTCCTATTTTTGCACGAAGCTCAGGAAGACCGAAGGAGTGGAGCCACGAGGCGCCGCCACAACAGGGCGGCGCGGCGCAAGGGGCCCGCGCGGCCTGTTGTGTGGGGCCCCCGTGGCGCTCTGACCTGCCCTTCCGCCTACTTAAAGCCCCCGTCGCGAAACCCCCGCACCGAGCCACGATACGGAAAACCTTCCGAGACGCCGCCGCCGCCAATCCCATCTCGGGGGATTCAGGAGATCGCCTCCGGCACCCTACCGGAGAGGGGAATCATCTCCGGAGGTCTCTTCATCGCCATGATCGCCTCCGGATCGATGTGTGAGTAGTCCACCCCTGGACTATGGGTCCATAGCGTAGCTAGATGGTCGTCTTCTCCCCATTGTGCTATCATGTTAGATCTTGTGAGCTGCCTATCATGATCAAGATCATCTATTTGTAATCCTTCATGTTGTGTTTGTTGGGATCCGATGGATATTGAATACTATGTCAAGTTGATTATCAATCTATCATATATGTTATTTATGTTCTTGCATGCTCTCCGTTGCTAGTAGAGGCTCGGCCAAGTTGATACTTGTGACTCCAAGAGGGAGTATTTATGCTCGATAGTGGGTTCATGCCTCCATTAAATCTGGGACAGTGACCGAAAGTTCTAAGGTTGTGGATGTGCTGTTGCCACTAGGGATAAAACATCGATGCTTTGTCTAAGGATATTTGTGTTGATTACATTACGCACCATACTTAATGCAATTTCTGTTGTTTACAACTTAATACCGGAGGGGTTCGGATGATAACTGAAGGTGGACTTTTTAGGCATAGATGCATGCTGGATAGCGGTCTATGTACTTTGTCGTAATGCCCTGATTAAATCTCATAGTACTCATCATGATATATGTATGTGCATTGTTATGCCTTCTTTATTTGTCAATTTCCCAACTGTAATTTGTTCACCCAACACCTGCTATCTTATGGGAGAGACACCGCTAGTGATCTGTGGACCCCGGTCCTATTCTTTACATCTGAAATACAATCTGCTGCAATTGTTCTTTACTGTTCTTCGCAAACAACCATCATCATCCACACTATACATCTAATCCTTTGTTTACAGCAAGCCGGTGAGATTGACAACCTCGCTGTTACGTTGGGACAAAGTTCTGTGATTGTGTTGTGCAGTTCCACGTTGGCGCCGGAATTGGTGTTGCGCCACACTACACTCCGCCACCAACAACCTTCAACGTGCTTCTTGGCTCCTACTAGTTCGATAACCTTGGTTTCTTTGAGGGAAAACTTGCTGCGTGCGCATCATACCTTCCTCTTGGGGTTCCCAACGGACGTGTCATCTACGCGCATCAAGACTGTTTTCTCGCGCCGTTGCCGGGAGATCAAGACACGCTGCAAGGGGAGTCTCCACTTCCAATCTCTTTACTTTGTTTTTGTCTTGCTTTATTTTATTTACTGCTTTGTTAGCTGCACTTATATCAAAACACAAAAAAATTAGTTGCTAGTTTTACTTTATTTACTGTCTTGTTCTCTATATCAAAAACACAAAAAAATTAGTTACTTGCATTTACTTTATTTAGTTTGCTTTACTTACTACTGCTAAAAATGAGTAATCCGGAAGTTGAAGTCCGTTCCTTTAAGCAACAAGGTGGAGAAAGTTTTAAAGATGCTTGGTATAGAATTAGCGATGCTCATCATAGGTGCATTAAGAAACACTCCACTATTATACTACTTAGGAACTTTTATGTTGGTATCTCTAGCTGGAATAGGTATGTTCTTGATACTCTTGCGGGAGGTAATTTCCTAGGCACTCCGGCTTTAGAAGCTAGTTGCATTATTGAGAGTCTAGTTGGAATACCACCTGTTAATGAAGTTAAAATTGAAATTTCTCTTGAAGATGTCATGAAAAAGTTGGAAGCCATAGAAAAAGATCTTCCAAGTATTGAGACTAAATTGGGAATATTACTTAATAGCACTGATAAACTTGATAAATCTCTAGGTGGAATTAATGAGAGAATTTCTGCTTTAGAAACTTGTGCTACTCATGATAATCGAACCCATAGGATTAGTGAACTTGAAGAAGCTATGGGAACTTTGGGTTCAACTTTTTCTTCTCTTAAGTTTAAGGAGAAAGCTTATGTGGGTAAGGAGCAAAAGTTTATGTATGTCTCTAAAGTGCCTAAACCAAAAAAATATTATTATAGGCCTAAAATTGACAAAGCCCTTAGTACCACTATGGATGGGGGAGCTAATGATGTTGATGCTTCATCTCTTGATGTTACTTGATACACACTTTCTGCGCCTAGCTGAAAGGCGTTAAAGAAAAGCGCTTATGGGAGACAACCCATTATTTTACTTCTGCACTTTATTTTATATTTGAGTCTTGGAATTTGTTTACTACTGTAGCAACCTCTCCTCATCTTTATTTTATTGCATTGTTGTGCCAAGTAAAGTCTTTGATAGTAAAGCCAATACTAGATTTGGATTGCTGCGCAGAAACAAATTTCTTGCTGTCACGAATTTCGACCTGCCTCTCTGTAGGTAGCTCAGAAAAATCTGCCAATTTACGTGCGTGATCCTCAGATATGTACGCAACTTTCATTCAATTTGGGCATTTTCATCTGAGCAAGTCTGGTGCCACTTTAAAATTCGTCTTTACAAACTGTTCTGTTTTGACAGATTCTGCCTTTTATTTCGCATTGCCTGTTTTGCTATGTTAGATGGATTTCTTTGTTCCATTAACTTTCAGTAGCTTTGAGCAATGTCCAGAAGTGTTAAGAATGATTATGTCACCTCTGAATATATGAATTATGCACTGACCCTCTAATGAGTTTGTTTCGAGTTTGGTGTGGAGGAAGTTTTCAAGGGTCAAGAGAGGAGGATGATACAATATGATCAAGAAGAGTGAAAAGTCAAAGCTTGGGGATGCCCCCGTGGTTCATCCCTGCATATTTTAAGAAGACTCAAGCGTCTAAGCTTGGGGATGCCCAAGGCATCCTTCTTCATCGACAACTTATCAGGTTCCTCTAGTGAAACTATATTTTTATTCCGTCACATCTTATGTGCTTTACTTGGAGCGTCTGTTTGTTTTTATTTTTGTTTTTGTTTGAATAAATCGGATCCTAGCATTCTTTGTTTGGGAGAGAGACACGCTCCGCTATTTCGTATGAACACATATGTTCTTAGCTTTATCTTTAATGTTCATTGCGAAAGTTGAACTATTTCATTCATTGTTATATAGTTGGAAACGGAAAATGCCGCATGTGGTAAATGGTTTAATGTCTTGAATAATGTGATACTTGGCAATTCTTGTGCTCATATAGATCTTGTTTAAGCTCTTGCATCATGTACCTTGTACTCATTAATGAATAACTACATAGATCTTGTTAAAATTTGGTTTGCATGTTTGATCTCTAGAGTCTAGATATTTTCTGGTTGAGGTGTTTGAACAACAAGGAGACAATGTAAAGTCTTATAATAGCTACAATATGTTTATATGTGAGCTTTGCTGCACCTTTTATACTTGAGTTTGCTTCAAACAACCTTGCTAGCCTAGCCTTGTATTGAGAGGAATTCTTCTCGTGCATCCAAATCCTTGAGCCAATAACCATGCCATTTGTGTCCACCATACCTACCTACCACATGGTATTTGCCCGCCATTCCAAAGTACATTACTTGAGTGCTACCTTTAAAACTTCTATTCTTTACCTTTGCAATATATAGCTCATGGGATAAAATAGCTTAAAAACTATCGTGGTGAAGAATATGTACTTATGTGTCTTATTTCTTAATAAGTTGCTTGTTGAGCGGTAACCATGTTTCTGGGACGCCATCAACTCTTTTACCTTTGTTGAATATCATGTGAGTTGCTATGCATGTTCGTCTTGTCTGAAGTAAGGGTGGTTTTCACAATCAAATGGTTTGAGTATGCATACTGTTAGAGAAGAACATTGGGCCGCTAACTAAAGCCATGATTCATGGTGGAAGTTTCAGTTGTGGACAGCTAATCCTCAATCTCTTATGAGAATAATAATGTTGTTGAATGCTTATGCATTAAAGAGGAGTCCATTATTATTGTCTATGTTGTCCCGGTATGGATGTCTAAGTTGAGAATAATCAAAAGCGAGAAATCCAATGCGAGCTTTCTCCTTAGACCTTTGTACAGGCGGCATAGAGGTACCCCTTTGTGACACTTGGTTGAAACATATGCTATGCAATGATAATCCGTGCTAACCCAAGCTAATTAGGACAAGGTGCGAGCACTATTGGTATACTATGCATGAGGCTTGCAACTTATAAGATGTCTTATACATAACTCATATGCTTTATTACTACCGTTGACAAAATTGTTTCTTGTTTTCAAAATGAAAAGCTCTAGCACAAATATAGTAATCAATGCTTCCCTCTGCGAAGGGCCTATCTTTTACTTTATTGTTGAGTCAGTTTGCCTATTCTTTCTATCCAGAAGCAAACACTTGTATCACTTGTGTGCATTGATTCTTACATGTTTACTTATTGCACTTGTTATATTGCTTTGTGTTGACAATTATCCATGAGATATACATGTTGAAGTTGAAAGCAACCGCTGAAACTTTATCTTCCTTTGTGTTGCTTCAATATCTTTACTTTGAATCTATTGCTTTATGAGTAACTCTTATGCAAGTCTTATTGATGCTTGTCTTTAAAGTATTATTCATGAAAAGTCTTTGCTATATGATTCATTTGTTTACTCATTATCTTCATCATTGCTTCGAATCGCTGCATTCATCTCATATGCTTTACAATAGTATGATCAAGATTATGATAGCATGTCACTTCAGAAATTATCTTTGTTATCGTTTACCTACTCGAGGGCGAGTAGGAACTAAGCTTGGGGATGCTTGATACGTCCCAAACGTATCTATAATTTCTTATGTTCCATGCTACTTTTATGATGATACTCACATGTTTTATACACATTATATGTCATTATTATGCATTTTCCGGCACTAACCTATTGACGAGATGCCGAAGAGCCGCTTTTTCTCTGTTTTTGGTTTCAGGAATCCTAGTAAGGAAATATTCTCGGAATTGGACGAAATCAACGCCCAGGGTCCTATTTTTGCACAAAGCTTCCAGAAGACCGAAGGAGTCACGAAGTGGGGCCACGAGGCGCCGCCACAACAGGCGGCCGGCAAGGGCCGCGCGGCCCTGTTGTGTGGGGCCCCGTGGCGCCTCTTGACCTGCCCTTCCGCCTACTTAAAGCCCCCGTCGCGAAACCCCCCGAGAGCCACGATACGGAAAACCTTCCGAGACGCCGCCGCCAATCCCATCTCGGGGATTCAGAAGCCTCGGCACCCTGCGGAGAGGGGAATCATCTCCCGGAGGTCTCTTCATCGCCATGATCGCCTCCGGATCGATGTGTGAGTAGTCCACCCCTGGACTATGGGTCCATAGCAGTAGCTAGATGGTCGTCTTCTCCCATTGTGCTATCATGTTAGATCTTGTGAGCTGCCTATCATGATCAAGATCATCTATTTGTAATCCTTCATGTTGTGTTTGTTGGGATCCGATGGATATTGAATACTATGTCAAGTTGATTATCAATCTATCATATATGTTATTTATGTTCTTGCATGCTCTCCGTTGCTAGTAGAGGCTCTGGCCAAGTTGATACTTGTGACTCCAAGAGGGAGTATTTATGCTCGATAGTGGGTTCATGCCTCCATTAAATGGGGACAGAAAGTTCTAAGGTTGTGGATGTGTTGTTGCCACTAGGGATAAAACATCGATGCTTTGTCTAAGGATATTTGTGTTGATTACATTACGCACCAAACTTAATGCAATTGTCTGTTGTTTACAACTTAATGGAGGGGTTCGGATGATAACCTGAAGGTGGACTTTTAGGCATAGATGCATGCTGGATAGCGGTCTATGTACTTTGTCGTAATTGATTAAATCTCATAGTACTCATCATGATATATGTATGTGCATTGTTATGCCTTCTTTATTTGTCAATTGCCCAACGTAATTTGTTCACCCAACACCTGCTATCTTATGGGAGAGACACCGCTAGTGATCTGTGGACCCCGGTCCTATTCTTTACATCTGAAATACAATCTGCTGCAATTGTTCTTTACTGTTCTTCGCAAACAACCATCATCATCCACACTATACATCTAATCCTTTGTTTACAGCAAGCCGGTGAGATTGACAACCTCACTGTTACGTTGGGACAAAGTTCTGTGATTGTGTTGTGCAGGTTCCACGTTGGCGCCGGAATCCCTGGTGTTGCGCCACACTACACTCCGCCACCAACAACCTTCAACGTGCTTCTTGGCTCCTACTAGTTCGATAACCTTGGTTTCTTACTGAGGGAAAACTTGCTGCTGTGCGCATCATACCTTCCTCTTGGGGTTCCCAACGGACGTGTCATCTACGCGCATCAGGGAGTCAAAGCACAACAAATTCATGGCAATAATTAAGGCAATTTAAACACAAGAGCCAGTATAAATATGATCAATAAATCTCTACCTCATAATAGATTGCCAATTGTCCTAGGACAAGAGGTATTAGGAAATATTTCCGGTGGTAGTTTGTAAGTATACATAAGATCATATTTACACCAAATAAAGCATATGGTAAAAGATAAGAGTTAACCATTATGCAAAGAGAGTTTCTTGATAGCTTCAATTAGTCATATCAACATGCAAAGAAATTAATAGCATTCATGCCAACATGCAAAGCAATTAATAGAATGACTTGAGGCACATGGTTTCCCAAAAGTGTATTGAGGGACACGTTGTGAAAAACCATGCCAAGAAAAACTTTCACAAATAAGATCCACAAAGATATTAGCAACGAATGAAGCCCGGTAATCAGGGGGTACGTGAGCACCCTCTCTTACTCGACACGTGTCTAACGTCATCCATTATTCCGTTAACGCAAGTGGACAAGTCAGAGACTGATGTTGCTTCACCAAACCGGCTCTTCCCCTCCAGAAAAATAAATGGAAAAGAAAAGGGAGTCCATCCCGCTCGCGTGCAGCGCTCGACGGTGGTCCGGCTTCCCACCGTGTGCCCTGCCGATGGGGCCGCGGCTCGGCACCTTCCGCCACCTCCCCCGTGAGCAGGTCGTCGCGCACGAGGTTGCGCCACACCTCGTCGACGGTCTTGGCGCTGAGGGTGCGGGGCAGGGTGAGCGAGCCCTGGCGCTGCAGCGACGACGGCGGTGCGCCCGCGTCTTGGCCTGGTCCCGCAGCCGAGGCGGAAGCCATGGCCTGGCTCTCCTCGACGGTGACGACCCGCTCACGGGGGTGGTCCGGCTTCCCATCGTTGGATCTGATGAATGGAGATTTTCCCTTCTCGCTATTTCCAATTTTCGCGGTCCTCTTCTAGCCCAAGATTGGGTGCGGTAATTGTGTGATTGATGGAGTTCCATTCATGAAAGGGGAAATTAACATATAAGATTTTCGGCTGTATGGTCTGTTAAGACCTGACAAATAAAGAAGATTCATCCTTCCCAACAAAAATCAGAAGATTTTTAGAGGGATTGCTACCGGAGGAAGAACATTTTTAACGATTGGAACAATAGCAGAACAGCGAAGCAGACTCCACGCCTGAATGTTGTGGAAAACATGCTGCTCGACCAGATCGAAAGAAAGAACAGGGACGCGAAGCAGCAGGTCGCACGCGAAGCCAAGGACACGCACGAATGCCAGGCGGTGGCCACGCACAACGAGGGTCCCGAGCCAGGAACGGACGCCTGCTCCTGCCTGTCGTTGCTGGGAACCGCGGGGCGACGCAGGGGGGCAGGGTTGTGTCTTACGCCGGTGGGGAACCAGGGGCAGGGCACACGGTGGGAAGCAGCGACGACGGTGGCCCTGGCGCTGCAGCGACAACGGCGGCGCGCCCGCGGCCGCATCTTGGCCTGGTCCCGCGCTCGAGGCGGAAGCCATGGCCTGGCTCTCCTCGGCGGTCCAACGCGCCTGCGCCTGCGAGCCGTAGCCACCACGCCCCCACGTGCGAGCCGTAGCCACGGTGGAGGAGGGTGCCGAGATGCGGGGAGGAAGACAACATATTTGACGCTTGGGTCCTCTCCATCGCTTTCTCTCCGTGTGGGGGCCCTCCATCGCTTTCTCTCCGCGTGGGCGCATGGCTGGATGCAGATTTGACGATGTTTCATCGCCGTTCATGAAGTCACAATCTTGAAATAAATCCAACGGTAAAGAGAGGGTGCACACATACCCCCCTGATCACCAAATCCACTCTCATATTAGCAATGAAGCCATTTAAGCAAATTGGAACTTGTTTGAGCAAACATGCATAGACTTGATTTCTCAATAAAAGCAAGTAGGAAGCACAACATATACAAACACATGTTAGGAACAAAACTAACACATGCAAAGAGGCGAGTAACTTTCAATATAAATGAGTTGAGCACATGTTACCGCAAGGAGGAACATTGGATATATGATAAAAGCAAGATAACCAAAAGACTTGGCTTGATATAATATAAACAATGAAGATCCCTTAATTCTTCATGGTGTAGCCAAGTCTCCAATGCCCTCCAACAAGCACCTATTGATCAAGTTTTGGATTGTTGGTCCCCAACTAAGTTGGGTCCTAAGAGGTTAGTCACAATAGGCTTGGCAACCCAAATGGTTCTTTTCTTGACACCACTTTGAGCACCAACATATTTGGCAAACACATTGCCACCCTCATCCTTACGAAGAGAATAAACATCATCAACGGTGATAGAGTTGGATGAGGTACCAATGTGCAAAAGGAGGAGATGTGGCCCTTCTCATGGCATATGTAGCAAGTTCTTTTCGTCTACTTGTTCTCACTAGATTTTTCCACAATAGGAGCATTGGCTTGTTTCTTCTTGGGAAGTGGCATTTCTTCAACTTGAGGTTGAATATGAGTTTGAGCTTGAGGCCGCTTCCCTTTTTGCTTCTCCTTCAAAGGGCAAGATCTCACATGGTGCCCTTCAATATTGCACTTGAAGCAAACAGTCTTGGCCGGGTCTTTGACTTGTGCTTGGCCCTTCTTATTTTTGTTGTTCTTGGACTTCTTCTTGTTGTTGGATTTGAATCCAAGTCCACTCTTGTCATTGGGGCATTGTTGCATACTCAACATCGTGTCAAGTTTGCATTTCCCTTCATGACTCTTTACAAAGTCATTCTTCAAAGAAGTGACTTGGGCCTTGAGCTCTTTGATTTCCTCTACATGGTTAGTAACAACACAAGTACTAGAGGAAGTAGAACCTTCATTGTTAGAGCAACGAGGAAAGGAAGATAATTCATCACAAGATTTACAATATTATGATTGGATGAACTACTAGGACTAGCACATGGCAATATAGTATTTTGAGTACTAGTGCTAGTATCCACATGAGCCTCACAAGGTGTTGCCTTTGATATGATAGCCTCATGAGCTAACTTTAGCCTATCATGGGAGGCTAGAATATCCTCATGGGAGCTAGAAAGCTTTCCATGATTTTCTTCCAATTTCCCATAATTGCTAGTTAGCAATTCAAGTTGAGCCCTTAGCTCAACATTCTCCTTCAAGATAGATGCTTCACAAGAAGTAGAGTTAGTAGCACAAGCATCATCACAAGACATATCAAGAAGAGAGGGTAACATAGCATGCTCTTTTAAATATGAAGCTTGTAGTTTCTCATGTGACTTGGTGAGGATAGAGTGTTCACTCTCCAAGTCCTTGTGGGCCTTGTCTAGATCATCTAGATCCTTAACAAGATTATCATGAACAACACCAACTTTGGAATTTTCATTTTTAAGCATTTTTTATTTAGCTTTAGCATGGTCTCTTTCCTTAGTGAGTTTAGAAAATATTTCATTTTGAGACACTTCAAGAGTTTCAAGTTGCTCCTCAAGAGAGGATACCGTCTCTTGTTCTTCTTCAAGATCATTCTTTAGGGATGTTACATCATTGGCATACTCTCGATCAAGAGCGCCCATTTTATCAATGGTGTTCTCATGCATCCAAATAAGTTTTTGGTTCTCAATAGCGGTAGTCAAGATTTCAAAGAAGTGAGAGCTAGCAATTTTATCTTTGCAAAGAACCTTGAATACACTCTTACCCTTATCGCGTAGAGAGACAACCCAATCCTCTTCTTCATACTCATCCTCATCCTTATCACCACGAGAAATATTAGGTTCCATGGTAGGAGGTACCGTGGAACCCTTGGCCATAAGGCATATATGAGAACCGTGAGATAAAGATGAGGAGTTACTTGAGGCTCCTTTCAAGATCTTGTCTTGACCAATATAATCTTTGGTTTCCTCTACATTGTTAGTCACACAACAACTAGAGGAAATAGAAGCATTTTTATCGTCATAGCCACAAGACAAAGCAAACATATCATTATTAGATTTATTCAAACAACTTACACATGATATGCAAGGACTATCAACACAAGCATGTAAATCATTTCTAGTTCTAGATGTGTTTAAGTCCAAAGATGAACCATTGCAATGAGATATAGATGAAGGATCATCAATATTAAGCTCAATACCAACATTGCAAGTTCCATCACCACTCACCATATCATTACTTTGTGTCTTGTTACACATTGGTGAAGTGGATGAAGAAGAGAACTCATCACAGCCAGAAGTGGAAGCAATACAATCATCCTCAATAATATTGGACACATCATATTTATCTTGAAGCTTTGTCCATAATTCATGAGCGCTCCCAAAAGGCATGATTGATGAAGTAACTACATTTCTCACAACAATGGAAAACACATGAGAAGCAAGAGCAACGAGGCAAGAGTTTTTATTCTCCTCATAAGATAAATTTTGGGGATCCTTAGGAGAAGAAAAATCCATGTCAAGAATTTGCTCCATGTCCAGGGAAATACCCCGC
Organism: Lolium multiflorum; assembly: GCA_030979885.1. Taxonomy (NCBI): domain Eukaryota; kingdom Viridiplantae; phylum Streptophyta; class Magnoliopsida; order Poales; family Poaceae; genus Lolium; species Lolium multiflorum. The sequence goes on from CM061752.1 coordinate 207,369,470, forward strand.
AAAATATTAAGCACATAAATTTTCCATATATCATAATTTGTGCCATCAAATATAAACAAGTCATTGTGCGCTAATCCCCTAACCAACATCTTTACTCTCAAGGCGGTGAAGCCTAAGAATGAGAGACCTTGCTCTAATACTAATTGAAAGGACACAAATGTCGCCTAGAGGGGGGTGAATAGGCGGTTTAAAACTTTTACGAGATGGGCTTAACAAATGCGGAATAAAACTAGCGTTACTTTGTCAAGCCCAAAGCTTATATACTATGGTTCACCTATGTGCACCAACAACTTATGCTAAGCAATACAAGCAACCATGTGATAGCAAGACATATAACTTCAAGCACGATGGCTATCACAAAGTAAAGTGCATAAGTAAAGAGCTCGGGTATAGGAATAACCGAAGTGACGCGGAGACAACGATGTATCCCGAAGTTCACACTCTTGCAAGTGCTACTCTCCGTTGGAGTGGTGTGGAGGACAAGTCACTCCAAATGCACGAGGGCCACCGTATTATCCTCGAGAATTCCCACCAAAAGGGGTGTCCTCGATCCACTATGGAACCTAGCTTAGGGAGGTCACCGAACCCGCACAAAGCTTGGGGATATCTCATCAACTTAATTGGAGTCTCCCAATAAATTGCCACAAAGGCTTTGCCCTTGAAGAATCTCCACAACTTAATTGGAGTCCCCAAGAACACCACAAAGACCACAAAGAATACTAAGCATTGCCACAAAGGCCTTTCCCTTGAAGAATCTCCACAAATTAATCGGAGTCCCCAAGAACACCACAAAGACCACTAAGCCGTCTAGGGTCCAAAGACCCAAGAGGAACAAGCTCCGGGAACAAGCTCCCGAAGTGAATATCTCACGAACTTTCACCTCCACGTATCACCGCGGAGAAGTCAAACCGATGCACCAAATGCAATGGCAAGAACACCACAAAGATGCTCAAGTCCTTCTCTCTCAAATTCCAACAAAGCTACAAAATATATTGATGGAATAAGAGATGAAGAACAAATAAGAGGAGGAACACCAAATTTCTCCAAGATCTAGATCTAGTGGATTCCCCTCATAAAGAGAGGGATTTGATTGGTGAAGATGTAGATCTAGATCTCCTCTATGTTTCTCTCAAATAGATGCAAGATTCATGGAAGGGAGAGGGAGATAGTAAGCTCAAAGAAGGTCAACAATGGGGGCAAAAATGAGCTCTAACTGATGGGTAACATTGGGGAAGAAGACCTCCTTAAACAGGGAAGAGAAATCTGCCCGTTATGCACAAAACTCGTCAAAACCGGAACTTCCGGTCATTTGGGGCGGTTCTTCCGGGGGACAGAAGTACCGGCCAACTTCCGGGTGAAGTAGGACGCCCCCGGAATGCTCCCGGTATGATTTCTGTGTGCAGAATCAGCATTTCCGGAAGTTCACCGGAAGTAGGGCGGAAGTTCCCGCCAACTTCCGGCCAAAAAACTGCTTCATATAAACTTGAAGAACTTTTGCATCCGGACTCCGATTTTGATGATCTTGAGCTCGTTTCGAAGCTAGTAACAAGCTATACAAGATCATGCAGGGAACCATCATAGTCCAGTAAGGTAGGATAGAAATAAATGATGAAAGGTTTGATGACGAGGCGGTTCCTCGGCAATGCCCACCATGAGGGGCTTGGGTTTTAGAGAAAGGTGACGACGGAAGTTCCGGGAGCGAGGCGATACACGACGTACCCAGGTTCATGTCCCCGCGGTGGAGGATCGCTACGTCCTGCTAGCAATCCAGTATATGAAAATATGTGTATAGGGGGCCGCCATAGGCGGAGTTGTTGGATCTAGTCTAGTTCTAATCCGCGGGTTGCGGTTTCTAGGCGTGTCGCCTCTATGATTATGTTGCTGAATATGCGTGTCCCTAAGGGGTACCCCTACCTTGCTTTATATATCAGTCAAGCTAGGGTTTACAAGAGTCCTAGTAGGATTCATATTGGAGTCTTCTTTCCTTGTAGTCCAAGTTGAGGCGCGTGCAGGTCCAGCTTGTCGAGTCCTTGTGCTGGTCCAGCTTCATAGTTTGCACCGGGTATGGCAATGTCGAGTACCCGAAGGGTTATGCCCACATCAGCCCCCGAGTGTCCTGGTCGGGCACTAAAGTTGTCTTCGCCGAATGTCTTGATCATCTGTTGAATCTTGTGCTTGATGTAGAGAAGTTGTTTCTGCCGAAGTACCCAGGAGTCTATGGGCTGCTTGCAGCCACGCATAGACTCAAGTTGTACTACTCGAAGATCTTGATTGTTGATGCCGACGTCTTCAACTTTATTCTTCTTTGTTGGCGAGGTTGCCATCTTTTTCTCGGGTGCGCGACCAGCGCTCCCGATGGGAGTAGCCCCCGAGCCTGTAAATAAATAAGAAATAGTTATGTACATGGTGTAAAAAATGCTGAGTCGAATACCGTACATGTCTTCGAGTTCTGAGAACATGATGCTGATGACTCTGATGATATCATAGATAGAGGAATTGATGATTTGGAAGATGATATCCAGGAGGAGCCGATGATTTGGGTGATATCCTGGAGGAGTCGATAATTCAGATGATATCCAGGAGGAGCCAATGATTTGGGTGATATCCTGGAGGACCCGATGATTTAGATGATACCCAGGAGAAGCCGATGATTCAGATGATATCCAGGAGGAGCCGATGATTTGGATGATACCCAGGAGGAGCCGATGATTTTTATCGGGTGCGCTTCCAGCGCTCCCGATGGGAGTAGCCCCCGAGTCTAGGTACGGATGCTTTGCAACCATGAGTAGACTCAATTCGAGCAACCCGATGTTATAGTTTTCTTCAGGTGCCGTTGACACATTGTTGTTTATTTCAAGGGGCAATTCTTAATGCACCTTGAGCATCGTTGATGCCATTGTTTGTAAGTTTATCGGCAACAAATTATTTGAGTGATCAGCTCGTGTTGCAGGTTTTGCTAAACTTATTGTATGTGCAACTTTGCTTTCAACCGATGCATGACTTGACAGCAGCTCCCGAATAGATCGATGGCACTAGATCTGCCGATGACTCCGTCGCTCTTTGATACTTCTAAAGTATCGAGCGTGGGTCGTTTTCGTACGTGTTTCATGATCCTTGCTATCTGCGGCACTCTTTGAGGCATCTATAGCAAAGGAAAAGAGCAAGTTCCCCGTTGTTTCATGATCCTTTCTATCTGCGGCACTCTTTGAGGCATCTATAGCGAGGGAAAAGAGCAAGGTCCCCGTTGTTTCATGATCCTTGCTATCTGCGGCACTCTTTGAGGCATCTATAGCGAAGGAAAAGAGCGAGGTCCCCGTTGTTTCATGATCCTTGCTATCTGTGGCACTCTTTGAGGCATCTATAGCGAGGGAAAAGAGCAAGGTCCTCGTTGTTTCATGATCCTTGCTATCTGCGGCACTCTTTGAGGCATCTATAGCGAAGGAAAAGAGCAAGGTCCCCGTTGTTTCATGATCCTTGCTATCTGCGGCACTCTTTGAGGCATCTATAGTGAAGGAAAAGAGCAAGGTCCCCGTTGTTTCATGATCCTTGCTATATGCGGCACTCTTTGAGGCATCTATAGCAAAGGAAAAGAGCAAGGTCCCCGTTGATTTTGCATCATAGCACTCGTAATTTCAGAGGCTTTTTTAGAGTGCAATCTCTGAGCGCATTTTCCATCGAACCGATGTTCGTTGTAATATACGAACAAAGTTCCTGACGATGTAGTTCGGGTGTCCCGAATTACTCCAATTCTTCAAAGAAACAAACTTGAATCTTCATATCTTCTTGAATTCCAATGAACCGGCGCTCCCGTTGGGAGTAAGGAGTCTTCATATCTTCTTGAATTTCAGTGAACCGGCGTTCCCGATGGGAGTAAGGAGTCTTCATATCTTCTTGAATTCTAGTGAACCGGCGCTTCCGTTGGGAGTAAGGAATCTTCATATCTTCTTGAATTCCAGCGCCCAGCGAACCGGCGCTCCCGATGGGAATAGACATAATAATTGAAGATCTTCCAGGAGCTCCCGAGTAATTCCAGTGTCGGGAGTACATCGGATCATTTATATAAGATGATATCCATTGATAACCATAGATGATGAAGCCATCGATCCGGGAGTGCACCGGATCATTTATTTAAGATGATATTCATTAAATATTCCAGATGATGAATCCACTGACCCGAGAGTGCATCGGGAGAAGATATATCCAGAGCCGAAGAAGATAAGTCCTTTAACTCGGCTTGCGACGAGGCCAATACGGAAGCTGGTCGCATTGCGAACGCAGTCAAAGTAATCAATATCTAATTGAAGTAATCAACCGACCAAAGATAGTCCATGCGGCAGGCGCAGTTAAAATAATTGCGCCATCCAAGATAATTCATGCGGCGGGCGCAGCCGGAATAATTGCGCCATCCAAGATAATTCATGCAGCGGGCGCAGCCGAAATAATTGCGCCATCAAAGAAAGTCCATGCGGGCGGGTGCAGCCGAAATAATTGCGCCATCAAAGAAAGTCCATGCGGGCGCCAGGCAAACGTGGTCGATGAAGAAGACGCAGTCGATGTAGCGGACTCGCGACAGGTGAGCACCCGAATATATTTAGTTCGTAATGTCGGGTCTACGACACGCAAGCCCCCGAGTATGGCAAGTGCGCGACAGCGGGCGCGGATTATTCCCAATCTATAGATATATTGCGGCGCAAAAATCTGCGCGCAAATAGTACAAGCCGAAATATACTTTAGCGAAATAAATATTACGTAATTAAAAATATAGCACCTAATTCTGGTATCGGATGCGCGGTGCAAATATGTGGGTCCTCCAACCGTAGCCGATGCTCGGCTGTTGAATTTTGCGGCAGACGTAGATGGATCCCAACGAGATGAGAATTCCATTGCCAGGGGCTGCTGCCGTGCAGCCGATGGTTAACTTGGCTGTTTCAATCGATAATGTCACAGACTGAGCAGCCTGAGGCCCGATCCTCAAACCAATCTGTTAATCCTCCTTTTTCTTCATGATAGTATATACGTATGTGGGATTCCAGGACCCGGTTGGTGTGTCACATGTTTTTCCTTTAGAACTTGTTCCAGTCAGCTGTCGATATTCTGCATCTGTATTCTTCCGCTCGTGAGTAATTTTCAAGTCGCGCTTCTTCTTTTCGTTTCCAGAATCGATCTATGCATTGTGCTGTGATCCGGCTAAGGGCGTAACCGCGGAATCGCTATCTTTTGCCGTGACGAAGAATAATCTGAAAACGCTGGCGATGATGACGATGATGGATCCCGCCCGGATAATGAAATCCAGTCGTCGCTCTTCCCACAGATGGCGCCAATTGACGAGGAGGTTCCTCGGCAATGCCCACCATGAAGGGCTTGGGTTTGAGAGAAAGGCAACGACGGAAGTTCCGGGAGCGAGGCGGTACACGACGTACCCAGGTTTACGTCCCCGCGGTGGAGGATCGCTACGTCCTGCTAGCAATCCAGTATATGAAAATATGTGTACAGGGGGCCGCCATAGGCGGAGTTGTTGGATCTAGTCTAGTTCTAATCCGCGGGTTGCGGTTTCTAGGCGTGTCGCCTCTATGATTATGTTTCTGAATATGCGTGTCCCTAAGGGGTGCCCCTACCTTGCTTTATATATCAGCCAAGCTAGGGTTTACAAGAGTCCTAGTAGGATTCGTATTGGAGTCTTCTTTCCTTGTAGTCCAAGTTGAGGCGCGTGCAAGTCCACCTTGTCGAGTCCTTGTGCTGGTCCAGCTTCATAGTTTGCACCGGGTATGGCAATGTCGAGTACCCGAAGGGTTATGCCCACATCATTTGACCTATCTAAATAAGACAACCTCAAAAATGCAACAAGTTGCCCGTGCAAAAACCATTCTTTATGAACTAGAGCTTGTCATGAGAATAAGCACAAGCTCTAAAACATGACATGGATAAGATACAAATAGCAACCAAGAAAGATGATGCAAGGATGCAAGGGTTTGAGCTCTCCAAAGGATACGATCGAGTTACTCACTCGAGAGCCCTCTTGATAGTATGGCAAATAAACTATAAATCGGTCTTCAACTACACTATGAGACCGGTGAGAAAGAAACCCTATCAAGAGCAAACCTTAATCTTGTGCATTCCACTTGAGCTCGATGATGATGGTCTTGACAGCAACAAGATGGAATGCCTTTCTTGATTGTGCTTGCTTGACGAAGTCTTGTAGATTGCTCCCCCATAATCAATCATGGAAGAGCTTCTTCTTCGTCGCATCTTCTCATATCCATGATCACCATATGGATGGCAAGCTTCAAGCATATTATCTCTTCGAGTTTGGCTCATCTTGAATTTGCACTTCATTTATTCATTCTTCATCATGTTGATGTCTTGAAGTAACTGCTATCACCAGAATTTAACCGGATCAGAGGTGGGCCGCGATTAAGATGGGCTTGAAGAATATACCTGGAAGAAATACATGAATCGGCCTTGTATACAAAGTTTGGGCTAGTTTGCCCGTGTATCTGTAAATATAGTAGGATACGTGTCGGTTAGGTAGAATTTGGCTCGTGCACGGTTGGGATTATTCCCACGTTAGAAAGTCTACGGACTATAAATATGTATCTAGGGTTATTGAGAAAGACAACAATCACGTTCATCACAAACCAATCTAGGCGCATCGCCAACCCCTTGTTTCGAGGGTTTCTTCCGGTAAGCATCATGCTGCCTAGATCGCATCTTGCGATCTAGGCAGTACACGTTTATTCGTTGTTCATGCGTTGCTCGTGCGAAGCCTTGTTGATGGCGAGCAACGTAGTTATCATAGATGTGTTAGGGTTAGCATTGTTTCATCGTATCATATGCTTTCGTCCATGCAACCCTTAGACGTCTAGCCGCCCTTACACCTATCTTAGGTGTAAGGGCGGCACCTCGCTTGATCATTATTTAGTAGATCCGATCCGTTATGATTGCTCCTTGTTCTTCAAAGATTAGTTTAATATCTGCATAGTTAGGCCTTGCAAACGGGTTGAAGGATCCAGTAGCACGTAGGGTGTAGTTTGCTAACCCTAGATGAGATGTTCCAGGGATCAACTTCATGTTGGTTTTTAGGCCTTGTCTAGGGACGGTTTATTATCACCGTGCGTGGCTGCCAGGCTCAATCACGTGTAGGATGTTCCGATTATGTGGTGAAAACCCTAAATCGTCGTAGGTCGTTTTAGCTTTATATTGATCAACAGGACCACCATGTGATCGTATACCTCATACGGATCATGGGTGGATCGGCTCCTTGAGCCGATTCACAGGACAACCTGAGAGCCGATCGAGGCTCGTATTTAATGTTTACGTGTATGCCATGCAGGAAACTAAGCGAAGCAAATCCATCACCTCCCTGACAGGTATAGGTCAGGTGGCACGCCCTTGCACCAGCATCGGACGTGCGTGCCGAGGCTTTGCGGGCCGTCGCTCGAGGGACCAGGGCCAGTGATACGTCTCCGACGTATCGATAATTTCTTATGTTCTATGCCATATTATTGATGATACCTACATGTTTTATGCACATTTTATGTCATATTCGTGCATTTTCTGGAACTGACCTATTAACAAGATGCCGAAGTGCCAGTTCCTGTTTTCTGCTGTTTTTGGTTTCAGAAATCCTAGTAACGAAATATTCTCGGAATTGGACGAAATCAAGTCCCAGGGTCCTATTTTGCCACGAACCTTCCAGACCGAAAAGGATACGAAGTGGGGCCACGGGGCTGCCACCATAGGCGGCGCGGCCTGCCCTGGCCGCGCCGACTGTGGTGTGGGGCCCGTGTGGCCCCCACGTCGCCCTTCCGCCTACTTAAAGCCTTCGCCGCGAAACCCCCGATGCGAAAAACCACGATACGGAAAACCTTCCGCCGCCGATCCCATCTCGGGGATTCTGAGATCTCCTCCACCCGCCGGAGAGGGGATTCATCTCCGGAGGACTCTACACCGCCATGGTCACCTCCGGAGTGATGAGTGAGTAGTTCACCCCCGGACTATGGGTCCATAGCGGTAGCTAGATGGTTGTCTTCTCCTCATTGTGCTTCATTGTTGGATCTTGTGAGCTGCCTAACATGATCAAGATCATCTATCTGTAATACTCTATGTTGTGTTTGTCGGGATCCGATGGATAGAGAATACCATGTTATGTTAATTATCAAGTTATTACATATGTGTTGTTTATGATCTTGCATGCTCTCCGTTACTAGTAGAGGCTCTGGCCAAGTTTTTGCTTTTAACTCCAAGAGGGAGTATTTATGCTCGATAGTGGGTTCATGCCCAGCACATGGGACAGTGACAGAAAGTTCTAAGGTTGTGTTGTGTTGTTGCCACTAGGGATAAAACATTGGCGCTATGTCCGAGGATGTAGTTGTTGATTACATTACGCACCATACTTAATGCAATTGTCTGTTGCTTTGCAACTTAATACCGGAAGGGGTTCGGACGATAACCTGAAGGTGGACTTTTTAGGCATAGATGCGGTTGGATGGCGGTCTATGTACTTTGTCGTAATGCCCAATTAAATCTCACTATACTTATCATGCCATGTATGTGCATTGTTATGCCTCTCTATTTGTCAATTGCCCGATGTAATTTGTTCACCCAACATGCTTTTATCTTATGGGAGAGACACCTCTAGTGAACTGTGGACCCGGTCCATTCTTTTATACTTGAAATACAAATCTGTGCAATACTTGTTTTACTGTTTTCTCTGCAAACAATCATCTTCCACACAATACGGTTAACCCTTTGTTACAGCAAGCCGGTGAGATTGACAACCTCACGTTTCGTTGGGGCAAAGTACTTTGGTTGTGTTGTGCCACGTTTGGAATCTCTGGTGTTGCGCCGCACTACATCCCGCCGCCATCAACCTTCAACGTGCTTCTTGACTCCTACTGGTTCGATTAAACCTTGGTTTCTAACTGAGGGAAACTTGCCGCTGTGCGCATCACACCTTCCTCTTGGGGTTCCCAACGGACGTGTCAACTACACGCATCAAGCAAATTTGGCGCCGTTGCCGGAGATCAAGACACGCAAGGGGAGTCTCCACTTCCAATCTCTTTACTTTGTTTTTGTCTTGCTTTATTTTATTTACTACTTTGTTTGCTGCACTTATATCAAAACACAAAAAAATTAGTTGCTAGTTTTACTTTATTTACTATCTTGTTTGCTATATCAAAAACACAAAAAAAATTAGTTTACTTGCATTTACTTTATCTAGTTTGCTTTATTTACTACTGCTAAAATGAGTAATCCTGAAGTTGAAGTTCGTTCATTTAAGCAACAAGGAGGAGAATGTTTAAAAGATGCTTGGTATAGAATTAGTGATGCCCATAATAGGTGCACTAAGAAACACTCCACCACTATCCTACTCAGGAATTTTTATGTTGGTATCTCTAGCTGGAATAGATATGTTCTTGATTGTCTCGCGGGGGGTAACTTCCTAGGTGCTCCCGCTTTAGAGGCTAGTTGCATTATTGAGAGTTTATTTGGAACACCACATGCTAATGAAATTAAAATTGAAACCTCCCTTGAGGATGTTATGAAAAAATTGGAAACCATAGAGAAAATTTTTAGTGTTGAAACTAAGTTGGAAATGTTACTTGTTAAAACTGATAAACTTGATAAATCCTTAGGAGGAATTGATGAAAGAATTAGTGTCCTAGGGACTTGTGTTGATCACGATAATCAAATTAATAGGATTGGCGAACTTGAAAAAGCTATGGGAACTTTGGGTTCAACCTTTTCATCTTTACAGTTTAGAGAGAAAGCTTATGTGGGAAAGGAGCAAAAGTTTATGTATGCCTCTAAAGTGCCTAAACCAAAGAAATATTATTATAGGCCTAAAATTGACAAAGCCCCTAGTACCACTGCAAATGGGGGAGCTTATGATATCAATGCTCCATCTCGCGATAATACTTGAGATACACTTTCTGCGCCTAGCTGAAAGGCGTTAAAGAAAAGCGCTTATGGGAGACAACCCATGTTTTTACTACAGTATTTTTGTTTTATATTTGTGTCTTGGAAGTTGTTTACTACTGTAGCAACCTCTCCTTATCTTAGTTTTATGTTTTTTTGTGCCAAGTAAAGTCTTTGATAGAAAAGTAAGTACTAGATTTGGATTACTGCGCAGTTCCAGATTTCTTTGCTGTCACGAATCTGGGTCTATCTCCCTGTAGGTAGCTCAGAAAATTAAGCCAATTTACGAGCATGATCCTCAGATATGTACGCAACTTTCATTCAATTTGGGCATTTTCGTTTGAGCAAGTCTGGTGGCCTAATAAAATCCATCTTTACGGACTGTTCTGTTTTGACAGATTCTGCCTTGTTTCGCATTGCCTCTTTTGCTATGTTGGATGAATTTCTTTGATCCATTAATGTCCAGTAGCTTTATGCAATGTCCAAAAGTGTTAAGAATGATTGTGTCACCTCTGAACATGTGAATTTTTATTATGCACTAACCCTCTAATGAGTTGTTCCGAGTTTGGTGTGGAGGAAGTTTTCAAGGATCAAGAGAGGAGTATGATGCAATATGATCAAGGAGAGTGAAAGCTCTAAGCTTGGGGATGCCCCTGGTTCACCCCTGCATATTATAAGAAGACTCAAGCGTCTAAGCTTGGGGATGCCCAAGGCATCCCCTTCTTCATCGACAACATTATCAGGTTCCTCTCCTGAAACTATATTTTTATTCCGTCACATCTTATGTACTTTGCTTGGAGCGTCGGTTTGTTTTTGTTTTTGTTTTGTTTGAATAAAATGGATCCTAGCATTCACTTTATGGGAGAGAGACACGCTCCGCTGTAGCATATGGACAAATATGTCCTTAGGCTCTACTCATAGTATTCATGGCGAAGTTTCTTCTTCGTTAAATTGTTATATGGTTGGAATTGGAAAATGCTACATGTAGTAATTCTAAAATGTCTTGAATAATTTGATACTTGGCAATTGTTGTGCTCATGTTTAAGCTCTTGCATCATATACTTTGCACCCATTAATGAAGAAATACTTAGAGCTTGCTAATTTGGTTTGCATATTTGGTTTCTCTAGAGTCTAGATAACATCTAGTATTGAGTTTTGAACAACAAGGAAGACGGTATGGAGTCTTATAATGTTTACCATATGTCTTTTATGTGAGTTTTGCTGTACCGTTCATCATTGTATTTGTTTCAAATAACCTTGCTAGCCTAAAACCTTGTATCGAGAGGGAATACTTCTCATGCATCCCAAATACTTGAGCCAACCACTATGCCATTTGTGTCCACCATACCTACCTACTACATGGTATTTCTCCGCCATTCCAAAGTAAATTGCTTGAGTGCTACCTTTAAAATTCCATCATTCACCTTTGCAATATATAGCTCATGGGACAAATAGCTTAAAAACTATTGTGGTATTGAATATGTACTTATGCACTTTATCTCTTATTAAGTTGCTTGTTGTGCGATAACCATGCTTCGGGGACGCCATCAACTATTCTTTGTTGAATATCATGTGAGTTGCTATGCATGTCCGTCTTGTCTGTAAGAGAGATCTACCACCTTTATGGTTGGAGCATGCATATTGTTAGAGAAGAACTTTGGGCCGCTAACTAAAGCCATGATTCATGGTGGAAGTTTCAGTTTTGGACACATATCCTCAATCTCATATGAGAATAATAATTGTTGCCACATGCTTATGCATTAAAGAGGAGTCCATTATCTGTTGTCCATGTTGTCCCGGTATGGATGTCTAAGTTGAGAATAATCAAAAGCGAGAAATCCAAAATGCGAGCTTTCTCCTTAGACCTTTGTACAGGAGGCATGGAGGTACCCCATTGTGACACTTGGTTAAAACATGTGCATTGCAAAGATCCGGTAGTCCAAGCTAATTAGGACAAGGTGCGGGCACTATTAGTATACTATGCATGAGGCTTGCAACTTGTAAGATATAATGTACATAACTCATATGCTTTATTACTACCGTTGACAAAATTGTTTCATGTTTTCAAAATAAAAGCTCTAGCACAAATATAGCAATCGATGCTTTCCTCTTTGAAGGACCATTCTTTTTACTTTTATGTTGAGTCAGTTCACCTATTTCTCTCCATCTCAAGAAGCAAACACTTGTGTGAACTGTGCATTGATTCCTACATACTTGCATATTGTACTTGTTATATTACTCTATGTTGACAATTATCCATGAGATATACATGTTACAAGTTGAAAGCAACCGCTGAAACTTAATCTTCCTTTGTGTTGCTTCAATACCTTTACTTTGATTTATTGCTTTATGAGTTAACTCTTATGCAAGACTTATTAATACTTGTCTTGAAGTACTATTCATGAAAAGTCTTTGCTTTATGATTCACTTGTTTACTCATGTCATTACCATTGTTTTGATCGCTGCATCCACTACATATGTTTACAAATAGTATGATCAAGGTTATGATGGCATGTCACTTGAAATTATCTTTGTTATCGTTTTACCTGCTCGAGCAGGAACTAAGCTTGGGGATGCTGATACGTCTCCGACGTATCGATAATTTCTTATGTTCTATGCCATATTATTGATGATACCTACATGTTTTATGCACATTTTATGTCATATTCGTGCATTTTCTGGAACTGACCTATTAACAAGATGCCGGCGCCAGTTCCTGTTTCTGCTTTTTGGTTTCGAAATCCTAGTAACGAAATATTCTCGAATTGGACGAAATCAAGTCCCGGGGTCCTATTTGCCACGAACCTTCCAAGACCGAAAAGGATACGAAGTGGGGCCACGAGGGGCTGCCACCATAGGCGGCGCGGCCCAGCCCTTGGCCGCGCGACTGTGGTGTGGGGCCCCGTGTGGCCCCCGTCGCCCTTCCGCCTACTTAAAGCCTTCGTCGCGAAACCCCTGATGCGAAAAACCACGATACGGAAAACCTTCTAGAGACGCCGCCGCCGCCGATCCCATCTCGGGGATTCGGAGATCTCCTCCGGCACCCTCCGGAGAGGGGATTCATCTCCGGAGGACTCTACACCGCCATGGTCGCCTCCGGAGTGATGAGTGAGTAGTTCACCCCCGGACTATGGGTCCATAGCAGTAGCTAGATGGTTGTCTTCCTCATTGTGCTTCATTGTTGGATCTTGTGAGCTGCCTAACATGATCAAGATCATCTATCTGTAATACTCTATGTTGTGTTTGTCGGGATCCGATGGATAGAGAATACCATGTTATGTTAATTATCAAGTTATTACATATGTGTTGTTTATGATCTTGCATGCTCTCCGTTACTAGTAGAGGCTCTGGCCAAGTTTTTGCTTTTAACTCCAAGAGTGAGTATTTATGCTCGATAGTGGGTTCATGCCTGCATTGACACCTGGGACAGTGACAGAAAGTTCTAAGGTTGTGTTGTGCTGTTGCCACTAGGGATAAAACATTGGCGCTATGTCCGAGGATGTAGTTGTTGATTACATTACGCACCATACTTAATGCAATTGTCTGTTGCTTTGCAACTTAATACCGGAAGGGGTTCGGACGATAACCTCGAAGGTGGACTTTTTAGGCATAGATGCGGTTGGATGGCGGTCTATGTACTTTGTCGTAATGCCCAATTAAATCTCACTATACTTATCATGCCATGTATGTGCATTGTTATGCCCTCTCTATTTGTCAATTGCCCGACTGTAATTTGTTCACCCAACATGCTTTTATCTTATGGGAGAGACACCTCTAGTGAACTGTGGACCCCGGTCCATTCTTTTTTACTGAAATACAAATCTGCTGCAATACTTGTTTTACTGTTTTCTTGCAAACAATCATCTTCCACACAATACGGTTAACCCTTTGTTTCGACAAGCCGGTGAGATTGACAACCTCACTGTTTCGTTGGGGCAAAGTACTTTGGTTGTGTTGTGCAGGTTCCACGTTGGCGCCGGAATCTCTGGTGTTGCGCCGCACTACATCCCGCCGCCATCAACCTTCAACGTGCTTCTTGACTCCTACTGGTTCGATTAAACCTTGGTTTCTAACTGAGGGAAACTTGCCGCTGTGCGCATCACACCTTCCTCTTGGGGTTCCCAACGGACGTGTCAACTACACGCATCAGCCCCTCGCTCCCGCTCTCTGTGTTGCCGTCGCGCTCGGTGGTTTTCGACCGCAACACATTCTGGCACGCCCGGTGGGACAGTCTTCAACATCAACGCACCGCCATCTACATCTGAGATGGCGGAAGGTAACCGGTCACGTACGAAGATCCGACCGAGGAGCTCAAGAAGAAGTATGACGAGGTCAAAGCTATCCTCGAAGCCGACCTCATCGGCTTTCCGGAGAACCCGCTCACACGGCATCAGGTGGAAAGGGTTCTCACCCGAAGGCGCGCTCGATGGAGTGGACCTGCCCCTTCAGAAGAACGCACCAGGTCTCTGCGTCGGAGATTAATTTCATGGTAGCTCATTCGCTGCACCGCCATTCCGAGAGCTGGTGAACACTTTGGAGCGTGTCGCCCTTCGGGTGATCCAAGAAATCATGAGGCATCAGCACTCTCCGTCAGGACCAGCTCTAGGGACTCACCAAGGAGAGATACCACTCATCCCGACCACCGCGCTGCCGTTCGCTGGCCGGCACGAAGTGCCGAGTTCACCGGCACGTCGTCTACAAGATCGGTGGTGACCCTAGTGATTACCAGTTCTTGTATGAGGCGCCTAAGGAGATCCCTCACGGATACATGCACATACGTGCCGATGCAGAACTTGGCACTCACGAACCAGGCCGCAACAACGGGGACTTCCGGAGCGGCAGGAGGAACTTGGAAAGATCTTGAGAAGCGATGTGGCTAGCTAAGTATGCCACTCCAACGAACCTCCAGAGCTCAACTCCTGCAAGTTGGCTCGAGCTTGAGAAGCAAGCGTGGCTGGCTAAGTATGCCACTCGAATCTTCGAGTTCGACTCGCAGCCGCACGTGGATCGATCGGTACAATCTTGAGAGACCAGTTCGGCATAGTGCCAAAAGGAGGGCAATCGGCTATTCCAAGCCGTACCCCAACGAGTACGATTTGATCCCACTACACCCAAATATCGGCTTCCTGAATTCTCCAAGTTTAGTGGGTCAGATGGCTCCAGTTCAATCGAACACGTGAGCCGATATTTGGCGCACTGGGCACGATCTCAGCATCGGATGAACTACGTGTGAGGTTCTTCGCACGGCCTCACGGGATCGGCTTTCGGATGGTACACATCGCTACCACCAGACTCAATCCGGACTTGGAAGCAGTTGGAAGAACATGTAGTATCACTCAGAAGCTTCCGAGCCTGGCATTGCCGATCTAGCACAAGTGACGAAGCGCGGAGAAACAGATCGAATACATCCAGCGCTTCGGACCGTTAGGAACCGATGCTATTCGGCTCGTGTGACCGAAAGAAGCATCGAGTTGGCGGTGGTGGGTCTCGCATCACCGATCAAGGATGTGGCCTCCCAAGCAGCTACCCTTCATGGCGCATATGGTGCAGAAGCTGTCATTATATGAACATCGCCACCCAGAGGTGTACCAGGATAAATTCAGCGTGCGGTGGTCCTGGTTGAGGCAGATGAAGATGAAGGCTCATGAGATCAAGAGGTAGCGTGGCTGAATGGACTCGGGGGGCAAGCCCCGTGTCTTGCAAATGGGTCAAGCCACAAGGTCCTCCAAGAGGGTTTGACTTCGACGTGACCAAGGCTGAGCAAATTTTCGACCTCTTACTTAAGGAGAAGCAGCTAAAGGTACCCGAAGGCCACAAAATCCCCACGGCGCCAGAGCTGAACGGAAAGCCATACCGCAAGTGGCATAACACGTTCACCCATAACACCAACGACTGCAGGGTGGCGTCAGCAGATCCAAATGGCGATAGAACAAGGGCGTCTAATTTTCAGCCAGTACGCCATGAAAGTCGACACACACCCCTTCCCCGCCGTTCACATGGTGGAGTGCACTTACCCTCGGAGGTGCCAGCCAGGTTTCTCGTTCAGCATCAACATGGTAGGACCTGGGCACCACTCTGGTAAGGACAGACGAGGGCAGCTGCTCTCATAACAAGGAAAAAGAGGAAACCATTCCACGCGATCGGCTCCGGCGCTCCCCAAAAATTCTGATTACAATCGAAATGAAGGCCGATTCCAGCAATCGGCCCATATTATCCTTACCATACGTTTTCCCTGTATTCAGTGTCGATCTCACAGGTGACGGAAAGCTAGGGTATGGGTTTACATCAGCTGATGAGCTAGAAGAAGTCGACATCGGTCCTGGGGATAAGCCACGACCAACTTTTATCAACAAGAAGTTAGATCCACATCTCAGGAGTCGATGATAGCTCGTTAAAAGAATACCCAGATTGCTTTGCATGGGATTACACAGATGCCTGGTTTAGACAGAGCATCATTGAGCATCGGCTCCCCTTAAGAAAGGATTTCGGCCGTTCCAACAACGAGCACGTCAGATGAAGGCCGAAATTTGGAAGAGGTCAAGAAAGAGATCGAGAAGATGTTGGCCGCCGGTTCATCAGGCCATGCAGTATCTGAATGGATCTCCGCATCGTACTGTAGAGAAAAAGGACGGCCGATGGCGTGTGGCCATAGATTTCCGAGATATCAACAGAGCCACCCCAAAAGATGAATATCAGATGCCTGTGGCAGAAACATTGATCAATGCAGCTGCTGGCCACAAGGTGTTGAGCTTCATGGATGGCAACGCCGGCTATAACCAAATCTTCATGGCTCCAGAAGATATACACAAGACCGCATTCAGGGTACCAGGGTCAGTGGGCTTGTTTGAATATGTAGTCATGACCTTTGGGTTGAAGAATGCTGGTGCAACGTATCAAAGAGCCATGAATTATATATTTCATGATCTGATCGGCAAGTTGGTGGAAATCTACATCGATGACGTGGTGGTCAAATCTGTCTCCATGGAGGGACACTTGGATGATTTGCGACGCATCCTAGACCGAACTCGGAAGTTCGGACTGAGAATGAATCCAAAGAAGTGTGCCTTTCGTGTGACGGCCGGTTCCTAGGTTTTGGTTCATGAACGAGGAATTGAGATCGGCCTGAAAAGTCAAGAGGCGGTGCAATGCCCGCCACCACGAAGAAGGAGCTCCAACGTCTTATCGGCAAGATCAACTTCGTCCGACGATTCATCTCTAACCTGTCAGGACGAATTGAGCGTTCATGGCGTTGGTGAAGATTAAATCTGATGACGAGTTTTCAGGGCACAAGACAGGCGTTTGACGAGATTAAGCGGTATCTAACAACGCCGCCTGTTCTAGTTCCACCCCAACAAGACAGGCCGTTCTATATCTACTTATCAGTAGCTGACACGTCCATCGCTTCGGTGGCGGTGCAACTCTATGAGGGTGTTGAAAAGGTCGTTTTCTACCTCAGCAAGGATGTTGGATGCGAGACAAGGTATCCCGAGGAGAAGCTGTGCCTCTGCCTGTTCTTCACCTGCACCAAACTTCATCATATCCTTTTGACGGCAGATCATCGTCATATGCAAGTCGGACGTGGTCAAGCACATGCTGCCGGCTCCTGTCTTGAAAGGCCGACTTGGTAAGTGGATGTTTGCGTTGTCGGAGTTCGATCTTCGGTATCCCTGCGAAAGCGGTCAAGGGACAAGCGTTGGCCGATCTTATAGCTGAACGAATTAATACTAATATAGCAGCACTATCCGTACGTGCATGGGCTATGTTCTTCGATGGATCGGCTTGTGATGATGGTTGTGGCATCGGCATTCTGCTCGTGTCGCCTCGGGGGGCAACATATTCTTTTGCCATCAGGCTATCTACCCCTTGCACCAACAATGTCGCTGAGTATGAGGCAGTGCGCAAGGGAATGGAGTTGCTTTTGGAAGCCGCAGGCGGTGGAGCTTTTGGAGACTCGAAGTTGGTGATCTCCCAGCTCACGGACGAATACAAGTGCGAGAGTGAGTCCTCTTCCATATGGATGGAATGCGTGAGCTGATGACACATTTTCGGTAGATCAATTTCAATTGGGTCCCAAGGTCTCAGAATACCGACGCCAATGATCTCACGAGATGGCGTCGGATACAAGGACATACCGGACGGGTCAGAAGTTCGTTCCTGGAACAAGATGATGGAGAGCCGATATCTTCAATTACTTGAAGGATTCGGCTCGGGGGCACCTAAACGGATAAGGTACAAGGCTATGAAATATGTCCTTATAGGAGATGACATGTTCTACGGGACGTTGGAGGGGTTACTACTCAAATGCCTGGACCAACCGAGTCTAATCGGCTCTTACATGAGGTGCATGAAGGCGCCTGTGGAACTCACCAATCGGCTCATAAGATGAAGTGGTTAATTAGGCGATCGGTTTTATTGGCCCACCATGCTTGAGGACTGCTTCAAGTACTATAAGGGATGCCAAGCGTGTCAGATGTTCGGAAAAATTCAGATGGTACCCGCATCGATGAACCCCATCATCAAGCCTTGGCCATTTAGAGGTTGGGGCATGGATATGATCGGCAAAATCCATCCTGCGTCGAGCAAAGGCCACGAGTGGATTCTGGCCATTACAGATTATTTCACCAAATGGGTGGAGGCCGTTCCTATGAAGAAGATTTTAAATCGATCGGAAGATGTCATCCAATTTGTCAAAGAACATGTCATTCATAGGTCGGGATTCCCCAAACCATCACGACCGATGGAGGTTCGGTTTTTGTTTCTAAAGAATTCAGAAAGTTCTGTGATGACATGGGGATTAAGCTGATCCGATCATCTCCATACTATGCTCAAGCCAACGGGCAAGCCGAAGCATCCAATCAAAGCCTGATCAAGCTGATTAAGAGGAAGATTGACGAGAACCCTAGGGTGTGGCATGAGACATTGTCAGAAGCTTTGTGGGCCTATCGCATGTCATGCCATGGAGCTATAAAGACTTCGCCATACCAGCTTGTCTATGCGAAGCTGTATTACCTGGGAAATTACGGCTGGATCGAGACGTGTCACGTTTCGAATGACTGACGTGAAGAATATGCAGCCCGATGAGTGACACTATTGAGGATGCAACGGAACTTAGACTTTGGTCGTTGGAGAAGATTAAAGAGAACAAAGCCAGGGTAGCTCGTGCATACAATAAGAAGGTGAGACCAAAGGAGTTTCAAGTTGGTGATTTAGTATGGGAAGCCGTGTTGCCACTAGGAACCAAGGATAAAGCATATGGCAAATGGTCTCCTAATTGGCACGGTCCTTACAAAGTCATCCAGGTTTTGAAGGGCAATGCCTACATGCTTGAAGTTGGACGGTGTGAAGTTCCCTGGCCGTCAATGGCCAGCATCTCAAGAAGTATACCAAGCATGTGGGATGATGGGCAGTGAGATATGGGGGCCGATTTTAAATCGGCCAGTAAAAAAAAATTTGTACGTACAAGTCACAGCCGATGCACAGCCATCGACTTGAGAAAATATGCGAAGACAACAGTATACTAGTACAGCCGATGCACGGACATCGACTTCAGAATAAAAGCCGATACATGGCTATCGACTCTAGAGGAACAAGCTCAATTGAGCAGGTTAACGATCGGTTTTCACGTGGATTTGCCGTAATCTCCCAAAGGATTTGCTGAGGATTTGAGTCTCCGCGTTTGAGGTTGGAGGATGGTTTGGACATGGACTGGATCTGTTGACCGTGTGAATAGGCAACTGTTTGGCCTCAAATCGCGTTTATAGTGCAGGCCGATGCCCTGCCATCGGCTCTTTGTACAGCGACTTCGTTTGACAATCGGCAAAATTGACAAGAAAGCAAAATTAATAGGGGAATATTTTCTTCATTAATAATAGGATTTCTTACAAAGAAAGAGCCGATTGCTCAAGGGAGGAAGAACAAAAGAAAGGTCTATTGACCAATCTGCTACTACTACTAGGCCTACACTAGTAGATCCTAGTCCATCGCGCCCTCGCTGCCCTCCCGGAGCTCTCGTCGGCGCCGCTGCCGGCGGGGGCCTCGTCGCCTCCCGCAGCCCTCTACGGGAGCCTCCTCCTCCTCGTCATCGCCGCCGCCGTCGTCGTCCCACCGTGCGGAGGCGCTTCGCCGGTGGGTAACCTTCGAGGGAGTCGTCGTCGTCGTCTTCCTCCTCCTCTTCCTCGGAGGGGTGTAATCGTCCCAGGAGAACGAGTCGTCCTCGCTCTCCGATTCCGTTCCCATCGGCGAGGAACTGGAGGTCTTCATCTCCGCTGGTCAAGGACTTGTCGTCCTCGGACCAGACGGGAGCGTGGTCCTCCTGGTCCCACTCCTCTGGGGCGTGCTCGTCGTGCGCCGCCATCTGAGCGGCCACCGGATCCCACTCTGGCGTGGGTTCGCGGGAGGAGGAGGAGGAGGAGGAAAAGGTCTGGGAGGAGAGTTCCGACGAGGCGGAGGAGGAAGAGGAGGAAGACATTGCTCTGAGATTGGGGTTTGTTGGTGCCGATGGCCAGAACAGAGCAAGGGGATGAAGTGGCGAACTGTTTGGAGCGGTTAAATAAGAGGGGATATAGTGGAGATTCAATGCCACAACAGTTTTCGAGGAAGTGGTGCCTAAAGAAAAAAATTTGCCAGGTCACGCGGAGAAGTTGAGGAGGCAAGGCATCATGATGATGGGTACTGCGACGGTTCTTCGCCACGACGTGACCCGACGAAGAAGAAATGAGTGATTTTGGAATTGTCATTTCCAAAACCAGGGGCATGTGTTATCACCGAATTTAACCGGATCAGAGGTGGGCCGCGATTAAGATGGGCTTGAAGAATATACCTGGAAGAAATACATGAATCGGCCTTGTATACAAAGTTTGGGCTAGTTTGCCCGTGTATCTGTAAATATAGTAGGATACGTGTCGGTTAGGTAGAATTTGGCTCGTGCACGGTTGGGATTATTCCCACGTTAGAAAGTCTACGGACTATAAATATATATCTAGGGTTATTGAGAAAGACAACAATCACGTTCATCACAAACCAATTTAGGCGCATCGCCAACCCCTTGTTTCGAGGGTTTCTTCCGGGTAAGCATCATGCTGCCTAGATCGCATCTTGCGATCTAGGCAGTACACGTTTATTTGTTGTTCATGCGTTGCTCGTGCAAGCCTTGTTGATGGCGAGCAGCGTAGTTATCATAGATGTGTTAGGGTTAGCATTGTTTCATCGTATCATATGCTTCCGTACATGCAACCATTAGACGTCTAGCCGCCCTTACACCTATCTTAGGTGTAAGGGCGGCACCCGCTTGATCACTATTTAGTAGATCCGATCCGTTATGATTGCTCCTTGTTCTTCAAGGATTAGTTTAATATCTGCATAGTTAGGCTTTGCAAACGGGTTGAAGGATCCAGTAGCACGTAGGGTGTAGTTTGCTAACCCTAGATGAGATGTTCCGGGGATCAACTTCATGTTGGTTTTTAGGCCTTGTCTAGGGACGGTTTATTATCACCATGCGTGGCTGCCAGGCTCAATCACGTGTAGGATGTTTCGATTATGTGGTGAAAACCCTAAATCGTCGTAGGTCGTTTTAGCTTTATATTGATCAAGCAGGACCACCATGTGATCGTATACCTCATACGGATCATGGGTGGATCGGCTCCTTGAGCCGATTCACAGGACAACCAGAGAGCCGATCGAGGCTCGTATTTAATGTTTACGTGTATGCCATGGAAACTAAGCGAAGCAAATCCATCACCTTCCCGACCAGGTATAGGTCAGGTGGCACGCCTGCACCAGCATCGGACGTGCGTGCCGAGGCTTTGCGGGCCGTCGCTCGAGGGACCAGGGCCCCGTTATCCGGAGCCTCCCCTTGTCTTCTTCGTCGCGGTGGTTTTTCGAATGTTAAGAACTTGAGGGCTCACTTCATCTTCATCTTCAAGACATACTTGACACTTGATATCCTTCATCAATTTCTTCTTATTGCAACCTTGAAGCCAACATATGGTTCAAACATTGCCTATGGACAACTCCTACAAATATAACTCAATGCAAACATTAGTCCATAGGGATTATCATTAATTACCAAAACCACACATGGGGGCTCCATGCACTTTCACATGCCCAAGCAATCCTTGGCAGCATGGGATATGATATGTAAACCAAAGCTCAAGGGAGGTCTAGGGATAATAAATTTTCAGAAACAAAATGCTGCTCTGTTACTTAAGTTTCTGGATAAATTCTACAATAAAAGGAATTTGCCATGGGTGAGCTTGGTTTGGTTTGCACATTATGGAGGAAGAGTACCTCATGAGGAGAAGCTATGTGGATCTTTTTGGTGGAGAGATGTTATGAAACATGTGGATAATTATAGAGGAGTGGCTGCAATAACTCGATCATGGTAAAGGGGATACTATGCTATTCTGGTATGATAATTGGAAAGTGAATGGATCATCTGTGCGCATGTGTCAGAGATATCATAGATTATTTTCTTAAGCTTTATCCCCTAACACTTCAGTAGCTCAGGTGTTTCAGGAGGAGGATCTTACTTCTCTATTTTATTTGCCTTTGTCTGCTCAAGCATACCATGAACTAGATCAACTCCAGCAATTGATGCAGGATAATCCCTTGACACAGGAGAATGATCTGTGGGCTTATTGTTGGGGAGATAAATATTCCCCAACTAATTTTTACAAGCACATTCATAATCACATTCAGGTGCCTAATGTGTATAAATGGCTCCGGAAATCTAGTTGTGTAATGAAACATAAAGTGTTTGCCTGGTTGCTACTGTCAGATAGGCTGAATACAAGAGACTTACTGAAGAGGAGACACTGGAAGGTGACTGAGGATGAGCACTATGTTTTCTGTCCAGGGAGAAATTTTGAGGAGCGGATACATTTATTTTTTGAATGCAGCTTTAGTGTCAGAATATGGAATTATCTCCAGATTGATTGGGTTGCTGATGATGACATGCAAGTGGTGTTGAACAACGCCAGGAGAAGTTTTTGTCAGCCTTTCTTCATGGAATATATGGTTGCTCAGGAATGGGAAAATCTTTAGTGCTGAAAGAAGCTCTTTCATTAAGTGGAAGGGAAAGTTCATACATGACATATCTCTGTTGCAATATAGGATCAAAGTGAAGCATAAGGATAGGCTGTTGTCTTGGATTAGGTCTCTGCCTTAGAGCCTTTTTCTTTTAGTCTTTTGTACATAGTGTTTTCTTTCTTCTTGTACATAAGTTTGGACTTTTTGAGTTTTATATAAATTTTTTTGCTGTGGGGCTTTTTGCCTCACAGTCTTGGGTGTCAAAAAAAGGACACATATCGGCTCCTCTGTCACGGGCAGCTGGAATTCAGTCTCCATAAGCCGATTTGGAAATACTACGCACCTATGAAATGCAATATGTTCAATTGGCTTGCAGCAAAGAAGAGACTATGGACCTCAGATAGGAGAGCGAGGCATGACCTGCAAGATCAAAGTGCTTGCTTCACATGCCTCCAGGAGGAGGATAACCTGGAGCACATCATCACCCAATGCCCCTATGCAAGACATGTATGGTTGGCATGCTTCAATTAAGTAGGCCTGGCAATCCAAACCCCCCAACCAAACTCGTCATGGGAGGAATGGTGGCTTCAGTCCAGAGCACTTGTGCAGGCAGGGGACAGACGCATACACGACACCTTGGTTATTTTGGTAGCATGGATGATCACGCAGGTCTTTGGTGACACGAGGGAGCAATGTTCCATACATTAGCTAATAGATCGAATCCGGGATGAGTTCATGGTTTGGGAGATGGCGCTAGGAGGAGGAGGAGGGACTGCGAGACAAGAGCGAGAGTAGTCAGTTAGGATAGGAGTGTGGGAGTGTTGAGGCCTTGCCTTGGATGTGTGGAGTGGTCAGGACAATTGTGTGCAATTCTTCCTTGGCTCTTTGTAAGTATTTTCACCTTCTATAAAATAAGGCACGTCTTTAACGTGCTCTCGAAAAAAATAGTATTGAATTTGTAAGGACCAACTTGGGAAGATTTATACAAAGTAGCACACTGTTTTTACCAGTGCTTGCCAAACAATTACATGGCGAGCTATGTCCCATATATGCTCCACATTCGAGCTAGCTATGCATTTCCACTTCCACATAGTTTACTAGTACTCTGGTTGTAATAATATAAATAGTTTCACTTCTATAAGTAGTTTCTTCTGTGCACTCCCTTTTGTGTAACAAAGTCTTGATGAACATGTACACACCGTAGGCGCCAGATCAACACTTTCATCAACTCCCTTTCTATCTACTACCATCTGAAGTTGGGATAATTAATTAAGCATATGCCACATGGCCCACATGCTAAGCTCATCCTCAATCGTGTGGTTGAACTGATCGACGAGCTCAAGAAAGTGAACATAAATGTGTTGCCCATTTACCCAAGTCGCCCTCGTCGGTGCATACGTACGTAAGTTCGCCCTCGATCCTTAAATTACTTGCATCCGCCGGCTGCGAACCCGATCTTGTTGCTCTTGACGTCGTAGACGACGCTGAAGGACTGCTGCTGCGTGTTCCCGATGATGGCGGCGCTCCTTGCGGGCGCGAACGCCAGGCACGTGGTGGAGCTGTCCACATCGACGAGCAGGTTCTGCGCCTTGAGCTTGAGCGACGCGCCGCCGGCGAAGTCCATGGTGACAGCCGGGGCGCGCAGCTGCGACGCCTGGCCGATGAAGCAGGTGTCGAGGATGGAGTAGGCGTCGGCGCGCTTGGTCCCCTTCATGGCTCCCGCCACGGCCTTGCTGAGCGCGGTGTAGACGCTGGTGGGCAGGCGCGTGATGACGGTGCCGGAGTCGATGATGGTGGGTAGGCTGGAATACTCGGAGGAGGACACGGAGAGCGACTTCCCGGCGACGGTCATCCCGGAGAGCTTGATGAAGTAGAGCGAGTCGTCGAGGTTGCTGGCGACCATGGGCGTGTAGGAGTACTGGCCGGGGTTGTAGGAGCCGATGGAGAGGTACCCGGAGGAGGAGGAGGACGGGAGGCAGTAGGAGAAGGAGTAGCCGAGGGTGGGCGCGAGCTGGTAGAGCAGGGACAGCTTGTTGCGGGCGAGGCCCATGAGGCCCGCGGATTGGCCGAAGAGACCCTCGTTGTCCTGGCCGCAGCCGTAGTAGAAGTTGGGGACGGAGTTGGAGCCGAAGGAGACGGTGTCCTTGCTGAGGTAGCCAACGGAGAAGGAGCTGTCGCCGTAGCTGGCCTGGTAGATGCAGACGTCGGAGGAGGAGCAGGCGGCCGGGTTGAGCGTGGCGGTGGAGAGGTCGGTGCACTGCGGCGTGGAGCAGGACACGGAGGAGTAGGAGCTGGAGGTCTTGGGGTCGAACACCGGGCCGGACTGGCGGTGGCAGGAGATACGGCACGGGGAGCACTGCAGCCAGGTGAGGGAGGAGCCGGTGTCGACCACCATGACGTACGGCTTCGCCGGCGTGCCCAGGCCCATGCGGGTCACGTAGTTTCCCACGCCGAAGGAGGTGCCGGGAGTGAGCGGCACGGACGCGAG
Organism: Lolium multiflorum; assembly: GCA_030979885.1. Taxonomy (NCBI): domain Eukaryota; kingdom Viridiplantae; phylum Streptophyta; class Magnoliopsida; order Poales; family Poaceae; genus Lolium; species Lolium multiflorum. The sequence continues at coordinate 207,394,902 of CM061752.1, forward strand.
GGAGCTGTCGGGGCGGTAGAGCGAGGAGGCCGATGTGGTGGTGACCGGGCGCGCCGCGGAGGAGGACGGCGTCTTGGCGAGGCGCGCGGCGAAGGAGGAGATGCGGGCGGCATCGTGGGTGAGCACCGCCGAGAAGGGGAGGTCGGACGGGACCGCCGCCGGCGAGCAGGGCCCCCGCGGGTGGTGCAGCGGGAGGTGCAGGGCGGTGCCGTTCAGGTGCTCGAAATCTGCAGCTGTCGATTGAGTAACACACAGTCAGATTCTTACCGTTGTTGCCTCAACTAATTAGCTGCGACAGAATCTACTGCTACGATTTAATTTGCTGTTGCGATCGCAAGCGTGCTAAGACCGTTCGTACGTACTACGTTCAGTGCATCGTCGGCAACCACTAGGCCTACCGCACTAGGAGTCAGGTGATCTGAGAGTGATGTACGATAATGTACCCATGCCTCGCCCGACATGGCAACAGAGCAGTGCCACGTACGTACTAGCTGAAGTGACAGTGAGCATGTGTCGTCGGATTTGGAGGTGTCAGGCATTCAGGGTAAAGAAACCTGACACCAGATTATTCCTGCATGCATGCCCATTTCCTTTCCCGATGGGCTTCGGAGTTTGGATCGTTAGTCACATATGGGTCCAAACAAAGATATGCAAGTGTGTGTATATAAAGCACTATCTTCGTTTCATATAAATGGGCCTTACCGCAGGTATATGCAGCCTCTTCGATCGCACAGGGTCTCCCGATTTAAAGGACCTCTAAATTAATATGTTAAATTAGTACTCTAATGGTCGATTTTGTTTAATTGGATCTCAATCAATTCGATGAGAGATGCTACAGAGTACTATACTCCATTAAGGCTAGCCATAGTGCTAGTATCTTAGCTAGTATCATGCATATTGGTCCCACAAATATGTTGATATGGCAGCTAATTAAAGAGGAGAGGGGAGATTACAGTAACATAGGTGGATTCCGTATCATAGCGCATATTACGAGAAAAGTTAATGCCTAACAAATCTTGTACGCAAATTTACACTGAGATTCTAAAAAATAATAAATATATCATATCTATGATGGTACTTCATGATACCACCCACTATAAAGATAGTATCATACACAAGTATTATATGCATGATACTACTACATGATACTTAGCACTATGGCCAGCCTAAGGCAGTACTAGTGCTTAGGAAATTTGCAATCGCATTAACTCCAAAGGCCCCCAAGCCACCCACGCCTCTTTACCCTCTTTACCCGTATCTTTTCTTTCTCTTCCATCGCGAGTGCAGCTAATTCAGTTGTCTTCTAATGAATATTAAGATTTTGTCTCAAGGATTTTTATGAAGAACTAATTGAAGATTCATTTTTGAAAGATGTCATGTTTCGACTAAAAATTAGCACTTTTGAATTCTTAGATTGCTTTTTCACATGATGCACTTCTTTTAATTTATTTTACCACATACTACCTCCATTCCTATAAATAAGATGCACACACATTTCAATGTGAACCTTGGCCAAATAAATAGGACAACAATATCACGATCATATAATACATAAGCAACATTGTTAGAATCGTGTTGGAAAAATATTTTCTAATGATACCAGTTTTATATCAAATATTTTTTATATACTTCATCCTCAAAAATATGTTTCAACTTCATCAAAACTTGCATGTATCTACAAACTAAACTCATCTAAATACATATATATCTAGATAAAACTGAAACATCCTTTTTAAATAGAGAGATATAGATTAATATTTTGTCAAAGATAAAATACGAAAAACAAGGGCGCATTGTTTATTAAAATGGAGTGAGTAGTATATATAAAATCATCTTAGTTGCCAATGATCATGTTGAGGTCCTCTATTTCTTGTTTTGCTTAGGGCCTCCATATTCTCAGGTACGGCCCTGATATAAATTGTCGCAATATATCTAAATCTGCAACAACTAAGATGGAACAGAGGGATGACTTCATCTTTCATAGTAGCTAGGAAGTGTTCTATCATGTATTCCCCGATATTGAGGGCACGTGTTAGATCGATCTTGAAGGCTTTCAGCACGAGAATGGCTCCCGTGATCGTCCGCCGATCCGGCGCCCATATCAACTGTCCATGATTGTATTAAATCGTTATTCAAGCTGATGTTTATTAGTGGTAGGTGGCAGGGAGGCTAGCTACAGCAACGTGTGACTAACCATATGGCATAATGGGAGCTACAAAATCTTACTACCTCTATCCTAAAAAATGGATATCGTTGATTTTCTAAATTTTCTTGATACATTTAATTAGATAAATCTGTGACATCTTTTTTGGGATGGAGGAAGTAGTACAGTACCACATGTTCTTTTAGGAATCAATACCCTCATATGTTCATGTTCACATGTGAATGTCATCTATAGTTGCATATCTTAACATTCTTACAGAAGGTACATGCTTGATCTGCCGGTAGTAACCTTGTAAAAGCCTTGCATGCATGCATGCATGCCAAATTTCCAATTGTAGGTTATAGTTCACTTGAGCAGAAATACTTATAATGTAGGTTTTTGTCACGTTGAAAGATCCAACAAGAATGAACACACGTCAAAAAGAGAGTGAGGTGCATGCTTTTGGTTTGTAGCTACCAATAGTAAACAGTACTCACCATGATATAGTGGATGATTGGGGTGGTTGCCATGATCGATTAAGTACCACCACTAGTTCAACACGTCTTCCATGACTTTTGTGCCTAAGCGCATAGTACTATAACAGTACCACGGAGTACAAGATAACCTGTGTGAGTACTACCTTGTTCTCTCTCTCTTTCTTTCGGCGAAGGAGATTATGACAAAAACCCGTAGATATTTTATCAGGGGAGAACAATTAGACCCTAAACTGTTATCACAACACTTGGAAGAGATTAGTGGAATGGAGAACTACTTCAATTAATTCTCTACCAAAAGCTAGGCGCAGGATGGGCCACGGCACTACAAAGTACCCCAGATATGGCTACACATGCGCAGATCATTCACTCCAAGTACACTCCCAACATATATGGGCATGTTTCTGGTAGAGGTAGAAAGTGGGGCGAAATTGGCCTCCTCGTCCTCGATGAGACAGACATACAGATTCATGGACGCTGCTGAAAGACTTGGGCGTATCCTGGCGACGTTCTCGACGCAGCATCTGCTGCCTGCCCATTTCGACGGCCATCCTGCCGTGTCGCGCTAGATACGGTTGTTGGCGGTGGAGCCTTACGCACGGCCAGTTATTAACTAATTGACTGATTGATTGATGTCACGGGAGTGGTGGAGAAGTACGATCGTCGTCGATCGGCCACTAACTTGGCCATCAATTTGATCCCAGGACCATGCGATCGATCGATGGCTCCGACACAGGAGCGGCGTTGATTAAGCGGCAATTAACCAGGATGGTCTATGGCAATTACTACATGATGATTATGGTATGCGAAGCAGGGTGCCAATTATGGACGAATACGTGCACCTAACGAAGCGCTTTCCGTTCTGGCGATGCTATGGAATTTCGGAAACTTTGTCAAACAAAATTGGAATTTCAGAAAGTATTCGTAATTTATCAATCATACTCCTACTTTGCACGAAGTACCTAACATGGTTGTTATACTATTCCTCCCTGGTGGAGAAAAGAATTAAGTAAAAGTAAGCCAGCGCCCTAGAGAGAAAAGATTCTGTGTAGATTGTCCTTTTGAATTTTGGTGCCGGCCATAGGTGTCAGCTTTCATACGGCGCGCTATTATCCTTGACACCGACAGGTAACAACAAGCACTTTAGAGACGCTGCAGCTTAATTGGAATTGTTTTTACAGGGTGATTACTGATTACACTGAAGTCCAAATTGGTTGAGCTCTCAGTCTACCATGTGTGTTACTGCAATTCAGGTTCAGGACACCAGTCTTTCTGAGAACCTTCCGGGCTGGTCACTTCACTACTATAGCAACGACACATCGATTCAGGCTTTCTGTTCCTACTGAACTATCGAATGCTCTCTAAATTGATTGCAGTTATAGCCATGTCAACAAAGCAGCTAGCTATCTTTGATCCAGTTGCATAAACCAGAGACAACTGATTGCAAGGCAAGTATATATGCAAACTATCCAGAAAACTGAGCCAAGTTTCGTTTGAATTAATTCTGTAATTTTCCATTTGACCTTCCTATCGACATGTCAACAAAGTAGATACCTATCTATGAACCGGTTCCATAAACATGAGACGATTAATAGAAAGGAAAGCATCTATTTGCAAGAAACTGATCCAAGAAATTCAGACATGGCTAGGAGGAATCATATATTTACCCTGCACTTGCGACGAGCAGGCGTCAGTGATATCCCTGATAGGAGTCGCCACCGCGAAGAGCAGGGAGAAGGCAGCCAGGAGAAGGGGAGGCGGCGCCATCTTGTCTGAAACCTTCTTCTTCCTCCTCTTCTTTGCTGCGGTGGGTAGCTCAGTGCAGGCTGTGGATGGCACTAAGCTCAGCACCCGTGTGGCCTTTTATAGAGCTTCCCTGCCGCATGGCCAGGCGCGCGCCTTCTGCGCTCGGGAATCTCTCGGGTAGCTTTCAACAGTTTTTAATCGACATTTCATCCATGGCGACTCCAACCACCGGGTTACCACAACGGTTTATATAGCTGACTTTACACGTTTCAGTAGCACCTCTGCTGCTACTTCCAGGATGCAGTGTCTGTTCAGTTCAGGCTGTGCCAGGAATTCAGGCATCTGAAATTAAGGAAGGGAGACTCTGAATGTATCCCGGCAATCCGGCATGTTAGTATTCTCAGCTATTCTTTCTTCAGTCACGCACGTCATGTAGTGTTGCTGCCTTCAGAATTACTGAGTACTAGGAGTAGTATTCAGTATTGTGTTATGACAGATTGAATGTGGTAAGCCAGAGCTGCTCTGGTGTATAGCCCAAAGTCAGGTTAGGTGCGCACAATTATGAAGTCGATCGGCTCTTTAAGGTGGCGGTTAAGCGCACCTATCTAGCCAGATGAACCACATCTTAGAGTAACGCGTCCCCCGTTCGTTCAGCATCAATGCCGCGCGTCGTCGTCTGCAGCAATGATGGTAGTACCAAAGTTTGACACAGTGTACACCTTAGCGGTTAGCAGATGCTAATAGCAGTACCTGGAGCAACCATCAGAATATTTTTCATATAGCATACAGCACAGGCCTCTGATATACTGTACCATGCATATATTTTCTGATATATCTGTGTAGCAACTTTTCAGTCCGAGCTAGCAAGCGGCCACCATGCAACTGGACGTCTGGACCTTGGCTGAGCTCGGCTAGCAATCAGTGGCAGTACAGTATAGTCTCACTTGATAATCATGGAAAAAAGAAGAGACCGACGTGCTAACTAACGGATGCATTAGATCACGTCATCTTCATCATCATCATATTATTTTCTTCGGGATTGTCATCATCATTTTATCATGGTTCTCCTCGGGGCAAATTCAGTTACTGGAGAAACGGAATCTTGTCCTGGCCATATGATTATCCTCACTATGCTTTACTAGGAGACTGGTTGTTCTTCGTCAGAGTTAAATATACGAGCCAGGAGCCACCTGTCTCTAATCTAAAGCTCTATGAATTATCATGGAAGCAGGTCTCGGATATAGCCACTTTAGCCTGAGCTAGCACCCACCACGCAAAGCCTCACTCGAGAAAACTAAGAATAAGAAAAGTGAGCAAGTGACCTCCATGCTTATTGGTAGAGGTAGTGGCCAATGGCCATGCATCTAATGATCAACCCACCATGTTCGTTCTCCTCGGTGGAAATTCGGTTACCGGAGGAATGGAATCTCGTACGTACGTACTGTACTCCAATATGATTAGCCAATGAATCTTTGGATGAGAGGCTAGGTATAGCTAGCTTTGGCTTCGGGCTGAAGCCTTCGATGGGGGCGGCGCAACCGCTGATAAGACGAAGAGGGGCGGGGGAATAATGCCTCTATCCGAGGCAGGAAGGAAGGCACCGCGCTCGCACCAAACGGAGCACAACCGACGACAGGATCACCAGCAAGGAGAACGACCGTCTTACCGACCACGTGAGCTGTGTCCCGCCCGGCCGGACTAAAGCGCTCGCCGCGCCGCGCCGTGGAACCGGGAAATCACACCCATTATCAGCTATTATATTAAGCCGCGAGGCTCTCGGAGATGACACCCAGAAGTTAGACGGCGACGACGACGAGGATGCCGGCGGAGACGATGGCGTTGCCACTCCTAAGCTGCAATGGTGCGGCTATTTAATTTGTTATTGTGAGTGTTTGCGAATTGCGATTGCCCTTCCTCGGGAGAAAGTTGCACAGCGTCGTGTCTTCTCTGGTCCTGATTGGGTGGCGGACGTGATAGGGGTAGTGGGAACGAGTCCTACGACCATAACGCCATTAATTCCCCAAGCTCTATGGCAAACGTGGAGTGCAATTGTGCAAATACACTACAGTACGGTATAATTGTTTGGCATGATGATGCGAAAAAAGCATGGTCGTGTACACACTAATAATTTTACGCTAGGAAGAACCATTGCAGCTCAGGGTAACCACTGCATGTATCCATTTTTATTTATTTCCAAGAAGTTATCATTTTCTTTTCCACAGCAGGGATGGGCATGGATTACGTCTCCATCAAAAGAGGGTTGAATGATGTCCCATGGGCCGTTCGTTGGTAAGTGACATGGGCTTTACTTGTCCGCAACCAAACATTGAGTAACCTATTACTCACTTGGTCGGCCGGCATTCATTTTGCTCGGTTGAGCCAGGGGTGACGGCCTGGCCCAATCAGCCTACCAGGCCAAGCTAATCCCATATAACAGCCCATGTGTGATGGCTTCTCATCGTTTATTTTTTTCCAACCGCTCGTGTCGAACGGGTTATAGGGGAGTAAAATATCACACTACCTCCAAACAAAACTTCGCGTGAACAACTGAAGACGAAGCAGAATTGTAGAGTGCGAAGAACAAGGCAAGCTTACATGGGGAATGAAAATTTAATCCACATAGAACAATATCAAACTACAAGTGGTGCAAAATGTACCGTTAAGGAACAAACCAAGTCTACACATGGAACAAAAATGTTGTGCCGAAAAAAAAATCTCATCTCAATAGGGAACAAACACTTAGACTACGTCGAAAAAAAATCACACTAGGAAAATTTATGGCGCGAAGTAACAAATCAAATCTACACGTGGAACAAAACTGTAGTTTCTGAGAGACTAATCACACCTTCACGTTTAACAAACAACTAGACTATATGGAACAAAAATCACACTACACTTGGGAGAAAATTATTGCGCGCATGAACTAATCGAATCTACAGGTGAAACAAAATTGTAGCGTTCGTGGAACAAACCTAATCTTCAAATGGAAAAACACTTAGAATACATGAATCAAAAATAAAACTGCAGTTGGGGCAAAAGTTTTAGCACGTAGGAATGAATCGAATCTAGACATGAAACAATACTGTAGCATACGTGGAACAAATATTGCCTTCACAGAGAACAAAAAACCACTACAGTTGCGCAAAAATTACAGCGTGAAGGAACAACATCGAATCTACATAAAAGAATAAGAACATCGGAAAAACCGCGAGTGCAAAGGAAACTAGGCTAATTTTTGTATCCATGAATGAATCATGAAAATGTAAGGAACAAAGAATATGAACAAAATTTAGAACCCGTGGAGCAAAACACGAGTACAAATGAAACAAAAAAATGGCATCCTACGAGAACAAAATTTTAACACCTGCATAAAAAACTCGACAGCTGTCGAAACAAAAAATAAGATTTTTGGAACAAAATATTTTCACTAATGAAATAATAATCAAATCATTTGGAATGAAAAAGTTGTGGAAAGACATGATTTTGAAAAAGTTAAAAAAGAGAGAAAAAAGTGTGAAAACATACCAAAAAGAAAAAAAGAAAAGGAGAAGTAACATATGTATGTACAAGAAAGGAACCATGCGAAGAAACAAACAGAACAAGCGAAGGAAAACGAGCAAATGCTTTAATGGGCCAAGTGATGGTTCGACTCTTGTAGTGAAACGGAAGTCCCTAGCACGAATCATTCTACATTGCCTCATGTCGTCCTCCCCCTCCGGGTACCTCTGCATCGGCTCCTACTACCCGAGCCAGTACTCCAACACGCCCATGGTGGCCAGCACGCTCGACGACTCCCTCTATTTCAGCAAGCTTGTCAGGATGACCATCATCGGGGATACGTAGTTCGTGTCATCGTCCAAGTACTTACTGCTCACGTGACAAGATTGTCGGCACTTTCTTGTCGACACTTTTCTAATATGCATCCGTTGGTGGTCTTTAGCGGCATTTTTGGGGCAAATACCTCCAATTACCACGTAATTACCGGGAATTCTCAAAAAATGCCGGCAATATGGTATTGATTGTCGTCAATTACTAAAGTTCTGACAATTTCTCTTGCTGCATTTTATAGAAAAATGTGTCATCAATGCTAAGTATTACCGGAATTTTACCAAAGTGCCGGTTTTTGTGGCATTTAAAAAAAATGCCGACAATTTTGCTGATTACAGGCACATAACAAAGTGTCGCAATCCTTTTGGCAGCAGTTTTTGGAAAGGAACAACAATATTTTTGTTCAGCAATATTTGACCAAAGTGCCTCTATTCAACTTTTAAGCCACTTGTCAAATGCCGCATGAGTTCCAAAACTGTTGTCTTTTTTTCAAATAAATCAAATACTAACAGTCCAAATAATGAAATGCATAGATTACTTAGATCTTACAGTCTAGGTAGCATTTAGATAATAAGTTCACACACTATTTAGCTATTACAGTCCACATAATAGCAGTCCATACTTACATACCAAAGCAATCCATACATACTTAGTAGTGCAGTCCATTGTAGTCTAGACATAAATAATTACTAGTTTATACATAGTTCAGGACTTACTTAGACGACTCTCGGGTCTTAAGGATCATCAAGCCCATTTTTTTTCTTAGAGGGATAGAAGTCGAACATGCAAACTTCTCCCTCTTCTATCTTGTATCGCTTCATAGCATCAACTTATCCACTTGTCACGATTGCCTTCTTTGCTAGTCCCACTCTCATCTTCATCCTAACATCAGAGCATCCGGTCCTTCCTATGAACTCAGCATGAACTTTCATAGGTTTATCAATGTAAATTTCTAGGTACCTTTTTGTGAACTTCTTTCCAATCTCATGTTAAGCATAGAGTGTTTCGATCAATTAGTTGCAAGTAAAATAGTACGATAGGTACTTGACAACTAGTTGCAAATCAACAGTAAGGTAGCTTTACCGTCTTGCATTTTATCTTTCCTGACAGTTGAATATGTCATCTGTAGACATAGTACTTGAGTGGCCCTGATGAAATGTTATTTTACCGTAATCTTTAAGGCAGCTGACATGATGTTCTATCAGGTACATGTCATTTCCACATAAGCAATGATTAACAAATGATTTCTTTCCCTCATTTATTGGTTTGTTTTGTAAAAAAATGAAAATGTATTGTTATTTCATATAGTGCTACATTATTATACTACAAAGTTTAAGCGGTCATGTTCTTAATACCTCAAAATGTCAGATTGTGGTCTTTGGGGCTTGGAATCTCATACTTGTTGTCACCATCAGTCATGGAGTCATCAATGTTAGAACTAGAACCGCTATCGATTATAATTGGATCAGATTCATTGGATCCCATCTTCTAGGTTAAATTCATATTGTAAATATGCAATTTCAGTTAAAACGATACTTTGTATAGCAAGGCAAATATAATCACTACAACAACCTAACTATAACAAGAAAAATAATCAGCAGTAATCATGAACTAGTTCAGTGGCTAAAGGCATATTTGGAATGTACAATTTCAATTAAAATGAGTGTGCACATCAAGGAAAATATAATCACTACAACAAGCTAACTATAACAAGAAAACTAATTAGCAATAAGCTATGTGATTTACAAGAAGAATTGTCCAATCAATCAAATCCAGAAAAAAAGGCACTCTACATGCAACATTTTGAGTAAGCAAAGAACCAGTTGTTCCCGAACTTCCTAAACTAGTAGCTTCCAAGAAATTACCATCAATTGTGAAACACATGACTAAGCTAAGTCAAGAGTACATCAACAAAGATGTACATTAATATGTAACCATTAAACTAGTTCAGAGATGAGACTGCTTTGTAAAATAGGAAACAAGCACGTTGCTAGCATTATCAAAGAAGATCCACGTACTCGGTGGAAAAAAACTACTACTAGCATCATCAAAGTAGACTAGATCTAGAGTTTTAGGAAAAGAAACCCTAGCGAGGAGGGAAAATCTTAGCAAGATCGACAAAGATTTCATCGTTGAAGAAAGAGTAGCATGTTTTACCCAACATATATAGATTTCAAAGAACAAGATCAAGATATCCAGGGCATGTGGAATGTACTAGATCAAGATAGCTGCAAACAAAGAAGAGTGTACTAGTACCGTCGAAGTTGTTGTTGTAGCACTGATGATCTTTTGGTGTGGTCACCGGCGAGGTTGTTTCAGCTCTTTGCAAACCGTAGTGAGGAGGGAAATCATATGGAATAAGGAATGGATAAGGCCGGGTGGAGAGGAGGCGGTGATTTGTATTAAGGGAAAAAATTGTTACACGACATCGTTATTTTCTGTTGTTTGACAAAACACACCGTCCAATTGTGTCTTTGCCAGGTAACATTATAATTTTGTGACACATTTGCCATAACACATCATCTAACTAAAAACGGAAAGTTTTGCACTTTTTCTTCAAAACCAATCGTAGCATGGTCACCCCAGCAGAAACTGATTTTTTTTTTGGATATGTGGTGTGTTCTGGCAAATGTGCCACAAACTTGTAATTAATGGTACGTGGAAAAGACACAATCAAGCAGTTTGTTTTAGCAAACGACATAAAATGACGGTGTCATGTGGAAAATTTTCCCTTATATGTGAATGTTTTTTTTCTAATTTAACGGGTTTGGTCCTTCCACTAGGGCCTTGATGATATATCATCAAGTTAGTCGCTAGTGTTTATCCATTCGACCGCTTCGTAATCTCTCTCTTCCTCTCTGCCACTACAACGACTCGACCAATTCAAAGGCACCCGATGCTTCCTTACCATGGATCCATCATGTGCTCCCTCTCTCCGTTACAAGAAGCCAGAGCCATCTCAACCACCGCAGAATTCCTAACCACTAGAGCAGTTGATGCATGTAAAATGCATGCATGAATTTAGTAGTTTGTTGGCACATATTCCCACATATTTGCAACATATATGATGCTATATCCACATTTTATATTGATTTTTGAGGATTTAGCTATGATCCCCTTTATTTTTGGTTATAACACTGCAAGATAGGAAAATCTTGTTTTGTGTATTTTTAGCTTTCAGTGACCTAAACGAAGTAAAATGGAGCTAAGACTTAGGTGATGTCAATATTTCATCAAGAGAAGTGGCTGGAGCACTTGGACCTCACGAGATGGGCCAGGAGGGCCGAAAGAGGCATGGTGGCGCGCCCAGCTAGGGGGGCGCTCCACCCATGCTCTTCCCCCTTCAACCGTCTGATTCGCTTGATTCTTTCGCCCACAGACTCCGTATGACCTAAAAAAGCCCTATATAAAGGACTTCCCGAGGCTTCCTCGAGGAGAGCGCCACAGAAACACCGAAACACCAAAATAGAGCAAGCAACAACGAAGATTGGAGGGGGGAACTCCGTCGGAGCCGCCACCGGAGGGATTTCCACATTCTCCAACGTCTCCACCATCGTCACCATGCTGAAGAGAGAGTAGTCCACCTCTGGACTATGGGTTTGTGGTGGTAGCTTGATATATTTCTCTCTTGTTCTTCATAGATCTAGTACCATATGGGTTGCCCAACATGATTATGGCCATATATGTAATTCCTATGTGGTGGATCTTTATTCTATGACATTGATATATGAGATTGGAACCTATTATTTGTAAGATGTATTGATAGATGCATATCATGTACCCCGTTCTCAAGTACTTATTCTGATCCAACTTGAATGCAAGAGCATATGTGGGGAGAAGTGTGTATTAGATGGGATAGCATGGTGATAGTGATTGAATAGTGACAACAAATTCAAGGTCTACCATGGTATTTACCTTTCTTTTGCTGCCTCACTAGGGATAAAGTGAATCCATGTGCTATAATTATCATGTGATAGTGTGATAATCTTGTTTGTTCAAGGTAGCATATTTAAGATTCAAACATTATGTTAAATTACTTAAGGCTATACTCTATTGATTCTTAGTTCAAGATTGCTTGGAGTTTTCCCTTTCTTGAGGAGTATAAGAGATATGTGTTGCATCATCTATATGTTAGGACGTAATGCCCATATGAATTCTTATCAAACACATGTTGAAGTTTGATACGTCCCAAACGTATCTATAATTTCTTATGTTCCATGCTACTTTTATGATGATACTCACATGTTTTACACACATTATATGTCATTATTATGCATTTTCCGGCACTAACCTATTGACGAGATGCCGAAGAACCAATTGCTGTTTTTGGTTTCAAATCCTACAAAGGAAATATTCTCGGAATTGGACGAAATCAACGCCCAGGGTCCTATTTTTCCACGAAGCTTCCAGAAGACCGAAGAGGATAAGAAGTGGGGCCACGAGGCGGCGCCACACTAGGGCGGCGTGGCCCACGTGCTGGCCGCGCCGGCCTGTTGTGTGGGCCCCTCGTGACGCCCCTTGACCTGCCCTTCCGCCTACTTAAAGCCTTCGTCGCGAAACCCCCGCACGAGAGCCACGATACGGAAAACCCCGAGACGCCGCCGCCGCCGTCCCATCTCGGGGATTCAGGAGATCGCCTCCCGCACCGCCGAGGGGGAATCATCTCCGGAGGTCTCTTCATCGCCATGATCGCCTCCGGATCGATGTGTGAGTAGTCCACCCCTGGACTATGGGTCCATAGCGTAGCTAGATGGTTGTCTTCTCCTCATTGTGCTATCATGTTAGATCTTGTGAGCTGCCTATCATGATCAAGATCATCTATTTGTAATGCTACATGTTGTGTTTGTTAGGATCCGATGAATATTGAATACTATGTCAAGTTGATTATCAATCTATCATATATGTTATTTATGTTCTTGCATGCTCTCCGTTGCTAGTAGAGGCTCGGCCAAGTTGATACTTGTGACTCCAAGAGGGAGTATTTATGCTCGATAGTGGGTTCATGCCTCCATTAAACTGGGACAGTGACAGAAAGTTCTAAGGTTGTGGATGTGTTGCCACTAGGGATAAAACATCGATGCTTTGTCTAAGGATATTTGTGTTGATTACATTACGCACCATACTTAATGCAATTGTCTGTTGTTTGCAACTTAATACTGGGAGGGGTTCGGATGATAACCTGAAGGTGGACTTTTTAGGCATAGATGCATGCTGGATAGCGGTCTATGTACTTTGTCGTAATGCCCTGATTGAATCTCATAGTACTCATCATGATATATGTATGTGCATTGTTATGCATTCTTTATTTGTCAATTGCCCAACTGTAATTTGTTCACCCAACATATGTTTATCTTATGGGAGAGACACCACTAGTGATCTGTGGACCCCGGTCCTATTCTTTACATCTGAAATACAAATCTACTGCAATTGTTCTTTACTGTTCTTCGCAAACAATCATCATCATCCACACTATACATCTAATCCTTTGTTTACAGCAAGCCGGTGAGATTGACAACCTCACGTTACGTTGGGGCAAAGTACCGTGATTGTGTTGTGCGGTTCCACGTTGGCACCGAATCCTGGTGTTGCGCCGCACTACACTCCGCCACCAACAACCTTCAACGTGCTTCTTGGCTCCTATGGTTCGATAAACCTTGGTTTCTTTCTGAGGGAAAACTTGCTGTACGCATCACACCTTCCTCTTGGGGTTCCCAACGGACGTGTCGATGCACGCATCAAGCTCTTTTTCCGCGCCGTTGCCGGGAGATCAAGACACGCTGGGGAGTCTCCACTTCCAATCTCTTTACTTTGTTTTTGTCTTGCTTTACTTTATTTACTACTTTGTTTGCTGCACTAAAACAAAAACACAAAAAAATTAGTTGCTAGTTTTACTTTATTTACTGTCTTGTTCTCTATATCAAAAACACAAAAAAATTAGTTACTTGCATTTACTTTATCTAGTTTGCTTTATTTACTATGCTAAAATGAGTATTCTGAAGTTGAAGTTCGTTCGTTTAAGCAACAAGGTGGAGAAAGCTTTAAAGATGCTTGGTATAGAATTAGTGATGCTCATCATAGGTGCACTAAGAAACACTCCACTATTATCCTACTTAGGAACTTTTATGTTGGTATATCTAGCTGGAATAGGTATGTTCTTGATACTCTTTCGGGGGGTAATTTTCTAGGTACTCCTACTTTAGAAGCTAGTTGCATCATTGAGAGCCTAGTTGGAATACCACCTATTAATGAAACTGAAACTGAAATCTCTCTTGAGGATGTCATGAAAAAGTTGGAAGCCATAGAGAAAAATCTTCCAAGTGTTGATACTAGACTGGGAATATTAATTGATAATACTGATAAACTTGATAAATCCCTAGGAGGAATTAATGAAAGAATTGCTATGTTAGAAACTTGTGCTATCCATGATAATCAAACCCATAGGATTGGTAAACTTGAAGAAGCTATGGGAACATTGGGTTCAACTTTCTCTTCTCTTAAATTTAAGGAGAAAGCTTATGTGGGCAAGGAGCAAAAATTCATGTATGTCTCTAAGGTGCCTAAGCCAAAGAATTATTATAAGCCTAAAATTGATAAAACCCTTAGTACCACTATGGGGAATTTAGATAATGGAGCATCTAAGGTACCCTCTGTAACAAGTTGTGTTTGTAAGGAAAATTATGATGTTGATGCTTCATCTCTTGATAATACTTGATTCACACTTTCTGCGCCTAGCTGAAAAGCGTTAAAGAAAAGCGCTTATGGGAGACAACCCATTATTTTACTACAGCACCTTTGTTTTATATTTGAGTCTTGGAAGTTGTTACTACTGTAGCAACCTCTCCTTATCTTTATTTTATTGCATTGTTGTGCCAAGTAAAGTCTTTGATAGTAAAGTCAATACTAGATTTGGATTACTGCGCAGAAACAGATTTATTGCTGTCACGAATTTGGGTATGGTTCTCTGTAGGTAACTCAGAAAAATCTGCCAATTTACGTGCGTGATCCTCAGATATGTACGCAACTTTCATTCAATTTGGGCATTTTCATCTGAGCAAGTCTGGTGCCTCTTAAAAATTCGTCTTTACGGACTGTTCTGTTTTAACAGAATCTGCCTTTTATTTCGCATTGCTTGTTTTGCTATGTTTGATGGATTTCTTTGTTCCATTAACTTTCAGTAGCCTTTTGCAATGACCAGAAGTGTTAAAGAATAATTATGTCACCTCTGAATATATGAATTGTGCACTGACCCTCTAATGAGTTTGTTTTGAGTTTGGTGTGGAGGAAGTTTTCAAGGGTCAAGAGAGGAGGATGATACAATATGATCAAGAAGAGTAAAAAGTCAAAGCTTGGGGATGCCCCGTGGTTCATCCCTGCATATTTTAAGAAGACTCAAGCGTCTAAGCTTGGGGATGCCCAAGGCATCCCCTTCTCATCGGCAACTTATCAGGTTCCTCTAGTGAAACTATATTTTTATTCCGTCACATCTTATGTGCTTTACTTGGAGCGTCTGTTTGTTTTTATTTTTGTTTTGTTTGAATAAGATCGGATCCTAGCATTCTTTGTTTGGGAGAGAGACACGCTCCGCTGTTTCGTATGAACACATGTGTTCTTAGCTTTATCTTTAATGTTCATTGTGAAAGTTGGACTATTTCATTCATTGTTATATGGTTGGAAACGGAAAATGCCGCATGTGGTAAATGGTTTAATGTCTTGAATAATGTGATACTTGGCAATTGTTGTGCTCATATAGATCATGTTTAAGCTCTTGCATCATGTACCTTGTACCCATTAATGAATAACTACATAGAGCTTGTTAAAATTTGGTTTGCATGATTGATCTCTAGAGTCTAGATATTTTCTGGTTAAGGTGTTTGAACAACAAGGAGACAATGTGAAGTCTTATAATAGTTACAATATGTTCATATGTGAGCTTTGCTGCACCTGTTATACTTGAGTTTGCTTCAAACAACCTTGCTAGCCTAGCCTTGTATTGAGAGGGATTACTTCTCGTGCATCCAAATCCTTGAGCCAAAAACTATGCCATTTGTGTCCACCATACCTACCTACCACATGGTATTTCTCCGCCATTCCAAAGTACATTACTTGAGTGCTACCTTTAAAAATTCTATTCTTTGCCTTTACAATATATAGCTCATGGGACAAATAGCCTTAAAAACTATTGTGGTGAAGAATATGTACTTATGTGTCTTATTTCCTAATAAGTTGCTTGTTGAGCGGTAACCATGTTTTTGGGGACGCCATCAACTTTTACCTTTGTTGAATATCATGTGAGTTGCTATGCATGTTCGTCTTGTCTGAAGTAAGGGAGATTTTCATGATCAAATGGTTTGAGTATGCATACTGTTAGAGAAGAACATTGGGCCGCTAACTAAAGCCATGATTCATGGTGGAAGTTTCAGCTTTGGACACAAATCCTCAATCTCTTATGAGAATATTATTATTGTTAAATGCTTATGCATTAAAGAGGAGTCCATTATCTGTCTATGTTGTCCCGGTATGGATGTCTAAGTTGAGAATAATCAAAAGCGAGAAATCCAATGCGAACTTTCTCCTTAGACCTTTGTACAGGGCATAGAGGTACCCCTTTGTAACACTTGGTTGAAACATATGCTATGCAATGATAATCCGTGTTAATCCAAGCTAATTAGGACAAGGTGAGAGCACTATTAGTATACTATGCATGAGGCTTGCAACTTATAAGATGTCTTATACATAACACATATGCTTTATTACTACCGTTGACAAAATTGTTTCTTGTTTTCAAAATGAAAAGCTCTAGCACAAATCTAGTAATCCATGCTTCCTCTGCGAAGGGCCTATCTTTTACTTTATTGTTGAGTCAGTTTACCTATTCTTTCTATCTCTCAAACAACACTTGTGTCAACTGTGCATTGACTCTTACATGTTTACTTATTGCACTTGTTATATTGCTTTGTGTTGACAATTATCCATGAGATATATATGTTGAAGTTGAAAGCAACCGCTGAAACTTATATCTTCCTTTGTGTTGCTTCAATGCCTTTACTTTGAATTTATTGCTTTATGAGTAACTCTTATGCAAGACTTATTGATGCTTGTCTTGAAAGTATTATTCATGAAAAGTCTTTGCTATATGATTCATTTGTTTACTCATTATCTTCATCATTGCTTCGAATCGCTGCATTCATCTCATATGCTTTACAATAGTATGATCAAGATTATGATAGCATGTCACTTGAAATTATCTTTGTTATCGTTTACCTACTCGAGGGCGAGGAACTAAGCTTGGGATGCTTGATACATCCCAAACGTATCTATAATTTCTTATGTTCCATGCTACTTTTATGATGATACTCACATGTTTTACACACATTATATGTCATTATTATGCATTTTCCGCACTAACCTATTGACGAGATGCCGAAGAGCGATTGTTGTTTTCTGCTGTTTTTGGTTTCAGAAATCCTACAAAGGAAATATTCGGAATTGGACGAAATCAACGCCTGGTCCTATTTTTCCACGAAGCTTCCAGAAGACCGAAGAGGATAAGAAGTGGGGCCACGAGGCGGCGCCACACTAGGCGGCGCGCGCCTGTGCCGGCCGCGCCGGCCTGTTGTGGGGCCCCCGACGCCCTTGACCTGCCCTTCCGCCTACTTAAAGCCTTCGTCAAAACCCCGCACCGAGAGCCACGATACGGAAAACCTTGAGACGCCGCCGCCGCCAATCCCATCTCGGGGTATTCAGGAGATCGCCTCCGGCACCCTGCTGGAGAGGGGAATCATCTCCCGGAGGTCTCTTCATCGCCATGATCGCCTCCAGATCGATGTGTGAGTAGTCCACCCCTGGACTATGGGTCCATAGCAGTAGCTAGATGGTTGTCTTCTCCTCATTGTGATATCATGTTAGATCTTGTGAGCTGCCTATCATGATCAAGATCATCTATTTGTAATGTTACATGTTGTGTTTGTTGGGATCCGATGAATATTGAATACTATGTCAAGTTGATTATCAATCTATCATATATGTTATTTATGTTCTTGCATGCTCTCCGTTGCTAGTAGAGGCTCTGGCCAAGTTGATACTTGTGACTCCAAGAGGGAGTATTTATGCTCGATAGTGGGTTCATGCCTCCATTAAATCTGGGACAGTGACAGAAAGTTCTAAGGTTGTGGATGTGTTGCCACTAGGGATAAAACATCGATGCTTTGTCTAAGGATATTTGTGTTGATTACATTACGCACCATACTTAATGCAATTGTCTGTTGTTTACAACTTAATACTGGAGGGGTTCGGATGATAACCCGAAGGTGGACTTTTTAGGCATAGATGCATGCTGGATAGCGGTCTATGTACTTTGTCGTAATGCCCTGATTGAATCTCATAGTACTCATCATGATATATGTATGTGCATTGTTATGCATTCTTTATTTGTCAATTGCCCAACTGTAATTTGTTCACCCAACATATGTTTATCTTATGGGAGAGACACCACTAGTGATCTGTGGACCCCGGTCCTATTCTTTACATCTGAAATACAAATCTACTGCAATTGTTCTTTACTGTTCTACGCAAACAATCATCATCATCCACACTATACATCTAATCCTTTGTTTACAGCAAGCCGGTGATTGACAACCTCACCGTTACGTTGGGGCAAAGTTATGTGTTGTGCAGGTTCCATGTTGGCGCCGGAATCCCTGGTGTTGCGCCGCACTACACCGCCACCAACAACCTTCAACGTGCTTCTTGGCTCCCTGGTTCGATAAACCTTGGTTTCTTTCTGAGGGAAAACTTGCTACTGTACGCATCACACCTTCCTCTTGGGGTTCCCAACGGACGTGTCGACTGCACGCATCAAAGTTCCACCAATATTATGTCTTTGATGAATTATTTGTGTCCACTACAACTTAAAATAAGAGTAGACAAGTGAACCCATGAACCCCGGTCCATTTTAAATCATTAGAAACATCTTTCCAACACCGTCACCACACTTTATATTTACTGCTATTTATTAATTCAGAAATACCAAAAAAATACTTTCTCCACTTACACACAAAACCCAAAAAACCGCCATTACCCTTTTACTGTGTTTATTTAGCTTGCTTAGTTTGTTTACTTTACTTTAAGTTATCCTTATATTTCCTATTACTAATACGAAATATTGTGCTTGACAACCACACGGTGGAGTTGGGGACACAAGGCAAAAAACTTTTACTTTGCAGGTTGCTAGAAGAGGAGGAGAAGAATTCAACTTCTAAGTCAATTCCCCGAGAGTTCGATATAAACCATCGAGTCACCCTTGTGGGGAAAATACACTTTCTACAACACTCTGCACTTATAGTCCCAGCGAGTTGGCACACACAGAGTTGTTGCCATCAGCAGTGCAGACCCACTATTGCAGAAACCATTACACCCTCCCCCCTCGCAGCCTCCACGGTTGGCCTCCTTTTCTCCCCTCTCTTCCACTCCTATTCATTTAAACGCTTTGCTTTGGCTACCTTATAGAACATGATCTTTTAATTTTAGGTTAACAAATGAAATACTAGTCTCACAAAGTTTCTATTCAATGAAAACTATTGGATTTTTAGTACTCTACTCGTTATTAGTCTCTGCTAGCTACCTGCCCGCTCTCCAAAACCCTAGCTGCCTCCACTTCAGCCTTCTCCATAGATCGGTTCCCCCTTCTCCGGTCGGCTTCGCCGGCGTCGGGAGGAGTGGGGAACCCGATCTATGCGTGAAGTTTTCAATAAAAGTAGTGTTTTTGGTTGATTATGTTAGGATTTTGGTAGTCATCTTCTTGTTGTTTTCCCCTCCATAGAGATGGCATCGTCTGCAATAAGTGATCTTCGGACTTTCGTTCGACGACGAGATCTCCTTCCCGACATCAATGGTGGTGTTGAAAGATTACAATCCTCTAAGTATGGGCCTTCAAATCTTGCTTCACCAGATCGATTTTGGAACTTTTGTCGTTGTTGTCGCGAGGAGGATTATCCTCACAGTTTTTGTCCCGGCTGCTACGTCCTCGACAATGGTGATTCGTACTCTCGGATCTCTATTGATGTCGACATAGCTAGTCGGTTGTTATTCCCCGACATACTAGTGTTGGTACTCTTGCCGATGTTGAATGACTGCTTTAATGGTTGTGCGCGTGCACGCAGCCTTGGCATTGCGACTCAAATTAAAATTATGGGAGAACCTTCGTCAATATTTACAGGTTTATGGTTTGTTATCTCTCTTTGGCTGCCTTCAGAAGAGTACAAGATTGTGTTCTGGAAGAAGAAATAATTTGAAGACCTCGAAGATTTGTTAGCATCTTTTAGACTTTATTTTGTAATTGTTGGAGCCAGCTCGTGTGTCTCTACCGTGTATTATTTGTTACTATGAATATATGTGGTATTGATTGTCAAAAAAAGTCTCTGCTAGCTAATTTCTTCTTGAAAGTATTCTTATTGCTATGCTAGCTACCAGATTTATCAATTTATTGCCATAATAGTTTATGTATGTTAGTTTGGTGATAACATAGAACAACTGATGTATTTAATTCTTAGTCCTATGTGGTAGAAAATGAAGAATATGAAGGTTTCCTTCTACTTATTCCTTGTGGTATAAAATTAACCTAAGGTGGCAGAAAATTAGTATGTACTTACCTGAATTTTAAACTGTGCAAGTAACTACCTCAGAATTTTTTTTCAGATTTTTAATGTACCAAAGCCTTTTATATTTATATTTGTTCATTAACAACAATGTAATGCATGCTTTCTAAACTTAACTAATGATGCTTTCATTATACAAATTATGTTGCTCTAATTTGGAGAACTTTTGCCATTATACAAATAAATAGATAAAAGTTAGCTCCTCCCTTGTTGAAAACTAAGTTTGTGTAATGTCCCAACTAAGAAATGCAACAATGATAAGTAGAACCTACCTCTTTTTGTATCTGTAACATAGGAGATCTATATTTTTTTCATATTCATTTTTATTAGATGGAACATACTTGTTGTTACTTTTCCAAGTTAATATTAGATGCAATATAGCTTAACTAAGTTTGTTTACAAAGCATGGACATTATGTACAAGAACAAGAATGATGTTGTCAACACTGAGGAGGATGATCACATTAGTGAGGAAGATGACTACATTAGTGAGGAGGATGATCACATTAGTGAAGAGGATGACTACTTATGTGATGATTATAAGACAAAGATCATACTTTTAGGTTCGATTCTAATATAGGTTTTATTTCAAAATGAACTAGCTTAGTAGAAATGTAACACGAAATTATTTTGTAAAATATGTCATTGTTATACTGGTGATGACTCATTTGATAAGTGCTCCATATTTGTTAATTAAGTAGAAATGGATTTTCACCAAAATAATCAACTTGGTAGCATTGCATTACCTAGGCCAAAACTAAAGGATTATGTATGTACAATTATGATGAGCTTTGTCATACCACGAAGAGGGGGAAATGGTTAGTGCCATTCTACATACTCTTCAATGAATTCCACGTCTTCCAACAATTTAGTGCTCTTTTAGCATAATGGATTTTAGTGTTTTTCAGGAATTTTCACAAGAATACATTTATAATCCATGGGCAACTATCGCTTTTTATACTAAAATAATTATCGAAATAAGATAATATCATACTATTGTACCGAGCAAATTAAACCGCATAATGATGTGTTGGATATTTTGTTTTTTTATATAAAATTCTATAATATGATATAAATATATTAGTACTTATTTAATTTATTTCGCTGTAAAATATATTTGTTATTTCCTCTATACATTATTATTGCGACCGTCACTCGCACCCGCGGCCGGTATATGTACAGGCTTGGGTGAGCTTTTAGCATCCCCCTGTAAAATTTGGATACGGGTCGGGCCGTTTACGTGCACTGCTATTTGACCCAAAGCCTGTAAACGGCCGGAAAAATACGGGTTCAAGGCAATGCTAGACATGCTCTAACAAGCAATATATTCGGTGGTATATCTTTTTTTTAGGGTAAACATGGCACTTTATTAAACAATCACATAATTTGGGATACAAAGACCATCAGGTGGCTCTACAAGCCAAACCTGACGTCCAAAGTCAGCAGTAGTTGCTCAAGGTGCCAGTCTATGAGCCTCGGTATTTGATGCTCTATTCTCATGCCTAAAGGACGTCTCCGAGAAGAGATCGCCGGTGATTTTTATTTCCTCAACTATCATACTATAGCCCTCAACTATCATACTATAGCTTCCTGCGAAGGCCTCTTCATTTCATTCACCACTACGAGGCAGTCCGTCGCCACAGTGATCCGCCGGAGATGCAAATCTTGGGCCAGCGCCAGTGCTTCCCTGCATGCCATCGCCTCCATGATTCCGTGGTATATTTGGTACAGTAGCGCACTCCATAATGGAAAATGCGTTTGAATCCCAAAATATAGAGGCCCGTAATTTCTCCCACGTGGCGGATTCGCAGAGGGTTTTCTTAGGGATTTTTAGTGCATTGGGTCTTAGTAAATGTTCGTAGGTAGTATTTTTGATAGAGGAAATATACATAAGATTCTGTTACAGTGATCAAAATTTTACAGCTGCAACACAAGACATTACCAAGATAATATCTAAAGTTTGTGCTCAAAAAAATGATTTCAATAGGTTATTTTCAAGGACAACCAATTAAAATTAGAACTCGTATTTTTACCCTGTAGCTAGTCTGCCCTCTTAAAATAATGTCTTACAAAGAGGCAGTGCACGGGTGGTCCACTACGAGGACCCTGCGCGGGCGATCCAAGACAATGCAATGCCGTACAAAAAGGCAGTGCACGGGCAGTGCACGGGCGGTGCACTCCGAGGACCCTGCGCGGTGCAAAGCGATCCAAGGCAGTGCAACGCTGTACAAAAATGCAGTGCACGAGCTGTTGCACTCCGAGGACCCTGCGCGGTGCAAAGAGGTCCAAGGCAGCGCAACACTGTACAAAAAGGCGCGGTGCACTCCGAGGACCCCTGCACGGTGCAAAGCGATCCAAGGCAGTGCAACGCCGTACAAAAAGGCAATGCATGGGCGGTGCACTGCAAAGAAACCGCGCCGTGCAAAAGCGACCTAATGCAGTGCAACGTGGTACAAAAAGGCATGTGCACGAATGGTGCACTATCAGGACACCGCGTGTTGTGGGTATACTTCATGGGTGTACCATCGACAGTGCCTAGATCCGGCAAGCCCGGGTGGCCCATAGATGGTGATGAGGCATGTGGCCCATCGGCCCAGTTGTGTTGATCCTGACGGAAGATGTCCGGCCCAGGAGCAGGAGCCGGATCCGACCGACCATGAAGAGGAACCCGGATCCATGGAGGCTGCTAAGGGACCCGGATCCGGACGACATAGATGGAAGGGTGGATCCTTGACGTACACGGCAAGACATTGTACCGTAGTTAGGAAACTTGTATTCCGAGTAGGACTCTCCATGTAAACCCTAGATCCGTGCGCCTTTATAAACCGGATCCCGGGAGCCCTAGAGGCACAACCACAACTCATTGTAACAACGCGAAAGCGCCGGATAATTCCGACAAGGCAGTAGGCCCTGTCATCGTCCAGGTGTTCCGAGCGGGTAAATCGCGTACCACCGTCCGTGTGCACTCCGCCCTATGGCCCCTACTTCTTCTCCCCTCGTGAGGATCCCTCCTCCAGGTACCGTCGATTAGCAACGACGTTGGCGCCCACCGTGGGGCTGCGGCGTCTGGAGGCCGGAACCGGGAGGGTTCCGCCATGGGAAGTTTCGACGACACCATCGTGGGCGTGTCCTTACGCCGGAAATCTGCCGATCGTCCCTCCGGATGAGTGCTGGATTCTGGCTAGAACCGACCCCGTCAAGCTCTCCATCGTCCCAATAGGCGGCATTCACATCTTCATCGGGGAAACCGTCGATTCCGACGGAAACCCACTGGTAAGTAGCGCAGACGCGACCGCCGCCGAGCGGGACGCAGTCGCGAAGATCCGATCTGAAACGCAGGGACTTCCTAAGGAAGATTCCGCTTTAGATCTGGAAAAATCAAAACCCACCCAATCCGCCCGAGCAGGAAATAACGGTGGAAGACCAATGCAGATCCGCCTGGGTCTCCCAGGTGTTAGAAAAGCAAAGGTGTCACTTGCACTTCATAGCCCATACCGCCGGATCCGCCCCTCAAGAAGTCGGAGCTGGACCCGTGCAGGATGAGGCGCCGGACAACGCTGTCGCTCCGGATCTGCACGAGGTTATCGGAGAAAGCAACGCTCCGGAGCAAGAGGGTGCCGGAAACCTTGAGGAATCAATCCTCGGCAACCTAAGCCCAATGTCAGGGGACTCCATGGACACTGAAGAGTTCGACCGGAAAGTAAAAGAATACGGATACGGTGAGCAACCCGACGTCGACTCCGCCCAGCCCAGGCAGGTTCTCGCAACCGTGGCACAGCTGGATCAGCAGGAACCCGAAGACGAAAACGCCGTCTCCGATCCAGGGCCGTCCAATGTAGGATCTCCGTTAGATCGGGAGCGTCCATACGAAAACGTCCTAACCCCTGAAGAGATAGTCGCTCAAGCTCGTATGGATTTAGTGGCGAAATCTGCTGTCCTCAACAAACCCATAACTTCGGGCGACGCCGCAGATCCCGAGGCTTTAGAGGCCACGAGAAAGGAAATGCTGGCCACAGCCAAGAAGTTCGCCAATACCGCAGCCGCAATAATGGATGAAAGAGCGGAAGCTGCAAACTTGATGGACCGCTTCGAAAGACAGGATCGCGAAATCGCTGACACACTCGAACACGTCAAGAGCATGAGGAAAGAGTGGGAAGTAAAGATGACTTATGCACAGGCGGAGGCCGATCGGATCGTTAGAGAAGCAATCCCGCCCCGCAGGATCAACTTCGCCACACCTGCAGAGCAGCAGCCGCTGGAAACTCCAAAGGATAACATGCTAAAAGCTGCGGAGCTCCTGAAAAAGAAGGACGAAGAGGTTGATATCAACTACGTTCGCACGCTCGTCGCTTCAGCAATGAGGCAGCAGAGCAAGGCAGACACTTCGCGCAAGTTGGAATCTAACCCGGAGCATTGCGTCTCCACTGCGCAGAAGGACGCCCGACAATCGCCATCGAGATGACGAATCGCGAACCGGATCTTCGGAACGCGGAAGGAAGGCCAGAGAACACCCAAATCCAATCCCCGTCCCATCAAGGACGCCGTCCAAAAAAGGGAAAGGATGCAATGTACTGACGGGACAAGTACCGCAACCCCTCTCCTCCGCCCAATGGTTACCCGCGTCCCCCGCCGCCGTAGTCCAGCGGAAACACCAGCCCCGGGGCATGGTGGAATTGTTATCCGCGACAACGTGCTGCCCTCAAGAAATAGAAACAGGGAGCGCACGCCGGAACCTCGCGGAACAGAACAACGATCGTGAGCCCGAGCCTAGGAGGAGTCGGAATGAGGAGCGCGACCGAGCCTCGCCGGAGCCGAACGACCAGGGCAGCCAGCGCCACGCCGAAGGCAGCCGCAGGAGCCGGAGCCGCACCGGAAGGCCGAGAGAATCTAAAGGCGGAAGCAAGAAGTCGGATCAACCCCCTCGCAGGTCTGCCACCACCACCGAGCGGTGGCGGAGGTGGAGGCGGAGGCGGCCGAGATCTCGCTCATTTCAGCCTCGCCACGGCTCGCGCGACGCCGGGGAACGCTCAACGAATACGTAACCGACTACACCGGTCCGAAGTGCTTTGGCGGATGATTCGAGAGGAACCAAAGCCAAGGATGAACCTCAAGCTACCGGAAACCTGAAGCATTATGATGGCACCGAAAGGCCGGATACCTGGATTGAGGATTATAATGCGGTAACCTTTGCCGAGGAACCCCTAATATCGCCCGCCGCATGCTCCAGTTGTACCTTGTAGGTCCAGCCCGGATCTGGCTCAGCGACCTCGAGAAGAACTCCATCTTTTGCTGGTTTGATGAAGACCGCTCGAGAAACACTTCAGAGGCACCTACAAAAGACCGCCACGGCAAGCGACTTACAAGCTTGTATCCGAAGAAGGGAGAATCCTCAAGACACTTCCTCACACGATGGTTGGCATGCAGGAACGAGTGCGAAAATATCGACCACACCACTGCCATGTATGCCTTCATTGGTGGACTGCAGAGAGGAGGATTGCTGAGGCATAAGCTCACTTGTTTGGCTAACGCAAATAAACTGACTTTGGATGAAATGATCTCCATTGCCGTGATCATACTGCCGCCGATGATGACGAGGCGGTGATCTCGCAGCTACAGCGATCCCCCTACATCAACAAAAGAAGAACCGTGATAACGACAACAGCAGCAGCCATAAATGCAAGAACCCTGATGACCAGAAGAGTGGCGGATCCGATATGGTCGCCATGGCGTTCCAACGCGGAGGTTCAGGAGGCGGAAGAGGGACGCGGCCGTGGAGGCGGAGCCGGCGGTGGCCACAACACCGGGACGGGTGGCGGATCCCGCGCCCGCAAACACGAGGAGTAGATATGCCCCGCCCGGCCCACTTGGATCCGGTTACAGGAAGTCCACTCACACCAACCGCAGCTGCAAGTGGGTCAACGACCTAAAGAACGACCCGGAGGCAGGATACAAGCGAGCCCGAAGCACCGCCCACGCGGCAAGGAGGCAAGGGCAAAAACAAGGACAAAGAGGAAGACAGCCCGAGGCGATGGATGAGGATGATAACTCGCCGGATCCCAAGGCAGGGTCCGCAGGTAAATCCAACCCATTCGAGAAAAAGAGCGTGGGGGCTTACCACACTTTCCTCGGAACCCCAACAATCGCGCTACCAAGTCAGCTACCCGGATCCCGAACGCCACGTCTCCGCCCGTGCCGCGTATGTCAGGTGGTCGGAAGTCCCGTGCACATTTGACAGGGAGGATCACCCTGCCATTGTGCCAAAAGAAAGCTACGCCTTGGTTGTAAGTCCCCGCATAGATGGGTATGACTTCTCCAAGTGCCTCATGGATGGTGGAGCCAGCTTGAACATCATGTACCTGGAGACTCTAGAGCGGATGAACCTCACCAAGGAACAGCTCAAACACAGCAACACCGAGTTTCACGGCGTGGTTCCGGGTAAGGCGAATTCCCTCAGCATCACACTTCCGTGGCCTTCGGCGATGTTCACAATTTCCGCGAAGAGAAGATCACGTTTGAAGTTGTGCCCTTCAAGAGCTCCTACCACGTCATCTTCGGCAGCCCACCTACCACAAGTTCCACGCGAGCGTGCTACATCTACAACAAGCTCAAGATTCCGGTCCTAAGGGTATGATTACCGTATCAGGAGACTACAAAAGGCTCATGAGTGCGAGTTGGGCGGCCGCCTTCGCAGAGTCCGTGATATCCTGGAGAAGAGCCGAAAGGCTACGAGCCGCGGTGGATCCGATGAAATGCACCACCAAGAAGCAGATCTCCGAGCACAAAACTCCTTCAGGGGCGATAGAGACCAAGAAAGTCAACTTCAAGGAAGGCGACGATTCCAAGCAGTCTTGGAGCCAACATGGATCCCAAATAGGAAGACGCGCTCGTCGAGTTCCTCCGCGCTAACATGGATATCTTCGCATGGCAGCCTTCTGACATGTCCGGAGTACCAAGGAACTCGCCGAGCACTACCTCAACATAAACCCGGGCTAAACCGGTGAAGCAAGCTATGCGACGCTTTGGAGATAAGAAGCGCCGCGCCATAGGAATG
Source organism: Lolium multiflorum (assembly GCA_030979885.1). Lineage (NCBI taxonomy): Eukaryota > Viridiplantae > Streptophyta > Magnoliopsida > Poales > Poaceae > Lolium > Lolium multiflorum. The sequence continues at coordinate 207,422,816 of CM061752.1, forward strand.
GAATTAGCAAAGTTACTAGAGGCAGGTTTTGTAATAGAAGTAATCCACACTGATTGGGTCGCAAATCCCGTCCTTGTACCCAAAAAGAACACCGAAATACTAAGAATGTGCATCGATTACTCCGGCTTGAACAAGCATTGTCCGAAGGATCCCTTTGCCGTGCATTGACCAAGTCATTGATTCGACGGCAGGCGGAACTTCAGTTTTCTTGACGCATATTCCGGTATCACCGATCCGATGAAGGAGTCCCACCAAAAGGCGACCTCATTCATCACCCCATTTGGCACTTACTGCTATGTTACTATGCCCTTTGGCTTGAAAACGGTGCCACCTACCAACGTACGATGATGCGGTGCTTGAAGGACCAATTGGGAACGACACGCCTACGTCGACGACATCGCGGTCATGACTCGGAAAGGATCCGACTTGATCAGCGATCTCACAAACCTTTGAGAATCTCCGTCGGTACAAGATGATGTTGAATCTGCGTCTTTGGCGTACCAGCTGAAAACTCCTTGGCTTCATTGTCTCTAACAGGGGCATTGAAGTGAACCCGGAAAAATCAAGGCAATTTTGTGCATAAAAAGGCCAACTTGTCTCAAAGATGTGCAACGGCTCACTGGTTGTGTCGCAGCAATCAGCAGGTTTGTTAGCCGTCTGGCGAGAAGGCACTTCCCGTACAAGCTATTGAAGAAAACAGACAAGTTTGTCTGGGACGAGGCAGCGGATGCAGCTCTTCAAGGGTTGAAGGACATACTCACCTCCCCACCTATCCTAGCAGCTCCAGGAGAGTCGAGCCTATGCTCCTTACCCGGCAGCTACCAACAGGGTCATCAGCCTCGTCATCGTGGTGGAACGACAGGAAGAAGGTCACGAGTATGGAGTCCAAAGGCTAGTCTACTATTAGCGAAGTCCTTACGAGTCCAAACAGCCACCCTCACTTTCAAGTTAGCCTACGGAGTGTTCCTAGGCAGCCAGGAGCTGAGACACTACTTCCAAGAGCATCCAGAATCGTGAGCAAGGCTCCGCTGTCAACGATTCTCAAATAACGCTGACGCAACAGGACGCACAGCAAAATGGGGCATTGAATTATCCGCCTTCGACATCAACTACAAGGCCAGGATGCGGTCAAATCCCGGTCTTGGCGATTTCGTCGCAGATTGGACAGAAGCTCCGATATGAATTTGGAGCCGAACCTGAGACATGGGTCATGCACTTCGATGGATCCAAGCAGCATCAAGGCTCAGGAGCCGGAGTCACCCCGAAGTCCCCTACGGAGAAGAACTCGCATGTCCTGCGATACACTTCGGCTACAAACAACATGGCGGAGTACGAGGCTCTACTACACGGTCGCATCGCTAAGGAAATAGGGATCAAGCAAATTATCTCGCGGAGATTCCGACCTGGTGGCACAAAGAAGTAGCCGGAACTGAACGCCGAAATCGTCATGGCGGCTTACGAGACGAAGTTGACGAGATCGCCAAGTGCTTTCTAGGATACGAAGTCAAGTACGTCCGGAGAGACGACAACGCGCAGGGGCAGATATGCTATCCAAGCTCGGATCCCGCAGAAGCCATTCCGCCTGGAATTTTCCCCGGAGCATCTCGGATACCCTCGGTGAAGGGCGCTAACCCGGAAAACCCAGATGTATCTCCGGCTAAAGAAGTGATGGCTATCATTCCGGCTTGGACGCAGCCTTTCCTGGACTACCTCATTGATCAAAAGCTGCCTGAGGACGAGGTCCTCGCACGTCAGATCGTCAGACGAGCAAGATCCTACACAATTGTTGATGGACAGCTCTACAAACGAAGCACAACAGGGGTATTTCTCAAATGCGTCTCTAATCAAGATGGCATTGAAATCCTCAGAGATCCATGCGGGATTGGGCATCATGCCGCTCCCGGTCACTCGTTGCAAAGCTTTTGGCTAGGCTTTACTGGCTCACAGCTAAAGAAGATGTCGACAAAATAGTCAAGACCTGCCGAGGTTGCCTACTACGCTTCTCAACCAAACGCTCCAGCCCAAGAGCTGAAGACCATACCTATCACCTGGCCGTTTGCGGTCCGGGGCTCGATATGGTTGGTAAGTTAAAAGATCTTCTCCTGCGGTTTTGAATACCTCTTGGTCGCTGTTGACAAGTTCACAAATGGATCGAGGCAAAGCCGTGAGAAAAGTCGACGGTGCTAAGGCACTAAAATTTGTCCAGCCTCGTGATGAGATTCGGCATCCCACACAGATAATCACAGATAATGGCACAAACTTCGCACAGGAGAATTGAAGGATTATTGTGAGACAGAGGGATTGGACCTTGCATCCGTGGCTCACCCACAATCCAATGGTCAAGTTGAAAGGGCTAACGGCCTAATATTATCGTGAATTAAGCCACGCTTGAAGAACCGCTCGACGAGCAGCTAGAGCTTGGTGACGAGTTGGACGCTGTCTTGTGGAGTTTGCGAACTACCCCTAACAGGTCAACAGGTTTACCCCATTCTTCCGGTATACGGATCCGAAGCCGTGCTTCCCTCCGACATCATCCACGATTCGCCGCGAGTTTCCGCCTTCAATGAAGAAACAGTGACGAGGCAGGACCATCTCATGGACCCGATCGAGAAGCTCGAATTTACGACCAGCTCTACGCCATCTACCAAGGAAGCCCGGCGTATCGCGATCGTCGAGTTCGAATCGCTCGTTCATGACAGGAGACCCGTCCTCCGCCTTCGGCAGTGAAAGACCATAAGCTGGTCTCCATGGAAGGACCCTTTGTCGTTAGCAAAGTGCTTCATAACGGATCGTACTACCTTGTTGATTTCCGAGAGCTGAAGGACGACCTGCTAATTGGCACCTGAAACGCAAGCGTGAGGATTCGGATGACATCTACGACGAGACAGATCGCCCTGGAACATCGCACAGCTACGTCCTTTCTACACTTAGCGATTTTTTCCGAGTTACAAACTGTAATAGTTATACATGATCAATGAAATAAAGCTTATGGTTCACTCTTTGAGTCTTTTACCTTTACTTATTCATTTTTAGATCATGTATGTTTTCCGACTAAAACCGCAGAGCTGGATATTTTCGCCTAGGCGTGTATAAAAGTTGTGATTTTCAAAAATCGTCCTTTAGGACGTAAGCTTAAGTTTTCTGATTAAATTGTTATCTGTTGCGAACTCGTGGATTCCTAGTAGCGATTTCCGGCACCTATGCTTGGGGCTTGTTTACGGTTATTGACGGATTGCCATTGGGCTTCGTTGGAGTGTTTCAGCTAAGGTCTTCCGGCCATGGAAGGTCAAGCAAGCCGGAAAACAAACGGTCAGCACTTGCTTTCCGACACAAAATGAAACATGCACATAAATATTAAAGGATAGCAGGATAAGTATTTCCGCCCCATGCATAGTTGTTTCGTCCCTAGCTACTTAAGAATTTAAAGTCTTATTACAAACCCACTTTGGGGCCAAAATGATGCAACTGTTTCATTGTTCAAACAGGAACTCTACTCTGAGTCCTCTTCTTCGATTCCTCGGCGGAGTCGCCGTGCTGGGCCGGCGGAGCCTCGGAGTCATCACCGAGCCTTCTTCGAACGCTCGATGCTTGACCCGGAGCCCTCCTCGTAATACTTCGGCTCGCCTTCCTCCTCCCTCGCATCGGAAAATCCCTTCTGGCGTGTTTGCTATACCGTAACGAGTGATTCACCCGCCACAAACAACCGCTCGTATCCTTGGGCCCAGAGGATGGCGCCCATGTCGGAACCCTTTGGAGCTCCGCGCGCAACATCCGCAAAGTTGAGTGCAGGAAGTGAGCCTGTGGCTAAGACCAGGAGGCGACTCCCGCGCGGAAGATTTCTGCCAATCCTTAATGAAATCCGGCACTTGTTCCATTAGCTGGGTCATCGTGTCGATCACGGAAGTTTTGGCCTTCTTCAACGACAGAGTCTTGGCGATTCCGCGACAGGCTTCAAATAACGCGCCAATGGAAGTCCGCACTTCGTCGTATGCCTCCGTCCTCTTCAGATTCGACTCCTGTGACCACTCGAAGCCAAGGCTCGCTGTGGAAGAAGGAGGACCAGTTCCGTTAGAGAAAAGCATATGAGGGTAGTCGGAGCAACAACACGGAAAAACGCTTACGGAAGATAAGTTTGTCGATGGCCTCCGCCTCCGCTTCCAGAACTTTGTTTTTGGACACCAAGGAAGTCACACGATTCTGGTTCTTCTTGAGTTTATCATTCAGATCCGCCAGGTCGCGGGCATGCTTCTCGGAGAGCTCCTTCCTCGCCTCATTCTCCTTGTTGGAGGATTCTTTGATGAAGGTCTTGAGGGACTCGTTCTCCGCTTCAAGCACCTTAACCTTGGCGGATAGCTCATCGAATTTGGAGTGCTTGGCAGTCTCTTCTGTAGGCGGAAATTTGCACATATTACGCATCCTGAACAGTTATATCAGCACAAGAAATCCAAACCCGGATCTCGTACCATGAAGGCGGGTCTCAAGAAGCTGGATAGCCTTTTGGCTGTTTTCCGCGTTCTGACGCAGCCCTCGATCTCCGTGATCTGCTCCAGCACATGAACGCGTAGATCTTCGTGCAATTTCCGCGTGTTGAGAAGCAGAGGAGTTAGCCGGATATTTAAAATCTTGGGGGCTGGCGAGGAATTCAAAGTCTTGGAGGTATAAAATTTTAAATTTCCACCTAAGGTACATCTTGAGAAAGCATCGGCTAACACATGTTACACGAAAATGTCTGACCCAATGCTTGGGGGCTAGTATTACCTGCCGCACTTCCTTGTGCTTGGCAAAACACTCTCAGACCGTCCTCCGATCGGTGAGCTCTTGCATCTCCTCGTCTGGCTTCCCCCAAACTTTGTTCAGCATGGCGGAAACTTCCGCGTGGCGCTGTGCGAGGGTAAGCTTTTGCAGAGACTGAGTCGGTCGAGGGTCGACCCGAATCGCGTTGGCGGCTTGAATGAGCTTTACCTTCTTCTCATATTCTTCCTCTGTGGGCTCCGCGAAAGTGGCGCCTGGTTGATCTTGCGGAGGAGCAGACAAGGAGGCACCCTTGGCGGAATCGCCGTGGTCAGTGGGATCTTCCGGAAGGTCATCAAGGTTGATGACGTCCTTGGGATCCGGCTTGGAGGTAGACGAAGCCTTGGGTGGGACTTCCACCTCAGGAGTAACAGGAACTGAAGCCGGAGACGGCTTGACCTTCTTCTTCAAAACCCTTGGAGCCTTGGGGGGCTGGCTTCCGGAGCTTCAGTAAAAAGAAAAAAGTATAACAACTAAGTAAGGGTTTGCTTGTGAAACCGGAACTTGGATCTCGGAAACAGACACTTACCCGGAAGGCTTGAAGAAGTGCTGGATGGCGGGCTGCCCTTTGTTGCTGGTGTTAATCAGCTTGAGGCGCTTCTTTTCCGCCTCCGCTTTCCGGGTAGCCGCGGTGCTGAGCACTTCGCGGGCGCGCTTAGCGGCGGGGCTGGAAGGAGCAGGCCTCTTCCTCTTAGCAGGGCGCGGAGCCTCGTGAGCTTCCGCCTCTGATGCAGCTTCCGGATCCGTGTTGCCGGTGGAAGGAACCCGGAGGAGAGTTTCGAGTTCACTTTCTTCAAGCGCCTCGAGCTAATGCATAGAGTTAAACACTTAGACAAAAAAGTTTGAATGCGAAGAGAAACAATGGACTAAAGTCAAGACGACGTACCGCGGTTCCGGAACCATTCATGTGAATGTCTTTATTACACACGTGAACGTGAAGTTCACGCGGAACCTTGATGAGGAGCCGGATCCTCTTGTCGATGGCGTCGGTGGAAAGATTGTCTTTTGTGGCGCGCATTGGGTCGTCGCGCCCTGTGTACTGGAACATCGTGGTCCCTGTGTTGGAGCGGCTGGATCCGCTTGGTGAACCAGGAAAGGGTCAAGTCCTTCCCTGTCAGCCCCTCCTCCGTTAGCTTGCAGATCCGCCTGACGGCGCGTGTGAGCTGGGGCGACTCGTAGAGGTGAGGGCAGTACGACCATGCTGGAAGCTCGGTGGCGGGGCAGTTCTTGAACGGCGGCAATTTCCTTGTACTCGCTGGGTCGGAGACGACCTTCAAGTAGAAGAAGCCCCCAGACCAGTACCGCGCGGATTCGTGGCGGTCGGTGGGGGGGTAGACGCGGCCCGGGCGGATCATGAAGGTGATGGATCCGCATGTTGCTAGCTCGGTGGACTGCCGGATCCTCTCCTTCTTAACAGTGAAGTAATATTGGAACAGGGAAAGCTCGGGAGTTACCCGGAGATGGCCCTCACAGAGGGTAACGTGATTGCTGATCGCAAGCACGCTATTCGGAGAAATGTTATGGGGCTGGAGCCCATAGACCTTCAGGATCTCCAGGAAGAAGTCCGAAGGCGGAAATGAAAGCCCCGCTCCACCAGTGCTTTCGTCGGCACCATCTCGTTGTCCTCCGGAGCTGGAGCTAAGGCGTTCGGAAGACCTCCAGCTTCCGGGTTGCGGGAAGCCCTCCGCCTCGAGGTTCTTCAGCTCCATCTCCGGTGCAGGGCCACCATTTTCCCTTGGCTTCGAGTCTCTGACGAGCCTTCGATTTTTTGACGATTTCTTCCGCCTTGTGCTCGCCTGATCCGCCCCGGAGGCTTTCTCGGGTTAGCAGAAGTCCCTTCAGCCTCCTTGCCGGAATACTTTGAAGGATCCAGCCTGACTGGGACGAAGGGTGGAGGGGCGGAGGAGATCGGGGTTGCCAGGATAGGTTCAGAGGTTGGAGGCGGAGTCGTTGAAGACATCTGAAGAAAAGACATTGGCGGAAAACATTCCTTAGTCGGATCCGGCGTCGTCAACCTAACGTTCATCCTTACCGACTACGGCGCGAGAACGAAGCTCGAGAGCTCACCGTGATGGAGTCCGCGGTGGTCGGAGTTGCCGGCGATGAGGTTTCTGCGCGGTGGCTCGCTGAAGTTAAGAACAGGACGAACACCGTGCGGCGGCGAAGCAACTCCGGCGAAGCTCCGGCGAGATTCCGGCACGGCGGAGAGGAAGCTCGAGGCGGCGCTACGCAGAGAGGTAGAAGGGGGGGGTGAATGAGGATTAAGGGGTCGACGACGGATATTTATAGGCCGGAGGGACGAGATTCGTGCTCCGCATCCTGTGGTCGGAACGCAAGCGTCGCACCGTTGGATGCGTGACACGTGTCCCAAACCCTAAACGGTAAAAATGGCTAGAGATAAGTTACCGCACAAATCGCGCGAAAATGGCGCCAATTGGCGGAACCGTTTGAGTCTTTTAAGATTCCGGTAATTGCGTGAAGATAAGTTGGCTCTCATTCGCAAAGGGGCAACCCGGAAACGTATTTCAAATCGTCGATGGATGAAGTCCCGCAGAATGGGAGCATTTTCCGACTAAAAGTTGGGAAAAGAAGAAAATGTGAAGTTGGAGTTCTTCAAGTTTCTCCGCGTTACCAATATTGTCGGAGACCATGATGGACTAGCGAGGCGGAAACGGCAGGCGAAACTCGGAGAACTCTGGGGGCTACTGTTGTGGGTATACTTCATGGGTGTACCATCGACAGTGCCTAGATCCGGCAAGCCCGGGTGGCCCATAGATGGTGATGAGGCATGTGGCCCATCGGGCGGCCCAGTTGTCGTTGATCTGACGGAAGATGTCCGGCGGGAGCGGGAGCCGATCCGACCGACCATGAAGAGGAACCCGGATCCATGGAGGCCTGCTAAGGGACCCGGATCCGGTACGACATAGATGGAAGGGTGGATCCTTGACGTACACGGCAAGACATTGTACCGTAGTTAGGGAACCTGTATCCGGGTAGGACTCTCCATGTAAACCCTAGATCCGTGCGCCTTTATAAGCCGGATCCCGGGAGCCCTAGAGGCAGAACAACAACTCATTGTAACAACGAAAGCGCCCGGATAATTCCGACAAGCGAGTAGGCCCCGTCATCGTGCGGGTGTTCCGGCCGGGTAAATCGCGTACCACCGTCCCGTGTGCACTCCGCCCTATGGCCCCTACTTCTTCTCCCCCTCGTGAGGATCCCTCCTCCGAGGTACCGTCGATTAGGCAACGACACCGCGGGGATGCAAAATGACCCAAGGCAGTGCAACATGGTACAATAAAGCAGTGCGCCGAGTGCAAAAGCGACCTAAAGTAGTGCAACCGAGGCATGAAAGATAGTGCAAAAAAAGTTTGTCCAAACCTATTAAAATGGGATCTAGTTATGTAGACCTTGGTGTGACTAGCACAGTCATAAAACGAAATTTTATTTGGATACTCAGTTTGCAATTTTCGTATTCAAATCTACGAAAAAAAAGAGAAAAGTAACCCAGCAGAAGGATTCAAACGCATCAGGCCGCGTCACTTGTCAGCGTGGGAAGGGAAGCTGAGCGCCCTCCCGCGAATGGCGCCCGTTTTCTAGTAAAACTACAAAAGAGCAGCACCATTCATATTTTTATATCCTACCATATTACGAGGAGATCGAAGACATCAAACTTCCTGACATTAAAGATACGAAGATAATAATACAGTCATGGACATCATCTGATGGTTGGATACATCATTAGAGCAAGTACAATAAGTCCTAGTCAGCTGGCTATAAGGATTAAAATAGTATATTATTGCTTAGTTGGAGGAGAGAGAGGAGGAGAGAGAAGGAGAGTGGGCTCTTATGAAGAGCAGCTTAACACGGCTTCCTAGCACTTTATGAGAGTGAAAGGTGGGCCACACATTGATTAAGTACTACATTTTTATAGCTCACTATTGTATATGTTGACTCTAAATTGGCTATAGATGACATGGCACTTGGCTTATAGCCAGCAGCTGGCTATACTATTGGAATTGCTCTTACTCAGTTAGTCGACTCCAGGAATTGCAATCGCGAACTTATAAATGACAATTCACATGAAAATCTAACAAGCCTTCAAATAGAAACCATAAACAAAAATATGGTTGATTCTATACCAGATCACTTCCTGCCCGTAGTACGCATGGGAAAATAGTACTTCATGGGTTGACCCCTCTTGTGGACCTCAGGTACGGACCTCCTTGATAAAAGAGATCTACGGAGGCCAATCCTATTAATATAACCCTGCTCAACCAGAGAGTTTAATCAATACCTTGAACTTCTAGACCACTAGTATAACTGAGCATGCACCCGCCAATATTATCTCATCAGACCTAGTTTTTGGTGATCTCAGCCCCAGATAATCAAATTAATACCTAGAACTATGAAAACGCTATAACTGAGAATGCAACATGATGCCGCTATTACCTCTCTAAATGTAGCTCTTGTCTTCTCAGGCCCCTTATTGACAGCCTTCTTTGAACCCTGAAGGAACCAGAGATTCAAACAAATGCTTAGAACATTGAAAGACTATAACTGAACATTACCATGATGCCGCTATTACCTTGTCGGTTGCGGCTTTGGACCCATCATGATCGGGATTCTTCTTCGCAGCCTTTCCCCCATGATACGGTGCCTTCTAACATATTTAATTGACCAAACAATAGAATACACATCAATAATTACCCAAGGCAAGCATGTGTACCTTGTGGGGTTCCTAGGATACACAATGGATGTTTTTAATCTCGATATTCATGTGTAATCTATAATCTTCTAGAAAATTTAGCACGTCGGGGGAAAATATAGTTCATGCACTGCAATTAAGTACTCACTTCTTCAGTTACATTTCTCCACTCCTCTTGGGTATCCCTCATCACCTAAAGAAGGAACAGATTTGCTTCAATACATGATAGAATGCACATCAACAATTACCAATGGCAAGTATGTGTACGTGTTGTTCCTTGGAGGCAATAATCGATGTTTACGCATATTCCATCTACATATTCACATGTTTTTTTATAATCTCGGAGAAAATTTAATACAGTAGAAAAAATTACAGGTTACTCACATCTTCAGCCATATTTCTCCACTCCTCCCTTGCAGCGCTCATCACCTGAACAAGGAACAAGTGAAGAAAAGAAAATAAGATATACATGCATGAGCCAAAAAAAAAAAAAAAAAGGCGTGAGATGGCTCACATCGGCTGAGCTCGCATTAGGGTGCTGCGTTCGGTACACCGTTCTGAACTCAAACCTTCAAAATGAAATGAAATACAACTATTAAACCCTAGCGTTCCAGCACAAAAAAGGCACAAAATTGACTGAGGGCTCACATGAAGGCGTTCCAGGCGTCCCGCGCGTTTTTCTTGTGTTTGCCGCCGACGACGACGACCTTGAGCCTGTGACAAAAGTGAACCGGTAGACAGTCATTGAGATTCCTGCTCGCTGACCAGAGGCGACTAGATCTTACCTGCTCTCATCCTTATTGGAGGTCCCGACCTTGCCCTCGACCTTCATGGTGGATACCCGGAGCCGGCGCGAGCAATCTAGGGTTGTTGGCGGACGCAGGAAAAAATTGAAGGGGGGCACACCTCAAAATTTTTTTTACACCATCCAAATTGTGAAGAACGTTTGCGAAATGAATAATATACTAGGACATTTGCCCGTGCTTCGCTACGGGTAATTTTTTTTGCATGCCATGAAAAGATTTATGTGCCAAAGTTAACTGCCATGTTGATTTTCTGTGCCATGACACACGAGACACCAGTTTTTAATATTTTTCAGCTGTTTACATGAAAGACTTCAAATTATTTTCATCTATCATTGCTCATGGATTCATCAATTTTCAAATATGTTTATAGCCTATAGAGAATTTCACTATTAAAAACTAGATTTATCTTGATGGAAAGAATATACATAATTGCTCAAGACAAACCAATTCATCTCTGTCCACGTCTCCGGTCTGTAGTTTCTCTGGATGGCTATGTTGTCTCGCCGTCTTGTTGATATGGGTGTCCTCTTACCACTCCAAAAGCTCCATCGACGATCCATGGCCCGTCGCCATTCCGCACATCTTGTACATTCGGTTCGTATAAGTTCCATGGATGACCTTATGCGGGACGATGTCGCAGAGACCATGACTGATGTTTTTTTTAGTGTAACGACACATATAATTGTTCCAAATCTAATGGAGCATTGATAGAAAGTCGTAATATTTCAGGTCCTTTTTTCCTTGAAATGATAAATAGTTGTCCATATATTTTCTTGTGTTTGAGAACTTTGTATGTAATCGTACATACATACACCTTTTTTGAGTCGATACGTACATACACCTAGTACAAAGATTTAGGCGGGTTTTTTCCACGTTGCTAGCATTATAGCACATTGAAGTTCAATACATATATCAAATGTGCACAAGTGCCAAACTATAACTATGGTCTAAGGACGAGATTTAACAAATTTATTTAACAAATCATGGACAGAGATATAAGAAATTGATTTAACAAACTATGGACATAAATATTTAGATTGACACTATGGAAGAAATTTAACAAAATATAGTCACATATTCTTGATTCTTCCGCAAAGAGCCAAACAGTGATGCTGCTACCTGCTGCTGGAGCCTGGATGCTGTACGGTGGTGGAGGGTTGGTGTCTTCCTGGCTGCAGCGTCGGACAGTGGCTGGCCGACCGCCGCGAATCCGGTGACGGCGAGATGAGGGAGGCAGGGACCAGGACCAGGGGAGAGGAAGAGGAGCCAGCCAGCCAGGAGAGGGACGGAGTCTGGAGCCGCGGCCCGCGGAGGCCGGAGGCAACGACGCAAGGGGCGGAGGCCGGAGGCCGCGCCGCTGCAGAGAACGTAGGTAGGTTTCGCTCGGTCGCTCCGTGCCTCCGTCACTCGACCTCGAGCCCTGGACGTTTTGCTCGTTGGTTTCGGGCTTTTGGGTCGTTCCATCGTTTCTTCCTTGGGCCAGATTAGGGGTATCTAATTTTTTTGCCAGATTTCTGGGTGGGCCACGGCCCCCCGGCCCACCCGCTGGGTACGCCCATGGCTCTCGGTGGGGGGAACGGGGGGAACTGCTATACGCCGACCTGGTCGGCGCCTGCGGGGTACCGCACACCCCCAGCGACCAGGTCGGGTAGTTTGGGCCGCGGCCCATTAGCTTAGGTACGTTTTTTTTCTTCTTCTCTTTCTTCTGTTTTTTTCTGTTATTAATATTTTCTTTTTCAAAATCTAACATTTTTTATGAAATTATTTTTCAAGATTTTATTCAAAATATGAACATTTTTAAATTCAACAGTTTTAAAATTTAAACGATTTTATATTTTGAATATTTTTCAAAAAAATATATTTTTCAAAATTTGAACATTTTTCACGTTTGCACGGTTTTTTAATTTGAACGGTTTTTTAATTTGAACATTTTTCATGTTTGAACAATTTTCAAGTTTGAACGACTTTTAAATTTGAACGGTTTTTAAATTTGAAGATTTTTCATGTTTGAACAATTTTCATGTTTGAACGAATTTTAAATTTGAACGGTTTTTTATATTTGAACATTTTTTAAATTTATATTTTTTAAAATATTTCTATTTTTCGAATCTGAAAAATAAAAGTAAAAAAAGGAAACAGAAAAAATGAAAGAAAAATGAAAACAGAAAACAGAAAAAAGAAAACAGGAAAAAAAAGAAACAGAAAATAAGAAACAAAAAAGAAAAGAAAAATCGAAAAAGGAGGCAGCCCGCATCTAACTGGGCCGGCCCGTACCGCGGCGGGGTGTGCGGCGCGCGGTACGCGCCGACCTGGTCGGTGTATAGGGTTTGCCGGGAACGGGATTGATTAAACCCACGTAACTGGGTTAGGCCCAATTTTGTTCACATGATTTTCGTAGTGCTTAAGATTTCCGGGAGCATTGCTGAGTAATTCCTGTATAGAATGCAAACATTTGATGAGCCGCTTTTTTTTCGAAAATTCCACCGATCTGTTAATAATCATCAACAGTATACAAAGAGACCAAAAAAAAAATTTACAAATAGGTCATTGGACCACCTAGCGACGACTACAAACACTAGTGCGAGCCGAAGGTGTGCCGCATCCTCACCCCTCCATCATTGGAGCCAAGCAAAGCTTGTCGTAGTAGAACTTGTTGTAGTAGACATACGGGAAGTCATCGTGTTAAGGCCCCCAAAGAACCAGCGCACCAGAACAACCACACCAACGAACACGAAAACCAACCGGATCCCAGGAGATCCGTGGGACACACGACTCCACGTGCCCTCCGCCGAAGCTAGAGGCACCACCAGAGAGAGGATAGGGCGGGGAGGACCTTATTCTGACTTCAGGATGTAGCCATCGCCTCACCATCCCGAAGAAGACACTGAAAACAACTAAACAAAGAACTGAAACCTTCCCGCCGACGAGAGGCCACGGTCCGCCACGCCTCCAAGGCCACAAGGCCACCCGAGACGGAGCATACCGGCAGCGTCGCTGGCGAGAGGGACGAAACCCTAGATGGGTTTTGATGCGCCTCAACAATCGCCTCCTTTGTCTGTCATGCCCCGTGTTTTCATGAGCTGTTGGAAGCGCATGAATTGCTCATGGGCAAAAGTATTTTCACATGGCAGGAACTTGTCTGGTCTTTTTTACTCGATTTTTACAATAATTTGGAGGATTCAAATCCTTAGGAATTTTATCTAAGATGGTTGTGTGATTTGGCTATTTTTTAAATAATACAATTTTTATTAAATTTCAGAAATAATTCACTTTTTAGAAATTTACAATACGGCCTTGACTTGGGCCACGCTGATAAGTACTTATTGGCGCAGCCGATAGCTACCTGTCAACGTGGATCATGCCGAGGCCATATTATTTTTTAAATTTTCTAAAATCGTGTATTACTTCTGAAATTTAATAAAAATGAGTATTATTTAAAAAATAGCTTTGATTTATATTCTCCCTGTCTGAAACTAATGACCAAGTTTTGTCAAAATATGCATATATGTAGACACTAAAAGTGTCTATAGTTACACATGTACTTCGTATGTAGAATAAAGTTGAGTCAATTAATTTGAAATAAAAGGAGTATTATTGAATCCTACGAGGTTTTTCCCTAACATGTGCCTCCTTTCGATAAAGACTCCTTTGCTTTTATTTTGTATCGAATCAAACAAACTTTGGTTCATAAGAAATCATGTATGACCAAAATGGGCATGACATTCCAATCACGTGTTTTTAGAATCGTGTGAATCAAATAATCCTACTTAATTTATTATTAGAACCAGATTTGGCATTGTTCATCACATTTAACTTGACTTATTTTAGGATTTAACGACGATGCAATTTCGGTGGCACTGTGCAATCACCAGTGAGACCTTTGATAATTTCATCAATGTCAAGATTTGTGGCTCAATATCTTAGAGGTGCTTATATGAGTAAGGTTCGTGTGCTTTCATATGTGTAGGTGCCATGCGTATGTTTGTATCAGCCTCTGTCTAAAAAATATCCCTAGCACAAACATGTGGCCGTCGGAGAAGACAAACACCAATGAGTCATCCAAGCATCTCGAGCGGCGCTCCCAATAGCCATAATGGTTCCTTCATTGTTTTGTCTCCTCCGTCCAAGGAAACATGAATTTAATCGAAACAAGGAAATTTCATCCAAATTTTAAAGCATGTTCTACGAATTTGAATAAAACTAAACCTAAACCCTAGATCTAGCATCAGCCGGAGGCGCTCCAGCCGATCTTGGCGCCACAGACGCCTCCATCATTGTCGTAGTCGAAAGCAAAGAGACCGCTGCTGGAGTCGTCATCATCAATAGTGATTATGTTCCAGTGGCTAGCCTACCATGCCGACAACGTTGAGGCCGGGCTCGCTCTTTGTGTAACTGGAGTCGCGCAGAGCCGACGACATACGGTAGTCCACTAGACACGACCGCACATGCTTCTTCTCCTTCTTCGGTGGCGCCATCGGTGCCTTCGCCTCCCTGGGGCACCGTGGGGCGCAACAAGGCCTGCTGCCTCGATGATGATGGCGGGTGGGTCACCTTTTTAGTTTCTCTCATCTTCACCTCCATGAGCACGAATCACGAGGAAATTCGACCCTTAAAATCGAACGTGTCCACGAGGCAAAAGCCAGAAAATAACTCACCCCTCATTTCATCTGCCGTCGCACCTGGAAAACCTCTTCATTTCGTCGGTCGTCGCACTCGCACCTGTACAACTCGTCCGGAACCTCAAGGCATGGCCAATGCATAGCCCTAGGGGTGTTGCCTTGCAGCTTTATCTTGGTTCGGGTGGTCTAAATTAAGTTCGGATAAGGAGGCAGCCTCTTCATCAGGAGACAGCCTCTTCAGCCATAAAGTAAAAACTAAGTGAAAATGTGAGAGAGAAAGAGAAAAACCAAATCAGCTTTTGAGAGAAAGACATATTAATGGAACCACAACAACATGGTATGCATATGTTAAATTTTTCCCAATTGCTAAAAAGTGCTTGGATGCTAGTTAGCAATCTGAGCACTCGTTTCTCATCCGTCCGATTTCCCCGATCGAAGCGCGTTCCAAGTTTGGTACCGACAAAGTCCCACCTGGCCACGTCCCCCAAGCCCCACGCCTGAGGAACCGCCAGCGCCGGCGAACTGGCTTCCCAAGCGCCGCCCGCTGCCGCCAGATTCCCCGCGCGCCGCCCGCTACCGGCCCAGCTCTCTCGCGTGCCTCGCGCCGCCCGACGCCCGCCGCCGACCTGGCTCGCAAGCGCGCCTTGCGCCGCGCGCCGCTGGCCCGATTCTACCGCGCGCTCCCGCCGCCGGCAGGCTCCCCCATGCTTCCGCGGTGGTCGCGTTTTTTCGACCCGCGCTTGCTTGCCTGGCCGCCGCCAGCAACCTGCGTTGAGCCGTCGACCACGTCTTCCTCCTCCAGCTCGGTCTTCTTCCGCATGAGAAGCTATTCAGCTGAGGCAGCTCTACGAGCTGGTTGGATTTCTAACGCGGGAGGGCTCCACAGCTGCTACATCAAATTAGCGAAGCTCCGGCAGAGGATGCGCTCAGCCATGGACAACCTCGATGTGAAACCATCTCTTCGTTCTTTTTTTCAATTTTGTCCCCTGACTTTACGGAAATACGCATAAATACAGTTCTTCCTTTTTTAGCCATTTTTTAAGGCTTAGGTGTGAATGCTGCATGGTTTTATATCCCTGCCGCCAGAGATCGATCACCACATGTGGAAGCTCCTCTTTCATTGATTTTCCACACAATTGCTAGTAGTAGCAGCAAATTACAGGCCCTCTTGTCTCTCCTCAGGGAGGCGCCACGGGCACCCCGCTGCCGCGAGCAACACCCTCACCGCTGCGGTGGCGGCTCCCATCACCGACGAAGGTGATTTGGGGCGGTGGAAGATGGAGTCCGCCGCTGGAGCTGCTGGGGCAGCGAGAGTCGACGATCTGCGACCAGGGTGGCGACCCTGCGTCGGGGTGGTGACGGAGACCTTCTCCAGCGGCGCCATGGCCGGCGGCGGATGTCGGCTGAGGCGGGTGGTGTCTGGACGAAACCTAGATCTCATCTGGGTGGACCTCCCGTGCCGCCTACCTAGATCTTCTTTGCTGCGTGGTAGGGCCGGATCCGGTGGAGGGTCGTTCTAATTTATTGTGGGCAATTTTTTGATTTTGTGTGTTTTCTGTACATGATAGATTGCTTATTCCTTGAATCAAGTTGCTTAGACACATTAAATTAAATTGGAGTGGCTATAGAGTTTAGTTGCAGCCATTACTTCATAACTTTTAGGCCCGACCCGCCGCCAGTTGGTCTAGCTCCGCGGGGGCTGGGCATTGGGGTCTCGAAAAGGTATTCCCTTGGTCTCTTGCAACTCATATTGCACCTTTTGTCATAGCTCATGTTATCAGCCACACCATGTTTACCGAGGTTGAGTTGTATCTTGCGGTGGCGGCTGCCACGAATATGTGCAACAAATTGTTTTGTTCACAATGTATTAAGTTGTATTCTTTCACTAGTTTTATTGGTTCCACGAATGACCTAAGTTGTATTTTTCACACAATAATTTGTTTACTCACATAATTGTGAAGTCATGTTTATTGCCATGAAGACAATAAATTTGTTTATTCAAACATGTGCTAAGTTATATTTTCTGTTAGCGGTATTATTGGTTCCACATATGAGCTATGTTGTATCTTTGCACACAAGAAATTGCTCGCTCACACATTTGCTAACTTGTGTTTGTAGACAGCAAAATTGTTGCTTCACTCATGTGCTAATTTGAATTTTTCTAGTGGTATTATTGGTTTCACGAATAAGCTAAGTTTTATTTTGCACACAATAAATTGTTCTCTCACACATTTGTTAAGTTGTGTTTTGTAGATAGTAAACTGGTTCTTCACGTATATACTAAGTTGCATACTCATTATCTCTAAGTTGTATATCCCATTGTGCTAAGTTGTATACCCCATGTAGTTCACACATGTAGTAAGTTGCATAATCATCATTATACCCATTATCTCTAAGTTGTATATCCCATTGTGCTAAGTTGTATACCCCATGTAGTTCACACATGTAGTAAGTTGCATAATCATCATTATTACTAAGCTCATATACCACTAGTGCTAAGTTGCACACCCATTGTTGCTAAGTTATGTACACCATTGAGGCTAAGTTGTGTACCCGGGTGTCTTCGGGTGTTGTTGGCGTGCGAGTGCCGCCGGCTTGTTTCTTGCGGCATGCCTCACCCTACGAAGCTTGAAAGGCCTAGCCGTTCCTTTCGGCTTTGACTTCCTTTCCGGGGCCGTAGACCGGGCGGTCGTAGTGCTCGCCGTTGCCGTCGTGCTGGTGTCATCCGGTGGCGCTCCAGACCTAGTTCAGCTAGGTAGTGAGGCCTTGTGTTGGGTTTTTGCCAGTTCTCCTTGAAAAACTGTGCCGTTGGTTTTCCTTGTCTGGTTTCCCTATAAACCGGACACGTGTGTTGTGTTTGTATCGGTTTTCGGCCAGTTTTCCTTATAAACTGGCCAATTTCCCTCTTCTTAATGAAAAGGCAGAGCTCCTGCCGGTTGCTCCAAAAAAAAAAAAGTTGTGTACCCCATATGTGAAGTGTCTACTTCTACACGAGAGTGGCAACAACTAGTCATACAAGTACATGTATTTCCCTGCTAAGTTGTCTACCATCAGTGCTAAGTTGCATGAGTTGCATATCGTGATGTCATAACCTCTCTTCATCTCGCTCGATTCGCTCTTGTTGCCGACATATGCAGAGCTAGATAGTCCTCCCACATCGCGCCCTCTCCATCATCCTAGAGCCCCCACCTAAACATCATTGGTATTAAAGCGATAACCCATTCAGTTTCTTGTAGCTCATATAACGCCCCGTATGTCGTGGGATTGGCCACATTCGTGTTTATCCAGATGGAGTTGTGTACCTCGAAGCGACAACTGCGACAACTGCCATGATGACAACAATTTTTTTCACACATGTGATAGGTTTTATTTTGCCGGTGGTATTATGAATTCCATGTATGAGCTAAGTTGTATTTTTTGCACACAATAAATTGTCCACTCACACATGTGTTAAGTTGCATACCCACTATTTCTAAGTTGTATATCCACTACTATTAAGTTGCATACCAACTGTTGTTAAGCTGCATACACACACTTGTTAAGTTGTAAATCAACTATGATTAAGTTGCATTCATGGTCTAATATAGTTTCACCTCGTATAAATTGTCTACCACCGCACCTAAGTTGTGTACTATTTGGACAAAGTTGTACTTTCACTGCTAATAAAGTGTATGGTTACCAACGATACTAGAAACTATGGTGGGTAGCTAGTAGTGCAATGTTGCAAGTCTCATTACAATGAAGTTTATGGGAAATCATCTTTGGCTCATAGTTGTAGATGCACCCGTTGTTAAAAAAGTATATTTCAAAATGTCTAAAAAAAATAAAAGAAATTTGTGGGTGTACATCTTGACATTCTATGTTCACACACTATCTTTCGCACAGAAATGATATTTTTTATGGCCTGTGTAAAAAATGCAATTTTCGGTGATTCAAAATAGCTTTTTATGTGCCATGCTTTTATCTTTTTTACGCAGGCCACACAAAATGTCTTTTTTTTCCACAAACTTTTGTGAATGAATATAGAATGTCCAAATGTACATCCGGAATTTTTCTTCATAAATTTTCAACATTTTAGACTAAATTTAAAATGCATTTTTCTTAATAGGTGCATTTAGACCTATGAGCCAAAACACCATATCCGAAGTTTTTGCCCGTTGTTGTTAAGTAAGTATCTTAGAAACTAAGTTGGCTATAAAATATATAAAAAATACTGAAAGCAAGTCTTTGTATGAAGTTGCTTTGTTACAACACTAGATTTGATTTCCCGTAGCAACAAAGTTGGTTTTTAAAAAAGAAGTTTGTCAAAATATATACAAATGAGATCTAGTTTCGAAGATCTCATCGCGAGAGGCCTAACGGTGAAAACGGAATGCAGTTCCGATACACGGTTTAAGATTTATGACTTTTTTTATTTCTCTTATATCAAAATTAAATGCACGTGTGCTGTTGTTTGGGTGATTCACGTGAGCTGTCTTCAGCTTTCGTTTTTTGGATGTAGATGTATTTCCTTTTATAAGGCGGGTGCTAAGATGGACCAATTAGTATCCGGATGCTAGCTAGCCGTGTCCTAAATTTTTTATCCAAACCCTAATTGGACAGCTGCCTCCATTACTCATGCCCCCGGGACATCCGGTCCCCGACTCGCTCCTCCTACTGTCGAGTGTCGTGTCCTGTCTCGTGTGTTGTCGTGCTCCCGTTCTTCCTTTCTGCTTCCCGCGTCACCTCCTGCCGTCCCCGCTCGTCAACCTCGCCGCTCTGCCGTCCCCCCGCTCGCATTCCGCCCCGTCCCGCCTCCAGATCTCGATGCGGCCGCCTCCCTGACGCCGACGCCACGCCGCCATGTCCTCCTCCGACGACGACCGCGCCTCGCTCCCCAGATCCCACCCCGCGGTCGTCGCCGTCGCGGGCGCCTCGCCCTCTTTGTCCTGCCCCTCGCCGCGCGCGTCCGCCAGCCACCGCCACGCCGACGTCGAGGCGCCGGACGAGGCAGCCTTCGCCGCCTCCCCGCGGCGCGTCGGGGGCGTGCGCGGCTTCCTGCGCCACCTCGACCGCCGCATCTCCTCCCGCGGATCTGCGCGCCGCCTCCACCACCAGCCGCAGCAGCTTGATCGCGCTCCGGAGCAGCCGTCGCAGCAGCAGCAGCAGAGGGAGAGCGCGGGGGAGGAGCTCGCGGACGGGGCGCCCCCCGAGTGGGCGCTCCTGCTCATCGGCTGCCTCCTCGGCCTCGCCACCGGCATCTGCGTCGCGGCATTCAACCGCGGGGTGAGTGTGCTTGCTACTGCGTTGTGTTCTATCTGAGCTGACTGGCATTGATGTTGTTACGACGTGCAATCCTTCTATTCGATGCAAGCATCATGTTCTGGAATGTATAACCGCTTTCTGCGAAACGTAAATTCAAAAGCCTACACGAATGCTACGGAAAGAACAGAGCACGGCGGTTGGCGGATGAATTTCATGCTTTGCTGCAGATTTTTGGTGGGTCCATTTTCTGCATGACAGCATTACCTCGCAGACATCTCAGTGACTTTGTGGGCTGGCAAAGTCACGGAAGCTCAATTCCTCACTACATTGGGTTACTGGCTATTGCATAGTATCCGGGAACTGTTAATGGTCTATTCCTAAATTATCTCAGGGTTTCTTAAATCTCAGCCACCTTTCTAAGCCTTTGGATGATCATCCGACCGTCCACAATTCACTCCATATGTACACAACCTAGACTAACAATTGTGGTAAAGACTTACAAAAATTGCTCGTGGTAGCTTCTTTGACTGCAGTTTTAGGCTTATTACTGTGCGACTTGGTGACTAAGATTTATCTCATAGGCAGCTGAGCAAAGCTCTAGAATTAAGTGCATGATCATGTGACATGAAGTGGTAATGCCAAATCATAACAAATTTCATTAAGACCATTATACTAATGCAGTTTTTTACATGGAAATAATGTGGACATTTTTATTGGTGCTTCGTTACCGGTAAATCTAACACTAGAATTTGAAATAAAAGAAGAAATTCCTTGCTTCCATCCTGCATGACTGATTGACTGATCTATATAATGCTCCTGTTCTTTATTTTCTAGGTTCATGTCATCCATGATTGGGCATGGTCAGGTACCCCAAATGAAGGCGCAGCTTGGCTCCGCCTGCAGAGGCTATCTGATACTTGGCACAGGATACTGCTGATCCCTGTGACAGGGGGTGTAATTGTAGGAATGATGCATGGATTGCTCGAGATAGTTGAGCAGCTAAAACTTGCAAAGCCACCGCAGAGCGAAGGAATCAGTTTACTTGCAGCCATCTTTCCAACCGTAAAGGCTGTCCAAGCTGCCGTAACTCTGGGGACTGGTTGTTCATTGGGGCCTGAAGGTCCTAGTGTGGATATTGGTAAATCATGTGCACTCGGGTGCTCAGAAATGATGGAGAATAACCGAGAAAGGCGGATCGCTCTTGTAGCTGCTGGGGCTGCTGCTGGAATTGCTTCAGGTTTTACATTGATCATTATATATCCTTCTGTTTGTCAAATGATGTTCGGGCAATGAGCTCATTTATTCGAAAAAAAGCACTGATCATATTTATTCCGTATGAACACACAAAATGACAACACCATGTTAGTTCAATATGGGATTAAGTCAGATTTTGTTGACATGTCTACATCACTACTTTCTATAATAGGGTATACAGTTTAGTATCTGAAGAATTAATCTCCATATCTTCTAGAATAACCTGAAATGTCCTAATTAATGACTATCTCGATGCTGCCTCTGTGGCAGATCAGTTATATCCCCTGTCACAGGGAGCAATCCATGCATCATTCCTACGATTACACCCCCTGTCACAGGGATCAGCAGTATCCTGAAAATATAACTGCTGCCCTAGTTATATTTCTAAGCTATGTTGTTACCCTTTTGATGCTGCTTTGGCTAATAAAGCACTTTCTATATGTCGATTTTCAGGATTTAATGCAGCAGTTGCTGGGTGTTTCTTTGCCATTGAAACTGTATTGAGGCCCCTGAAAGCAGAAAATGCACCTCCTTTCACGACTGCTATGATAATATTGGCATCAGTTATATCATCTACTGTATCACATGTTTTGCTTGGAGAAAGACCGGCTTTTATAGTGCCAGCATATGAGCTAAAATCTGCTGCTGGTACATGCCTTGATTCTTTTTATATTTAACTGTAAGAGTAGAGATTCATCTATTGATTACAGTCTCGATGTATTTACAATAGCCATCTTTTTTTTATCATGTTGTGGGACGCATCTCACATAATTGAGTCTGCCATTTATTGCAATCCGTTAAACCCAAATACATAATTTTGCTTTTATGTTGAGATTTTGGTTACAAGGTTGAGATCCATCTTTAAGAAAAAACTTTAGCTTGGCCTATTGCTTGGCCTATTCTATAGGGACTTCGAGTTCCTCGCAGAAGTCTCATTTATTTAATATGTTGCATGAATTCTCCACTCGTTAATTTTCCCCCTTCTTTTGTATTGCCATCTCTGAGCACAAGTGGTTCTGAAGGCTATCATTGTCTCCCATTTTTGTTTTGCAGAGCTACCTCTGTATCTCATCTTAGGGATGCTTTGTGGAGCAGTCAGTGTGGTATTTGGACGGTTGGTAGTATGGTTTTCAAGATTTTTTGCATACATGAAAGAAAGGTTTGATTTTCCTATTGTAGTGTACCCTGCTTTGGGTGGGCTTGGAGCTGGCCTCATAGCTCTGAAATATCCAGGGATTTTATACTGGGGTTTCACGAATGTTGAAGAAATCTTGCATACTGGGAAAAGTGCTTCTGCTCCTGGTATCTGGTTGTTAACTCAACTTGCAGCTGCCAAGGTAGTGGCTACTGCCCTTTGCAAGGGGTCTGGTCTTGTGGGTGGGCTATATGCTCCAAGCCTGATGATCGGTGCTGCTGTTGGAGCTGTTTTTGGAGGGTCAGCTGCATACTTAATAAATGCAGCTATACCTGGTAGTGCTGCTGTTGCGCAGCCACAAGCTTATGCTCTAGTAAGTTACTCTGGAATCTATGCTCATTAGCTTGAAGCAATAGTGTCACCTGGAACTAACTGTCTGGACTGTAGGTTGGGATGGCTGCTACATTGGCTTCAGTCTGTTCAGTCCCGTTGACTTCAGTGTTGCTTCTCTTTGAACTGACAAAGGATTACAGGATTTTGCTACCTCTCATGGTAAGTATGATTGTTAGTGCTGTCCTCCCTACTATTTGTTTGGATCTAGTCTTCTTTCTCCATTTTACGCAGGGTTCATGTTTTGTTTTCTCTCTTGCTATATTGTATTTTCTAACCTAATGCACATTCTATTGTTCTCTCTAACAGGGAGCAGTTGGACTGGCAATATGGGTTCCATCTGTGGTGAACCAGCCAAATGACGGTGAATTTTCTGGGTTTAGAACACCCATGCGTGGTTATTCTTTAGTTTCAGCACAAGATAAAAGAAGTAGTACCTTGACGCGAAGTGATGGTGTGGATGAACTTGAGCTCACTGTCTCACAAAGTGATCTTCGTAACTGTGGTACCTACAAAGACGAAATGCTTCTAGATGATTTGAAGGTTCGGTAGCCTATTTTTATTCTAGTTATTTTTTTTTCTCGAGGGCTCTTTGATTCTACTTAGCATATGTAGCTCTTAATTCAACAGGACCACATTTTAATTGTAATTGCCTTGTTATTTATCTTTGTTTGCCACTTTTTTACTAGGTCTCCCAGGCCATGTCAAAGAAATACGTTAAAGTTCCACCTTCTGCCACAGTGATGGAAGCTCTCAACCTATTGAATGATAAGCAGCAAATGTGTGCCCTTGTTGTGGACCATGAAGATTTTCTTGAGGGCCTTATTACATTAGGGGATATTCGACGTATGGGTCTTGAATTGTCCGGGGAAAGTTGCATAAGTGGGGACCAGCTCATGTCTGATGTACGTCTACATGTTGAAGAACCTATCTTTTCAATAACATTGCATACATGTAACAAGTAGTTAATACGCAATTTTTACATGATTTAGGTTGGATACTCATACCCAAACAATTCCAGTTTTGGGCGCTAGCTTAAAAGAAACTCAAAATTTTAAATCTACTTACTCCCTCTGTTTATATATGTAAGACAACTTCGTTTTTCGAGCCAAAACTTTGATCAATAATTTAACCAATAAAATCTAAGTTATATGACACCAAAAGTATATTGTTGAAAAAATCTTTCAAATATGAATGCAATGATATACTTTTGGTTACATATAGCTCTTATTTTGTTGTTCAAATTGTTAGTCAAAGTTCTACCTCAAAATGCGTGGTGGCCTTATATTTTGGGATGGAGGGAGTACAATTTTATTGTGCATGCACTTGATTTATAAAAGCTCAAGATAGAGAACGAATTTTCATCTTCTATGAAACATATGCTAATCAAAAGGAGTTTTGCAGGAAGCCTGTTCGTCGTGTCTCACTCGAGGATTCGAGTACCAAGGGAGTGAGCGTGGATTGCTTACATGCTTTCCTGATACTGATTTGACCACTGCAAAAAACCTTATGGAGGCCAGAGGAATAAAGCAGCTGCCTGTTGTTAAGCGTGGCGTTGGGCATAGAACTGAAGGAAAGCGCAAGCTTGTTGCCCTTCTCTATTATGACTCAATTGGTCACTGCTTACGGTTAGTAAACTCATACAATATGCTCTTCTAGCCAAATCTTACATGTCTTCTCTCACTAGCTGTATTTTTCTTGGTTATTTGTTTTATCCAAGGTAATTGAATCGGTTTTAATGCATGCTAATATGCTGGTTCATTTGCTTGTCTAGGGAGGAGATTGAGAACTGGAAAACGATATACCAAAGGAAAGAAGATTTTCATGTTTTAGCGAATGGGCACACATTACAGTGACCTAAGTGAACCTGTACAGCTTGGAGGCTATCCTCCATTATTTGAGCCCAAAGTGTCATCTGAGGACATCCACGCAGGCGAAGCCTGACAAATTTTGCAATTGGTGGTTTATCACCAACCTTGCATTCGCTGGATGTGTTCTTCGAACCAGTCATTTCTTGTGGTTGCGGGGAAACCTGTTACGTCATAGAAAAAAGGGGTGTAGTATGCATGTAGAGTAGGAAGGCGATACTACAGTGCACCGTTGCACTGGGTGGGGTGATCACACGGAGAACTTGCGCAAAATGTGTAGTGTAGAAATTTTGGGAAGGCGGTTTTGTAGCATCACATGGTTTGTAACATTAGGTCTAGTGACACTTTTGTCTCTACGAAGGTGGTTTCTGGTTGATTGATGTATTCCTTTGTAAAGCTTTGTTGAATAACATAATAAAAGAGGTTGTGTGAGGCCTGGGTTTCAGCCTCCTTTTTGAAAAGAAAAGAAATGTATTGGCGCCTTCATTGTCTCCACTTTATGGAGCTGGAGCATGTCTGGAACTGAAAGCTGTCAAAATTTTAAGCTGTACATATAATTATCTCATTTGCCCAAAGATATGTGTGCTAGGAATGATCAGTGTTAGGGAGACATCCTCCCGTGCGGCTAACCAAGATTAGTTAGGGATATTTCTTGTGTAACAATACTTGTAATCTTGACTTGTACCTCAAGTCCTTGTGCATATAAATAGAAACAGAGGGAGAGGAGGCGTGCCATCGAGCAGCCCATTGTTTCATGGTATCAGAGCGGGTTATCCTCCCCGCCGCCTAAACCCCTCCCTCCCTCTCCAAAAACCCTAACCCTAGCCGCCAACCTCCCTCCCCTCTCCCACCATGACTCCCGAAGAACTCGCAGCCAAGGAGCGCGAGCTCGAGGCTCGTACCAAAGCCCTAGATGACCGCGAAGCCTCCATCAACCAGTAGATCATCGCCGCCACCAACGCTGCCGCCGCCTCCCTTCCAGCTGGCCAAACACCCTCCCCAAATCCTAACCCAACCGAACCCACCACCGCCAGTCCCTCCACCTACGCCACCTCCATCAAGCTCCACGTGCCGATCACCCTCAGCCTCACCGACGGCAACTACACAAGCTGGAGGGAGCTCTTCCTCGTCGCTCTCGGCCGCTACGGTCTTACCGCCCACGTCACCGGCGAAGCCACTCCCTCCGACACGTCTCCCACCTCTGCTTGGGGCCGTGATGACTACACCGTGCTCTCCTGGATCTACGGCTCCATCGACACCGACCTCCTCGGCATCGTCATGCGTCCCGGCTCCACCGCGCTCACCATCTGGGACGCCATCGAGAATCTCTTCCGCGACAACAAGAAGCACCGCGCCATCCAGCTCGAGGCCGACTTCCGCAACACGCCACAGGGCGATCTCTCCATCAGCGACTACTGCGCCAAGCTCAAGAACCTCGCCGACTCCCTCACTGACGTCGGCCAGCCCATCAGCGACGAAACGCTGGTTCTGACGCTCCTCCGAGGCCTTAATGACACTTACGCCCATCTGCGCTCGTTTCTCCCCTTTCAGGTGCCGTTCCCCTCGTTTCTTCGGACGCGCTCCGCCCTCATCCTGGAAGAAACTCAGCGCCGCACCGACGCACGCAACGCCGCCTCCACCGCACTCTGGGCCATGGGCCAGAGCGTACTGCCCAACAATGGGGGCGCCCGCGCCCCTCCTTCTGGTGACCGCTCATCGCCTGCTCCCTTTGGGGGCTCATCGCCTGCCCCCTTCGGGGACGATCGCGCCGGCGGCCGCGGCACCAACTACTTCACCAACACCTTCCGTGGCGGAGGCCGCGGACGCGGCAGCGGACGAGGACGTGGGCGCGGCCGCGACAACCCATGGCAGTTCAATCCCTGGACGGGGGCCCCTACTCGCGCCCAGCTACAGCAGGCCCCGTGGCAGCCACCTCCATCAACACAGTGGCAGCCGCGCTCACCAACGACATGGCAGCCGCCGTCCCCAGGCCTCCTCGGCCCGCGCCCCAGCATGACACCACAGGCGTATACAGCCCAGGGCTCCTACGTCCCCACCGCCCACCAGCAACAGCAGATCGACCCGGCTCTCCTCGCTGCCCTCAACAACCTGCAGCTACCTGGCGTCGATTGGCACATGGACACTGGTGCATCCTCTCACATGGCATCCGATCCCGGTAATCTCCACTCCCTCCTTCCATCCTCATCCCAATTTGTCACCGTCGGAAACGGTGCAACTCTTCCTGTCACCCATGTCGGTTCCCAAACTCTTAATACCCTCACTAAACCCCTTTATCTTCACAACATACTCCTAGTTCCACAAATCATCAAAAATCTTATATCTGTTCGTCAATTCTGCATCGATAATCACTGCACCATTGAATTTGATCGTTTTGGTTTTTCTGTGAAGGCCCTTCCCAGCGGGATCGTGATTCTCCGATGTAACAGTCCAGGCCCTCTCTACACCGTCAATCCACCTGCCTACGCCGCTACCTTCCTCGCCACCATCTCCCACGACCTCTGGCATCGCCGCCTTGGACACTCCGGCCACAGCTCCACGCCATCTCTACCCACCGGCTTGCCGAATAAAACAGGATCCTCCCTGTGTCATGCATGTCAATTAGGAAAACATGTTAGGTTACCATTTTCTTTGTCGCACTCGTCTACTACTCGCCCGTTTGAACTATTACATTGTGACCTATGGACCTCCCCAGTCCTTAGCATGTCTGGTTTTGCCTATTATCTAGTCATTATTGATGATTTTTCTCATTATTTTTTGAGCTTTCCTATTCGTAAGAAATCCGATGTCTTTGCCACGTTCGTTACTTTTCATGCCTTTGTCACCACCCACTTCAATCTCCCTATTCTAACTATCCAATGCGACAATGGAAAAGAATTTGACAACATTAAACTAAACTCCTTCTTTCAATCCCATGGAACCCTTTTTCGCTTCTCATGCCCCTACACTTCTCAACAAAATGGCAAAGCCGAACGAGCCATTCGCACCATCAATGATGTTCTCCGCACCCTTCTCTTCCAAGCCTCCCTGCCTCCCAATTTTTGGGCCGAGGCCCTCCACACTGCCACTCATCTTCTCAATCTTCGTCCCACCGCAGCCCTCCGTAGACAAACCCCACACTTCACCCTATACGGAACACATCCATCCTATGATCACCTACGCGTGTTTGGTTGTCTCTGCTATGTCAACATTTCCTCCACTAGTCCCAACAAACTAGCCCCACGCGCCACCAAATGTATTTTTCTCGGTTATCCATCCCGCCACAAAGGTTATAGGTGTCTCGACGTGTCCTCCCGACGCATCCTAATCTCCCGACATGTTACGTTCGATGAACATACCTTTCCTTACGCCTCCATCACCCAAACATCTACACCACCTGCCATCATCGACCCCATAGACCCCCACTTCCTACCAATACCTCCAACCATACCCACGTCGGCACCACCATCTCCCACTCCACCCCCTGCCGCGGCAGAGATCTCTGCTGCCGCGAGCCCACGCCAGCCTGCCGTTGTCTCTTCTCCTGCCGCGGCAGCCTTTTCCCCTGCTGTGGCACCTCTTTCTCCTGACTCGCCTCCACGGCAGTCTGCCGCCGCTCTGTCTCCAGCCGTGGCAGCGCCGCGGCCCAGCTTTACTCATGTGTACACTCGCCGCCCTTCGGCACCACCACCCGTTATCCATCGCACTCGTAGCACCACCGGCAAACTCCCACCTCCCATCGATAAACTCAATCTCTCCGCCACCGTATCTTCTCCTATTCCTCACAATTATCTAGTTGCTCTTCGTGATCCTTCCTGGCGCCAAGCCATGCAGGACGAATATGACGCTCTTCTCCAAAACCAAACCTGGACTATCGTCCCTCCCCCTCCGGGTGCCAACATCGTCAGTGGGAAATGGATTTTTCGTCACAAATTCAATTCCGATGGATCTCTTGCTCGTCACAAGGCACGTTGGGTCGTTCGTGGTTTCACACAACAACCTGGCATAGACTTCGATGAGACTTTCAGCCCTGTCGTCAAACCAGCCACCATCCGTGTTGTTCTCTCCCTCGCCGTGTCTCAAAATTGGCCCATCCATCAACTCGACGTCAAAAACGCCTTTCTTCACGGCAACCTTTCCGAAGAAGTCTACAGCCAACAACCCTCAGGGTTTATCGATCCCTCTCGTCCCACTCATGTCTGTCGTCTCCTCAAATCACTATACGGTCTTAAACAGGCTCCTCGGGCTTGGTTTCAACGGTTTGCTACCTTTGCTCGTTCCATTGGCTTCCTTGAATCCAAATCTGATAACTCTCTTTTCACTCTCCATCGCGGTTCTGACACCGCTTACCTACTTCTCTATGTTGATGACATCGTTCTCACCACATCCACCACCTCCTTTCTCCATTCTATCATCAACACTTTCAGCCGCGAGTTTGCCATGAAAGACCTCGGACCTCTTCATCATTTTCTCGGTATCTCTGTCACTCGCCAACCCCATTCTCTTCACCTATCTCAACGACAATATATCCTAGACATCCTCCACCGTGCCGGCATGAGTGACTGCCATCCGTCCTCCACTCCTGTTGATACAAAAGCAAAACTTCCTGCCTCTACCGGTCCACCTGTGGCCGATCCCTTTCTCTATCGTAGTCTAGCCGGCGCTCTTCAATACATGACTCTCACTCGGCCCGAAATATCCTACGCTGTTCAACAAGTTTGTCTTCACATGCACGATCCCCGTGAACCTCACCTCCTCATTGTCAAACGGATCCTTCGCTACCTCAAAGGGACTCTCGATCATGGTCTTACTCTTCACTCCTCCACCTCTCACTCTCTCATTGCCTACTCGGATGCTGATTGGGCAGGATGTCCAGATACTCGCCGGTCTACGTCAGGGTACTGTGTGTTCTTGGGTGACAACCTGGTCTCTTGGTCATCTCGCCGACAGCCCACCGTGTCACGCTCTAGCGCTGAGGCTGAATACCGTGCTGTTGCCACTGCCGTTGCCGAGACTTGTTGGCTCCGTAATCTTCTGCAGGAGCTCCGGCGTCCCCTTGACAGCGCCACGATTGTCTACTGTGATAACGTGAGCGCTGTTTATCTCTCGGCCAATCCAGTTCAGCATCGGCGTACCAAGCACATCGAACTTGACATACATTTTGTGCGTGAGAAGGTGGCTCTTGGGCAGAGGCGGATCCAGTGGGGGGCGAGCGGTGGCCAGGCCACCCCCATAGTTCGGCCACCCCCATCGATATGTAGCAGGGGCCAGTACTTATGGATAAGTTATTAGTCTTAATACTCCGGCCATTAGCACAAGGCCTAATAGTTCCTACCCAGCGTGATGTCTTGGGCCAAGCCCAAAGCTGTAAGGCAAGAGATCCAAAAGGCAGAATTGATGCACCTACACGTCCTAACTTGGGCAAAACGGATCTGCTCGATCTCATCTACGCGATCGTATCCTCCTCCCCGCCTGCTGCCAGTCGCCCATGGTTTCTTACTGATTGGGGATCGCCGCCACAGCCAGGACTCGAGCGACGCTGCGTCGGTGACTGTCGAAGACGATTAGGACTTGCCACAACGCGTCCACGCCTGATTAATTCCTAGCCGATCACTCAAAGTCTCTAGAGGTATTGTGGTATATGTATTGCAGCTGCTACTTGCTAGTTTAATTACTGAAACAACTAATTATATGTCCTAGTTTGATTTGCTAGTTATAATAGTTTATTGATTTTATTTACAGTAGAACTGCTCCTCATGATTTTACTGATTTTATTTACATTGGGAAGAACATAGCTGCAAAGATCAACATTGATGAGATTATTGACTTGTTTGATAAGCCGGGTCGTACATTATCTACATTTAAACTAGTAGAAATGTAGTTTTCGTACATTATCTACATCAAAATGTTTTTCCAGTGGCAGGAGCATATGCTCACATGTGCCGAATTGAGTTTCTGGTCCATAGTATACTTATAAAATTTGTTATTTTCTCGTGTAGTATCTCTTTTATGGTCAATATCTTTGTCGCCCCGCCCCCCCTATGCTCAATTCCTGGATCCGCCCCTGCTCTTGGGGCTCTGCGAGTGCTCCATGTCCCCTCCAGTTCTCAGTTTGCTGACATCTTCACTAAGGGACTACCGTCTGTCTTATTTCATGAATTTCGATCCAGTCTTCACGTCGGCGAAGCACCGAGTTCAGACTGCGGGGGCGTGTTAGGGAGACATCCTCCCGTGCGGCTAACCAAGATTAGTTAGGGATATTTCTTGTGTAACAATACTTGTAATCTTGACTTGTACCTCAAGTCCTTGTGCATATAAATAGAAACAGAGGGAGAGGAGGCGTGCCATCGAGCAGCCCATTGTTTCAATCAGGACGGCAGATTGGCAGCACTCTGCTGCCCTCACGGGGCTGAAGTCGACACACATCGGCGCCCTCTGTAGCCGGGCACGGGAAAGAAGAGGTCCCGACGTGACGTCACCTTCGTTCCATCCCAGTCGCCTATCCAATATGGGTGATAACGTGATGTTTAGATTGACCCATTCATCACCTTGCCGTGTTTCCAGTTTCTGATGATTACTTGTATCATGCCTTTTTAATTTACCTCTTTGTTTGCTTGGACTTGCGTAGTCATGCGTATCTTAACTATACAGAGGTAGGGTGCAGTGTTTAAACCCCGGTCACCTCGCCGTGTCAATCTCGCAGGTCCGCGGTTTGCGCCGGCGCAGTGTCCCGGCAAGCTCGATTGGTTCGGCCGGACGCCACTACCCCAACTCATTGGCCGTGGAATTCTTGATGATACCGGGTGTCGGAGTGCGGTACAGCTCCATTCCACCTGTGGCAGCAAGCGCGACTCGCAATTCAGATTATCCAAGTCAATTGCACGTCCACACAAATCACAACTGGAAAAACGACGAGGCAGGAAGCAGCGTGGAAGCGTCTTCTTCCCCACGAGACACGCGACGTCGCTTTTGCTGGTATGTACAGCGTGGGGCGAGACAAAGCCGCCGCGGCGCCCAACAGCACACACGGCCAAGCCCTTGGTGGGAAAGCTCGGCCAAGACAAAAGAGGCAGCTCAGGCGAAAGCTCGGTGCGTTCACTGGCGCAGCAAGAAGCCAAAGGCAGGAGAACATCAGGTCGTTATGTCGGGCTTGTACGTACCCGGGACGAGTTCGGCCGACTCCGTTGGCGGGTAACGCGCGCTGGGGACGCCGGACGCGTCGTCAAGCGAACAACACTGGCAGAAGGACTAGTGGCGGAAATTGCCGACCATAGGCGAAGGCAACTGTGCGCGTCGCTAGTGTGCACTGGTCCAACTAGCTATAAGCAAGGGAAGAAAATAGTGGTCAAGAAACCGACGACTTGTCTGCGTAGGTCTTTCTCCAACATGAGTAGGCTCCGGTGTTAACTGGTTCAGTTGGAATGCCTTGTCGCTGTTTCTTCATCTACTGATTGTAATCTCTCCAGCGTCTCACGAGTTTTTCTTTTGAGCATATTTCATTAAATGAAAATCAAGCTAGACAAACAAACAAACGTGAAAACTAACAAACTAGTACAAGTTAGTTGTGCTGAAAATTTTGCGGATGAAATCCTAAAAGATAGAAAATTACGGAACTATCATTGGTGTCGGTTCTAAACTACGACATATTTAGAATCAACACCTAACGGTGTAAGGGTACATTGCTCCTAAACGTTTTTTTAGTAATTAATGAAAATTCTCTATGGACTAATGTTTTTATTGTGTTTATATGAAGGAATATTCCATATGTAATACTTGAAGTCCATATGTTGGATTCAAGTGTGAATGTCATGAACAATGTTATACCTTTGATATTGGCATCAAGATCATCAATTTTAAGAGAAGAATATAATATGGTCAAGAAGAAGAAATAAAGATGAACTTCTTGTGTGGAACTCAAGTTAGCCATGCACTAGCTTATGTATTAAGCAATGAATGAGCAAGATATTTTGATAGAGCATGAAGATATACAAGGTTAACCAAGACAAAGTGTGAAGATTGAATTCAAGTTGGTTAACACATGAAGCATAAAGATTGTACCACTTTGGATCATGTGATCTTGTGGGCAGTAAGCCTTGTCTATTATGGTTCATGAGCTAACCCACTATATATGTGCATTTGTGTTGTGTACGTGAGTTAGGTATCTTGCCATGTGCATCAAGCTTGGATGATCAAGGTTGAAAAGGGAAAGTTCAAGATGAGCATATCGAAGATATCATGCTTGAAACTTGCCGTCCATTTGGTGATAATGGAAATATGAAGGTGTGCCCCAATGGAGCAATCCCATAATTGTGTATGGGGAAGCGATTGTGTGTCTTCATGAAGCAACAACGATCAAGTGAGGCATTCCATCTTGAGTAGAGCTTGAATCGTTGTCGTCAAGATCAAGCGGGATGCGCAAGGCAAAGGTATGG
The DNA here is from genome assembly GCA_030979885.1 of Lolium multiflorum. Classification (NCBI taxonomy): domain Eukaryota; kingdom Viridiplantae; phylum Streptophyta; class Magnoliopsida; order Poales; family Poaceae; genus Lolium; species Lolium multiflorum. Next base: position 207,456,060 of record CM061752.1, read on the forward strand.
CCTTGCTAGGTTTTCCTTTTACTGGTCTCAAGGTGGTTGTTGGGAGACCAGGTTATAGGATACATAGCTGCACAATCAAGAGGGGCTTTCGGTTGGGTAACTTGATCGCATCATCTTAGGGAGCTCAATACTTTGCACATTTTTCATCCCTATATTCTTGTTGCATCTTGGTGTTTCTCTATGTGAGGTTCTTGAGCTTGTTGCTAGCTTTTCAACAAGCCCAAGTTCATCCAAAATGAAATCCGTATGCATCTTCTATTGCGTTTTCGAGTTTGGATGTCTTTACCGTTTCTTGACGTTTGAGAGGCTCCTTCTCTAAAATCATATAAAACATTATGTGAGGAGTCTCAATATTTCGGCGCCTAGGTCGGCATGTCGGGTGCTGCTGCCAGGCCGCCGACACCTGGGCCGGCATGCCGGGTGCTGCTGCCGAGTTACTATGTCGGGTAGGTCAGCACCCTGGCCGGTCCTGCCGAGCTCAACGCCTGGTGGCTCGATTTTAGCTCAAACGGTCATTTTTCTTGAATGGATATAAAAGGTGCCTTCTTTCCCATTGTTCCTTGGAGTTCTTGAGCACGTTTTCTACCACCATTCTTGGACCTCTTGAGCTTGCTTCCTCTTCCTTTCCTCTCATGATTCTTGCATATTCTTGAGGGATTTGAAAGAGGAGATCTAGATCTACAATCTGCACCAATCAATTTTTTCTCTAAGTGAGAGGAACTTTTGGGATCTAGATCTTGGAGTCATTTGTTAATTTGCTCCATTGTTCTTCCTCTCTAATTCCTCCCTAGAACTTGTTGCTTTGGTGGGATTTGAGTGTGAGGGATTTGAGCACATTTAGTGTTCTTTCTTTTGCATCCTTGCATAAGTGTTGAGATCTCCATTACGATTTATTCGAGTGAGAGACCGTGAGCTTTGTTACTCTTGGAGGGGTTGAAAGGACACGGATGTCGCCTAGAGGGGTGAATAGGAGGTTTAAAACTTTTACGAGATGGGCTTAACAAATGCGGAATAAAACTAGCGTTTACTTTGTCAAGCCCAAAGCTTATATACTATGGTTCACATATGTGCACCAACAACTTATGCTAAGAAATACAAGCAACTATGTGATAGAAAGATATATGACTTTAAGCACGATGGCTATCACAAAGTAAAGTGCATAAGTAAAGAGCTCGGGTATAGAGATAACCGAGGCACGCGGAAGACGATGATTTATCCCGAAGTTCACACTCTTGCGAGTGCTAATCTTCGTTGGAGAGGTGGGGTGGTTTAGTGCTCCCGAAGGCCACAAGAGGCTTCACCTTGAGGTGTGGTTGCTCGATGCACACCAACACCACAAAGGCCCCACCCAAAGATGCAGTAGTCACACCACACACCGAGCGCCACGAAGGCCTCACCTTGTTCTCTGGTAACCCTTGCCACAAAGGCCTAGGTCACGGTTACACTAAGGGATTTCTTTTGAGGCGGGAACCGGGCCTTACACAAAGCTTGGGGCACGCATTCACAAATTAATTGGAAGCTCCCAATAAATCGCCACAAAGGCCCCAAATCCGTCTAGGGTTCCAAGAACCAAGAGTAATAACTTTCTCGCTTTCACTTCCACGAATCATCGTGGAAAGCACAAACCAATGCACCAAATGCAATGGCAAGAACACCACTAAGATGCTCAAGTCCTTCTCTCTCAAGTTCCAACAAATCTACAAAAGCTATTGGAGAGTAAGAGAGAAATAATAAATAAGAGGAGGAACACCAAATTTCTCCAAGATCTAGATTTAGTTGATTCCCCTCACAAAGAGAGAGATGTGATTGGTCAACATGTAGATCTAGATCTCCTCACTCTTTCCCCTGAAATAGGTGCAATAATTATGGAGGGATTAGAGGGAGAGGAAGCTTCTCAAGGTCAATAATGGAGTAGAGATAGAGAGTAGAAGAAGCAACCAGCCCAAGGAGGAAGAAGGGGATCTTATATACCCTCCCAATGGAATATGACCATTTGGGACCCCCCGAGCCAGAATTTCCGCCCCCGGCTTCGAAAAACGGCTAAGGACTTAAGGGAACTGCTCGCAGGAAGGGGCCCAGAAATTTTGTATCCGGTCGGAAAACTACAAAAACATCAAAACGAGAATGTCCATAACTTGAGCATTCAGACTCCGACTTTGATGATCTTGGGCTAGTTTTGAAGCTAGTAACAAGCTCTACAAGATAATGAAGGGAACTATCATAGTACAAAAAAGGGAGGATAGAAACAAATGATAAAAGTTTTGACATATCTATAAAAGACAAACCGGTAAAACCTTCAACCTTGAAAACATAACAAGTTTCCCGTGCAAAAACTGTTTTCAAAGAACTAGAGCTTGTTATGAGAATAAGCGCTGGCTTCAAAACATCACATGGATAAGATCCAAATAAAAATTAAGAAAGATGATGCAATGATGCAAATGTTTGAGCTCTCCAAAGGATATGATCGAGTTACTCACCTGAGAGCCCTCTTGATAGTACGACAACTAAACTATAAATCTATCTCCAACTACACCATGTGACCAGTAAGAAAGAAACCCTATGGAGAGAAAACCTTAACCTTGCGTGTTCCTCTTGACCTTGATGATAACGATCTTGATCGCAATAAGATGGAGCACCTTTCTTGATTGTGATTGCTTGACGAAGTCTTGTGGATTGCTCCCCCATAATCCACCATGGGAGAGCTTCTTCTTCGGCGCATCTTCTCATATCCATGATCACCATATGGATGGAAAGCTTGAAGCAAATGATCTCTTCGAGACGACTCATCTTGAACTTGCACTTCATTTTTTCATTCTTCATCATGTTGATGTCTTGAGTTAAACTTGAGGGCTCACTTCATCTTCATCTTCAAAACATACTTAACACTTGATATTCTTCATTAATTTCTTCTTATTGCAACCTTGAAGCCAACATATGGTTCAAGCATTGCCTATGGAAAACTCCTACAAATATAACTCAATGCAAATATTAGTCCATAGGGATTGTCATTAATTACCAAAACTATAAAACCTACCAGATTTTTTCATTTTTGTGTAGTCTACAAGACAAAGAATTTCACATTGAGATTTTGCACATTTGTAGATTTCATCATTATCTACATCTAGGAATGTTTTTCAGATTTATTTGAAACTTAAAATTATGATTTCTAATTTTTTTAAAAGAAAAGGCTACATGTAGCTCAGCTTACCTTTGCAGTTTTTGTACATATATCTTACTATCACTTGTGTTACATATATCTTGTGCCTATCTTGCCTAGCTTAAGTTTTTGTTGTTGCACTTAGTTGAGCGTAGCATACTTAGGTTTTGTGCTTGTAAAATAAACGTTAGTTTGATTCCACACTCTTACAAGATAAAACCGTAATAGTTTTTAAAACACCAAGTATTTCGTAATCGAGGGGTGATACGTTGCAAACGTATCTATAATTTTTGATGCTCCATGCTTGTTTTGCACCAATTTCTATATGTTTTGTTTACACTTCGTGGTACTTTTATGCATTTTCCGGAACTAACCTATTGACAAGATGTCACAGTGTCAGTTCCCTGTTTTCTGCTGTTTTATATTTCAGAAAAGTTATACATGAAATATTCTCGGAATTGGATGAAACAAAAGCTGAAGTTCCTATTTTACCGCAACGAGACGGAGTCCAGAGGGAAGACGAAGGAGGGCCAGGAGGCGGCCACACCTGCCCTTGGCACGGCCCAGCCCCTGGCTACGCCTAGGGTGGTGTGGGGCCCCCTGGCGCCCACCGACCTCGCCCTTCCGCCTATAAGATGCCTCCCGATGCGAAAACCCTAAATCTATCAGCCTCCGTCCACAAAAAGTTCTGTAGCTCCGCTGCCAACGAAGACAAATTTCGGCAGACAGAAGTCTCTGTTCCGGCACCCTGCCGGGACGGGGAATTGCCCCCGAAGCCATCTCCATCGACTCCACCACCATCTTCATCATTGTTGCTGCCTCCTATGATGAGGAGGGAGTAGTTCTCCCCCGAGGCTGAGGGCTTTACCGGTAGCTATGTGGTCTATCTCTCTCTCTCTCATGGTATGATCTTTATGTGATCATGAGCTTTGTAATCTAGTTGAATAAGTAGATGTTATTTTTCAACTATTATGCTACTCAAGTGGTTTTATTATGTGATCTCCGGGGATATCTTGTCCCACGGTGTGAAGGTGACGGTGTGCATACCGTGTGTGTCTCAATACTTATGAATTGTGGTGTCTTGTTAGTAGCATATTTGTATGCTCAAAGTGATAGCGTGGTGCGTTCATAGATTGTGAACACGAACTTTAAGGAGTGCTTATGCAGCCCTACGCAGTGAATTTGTGTTTGTTATCCAACCGGAGAGTGGTTCAGAGTAGCATGTGTGAAGAGATAATATTTATGTATTTAATTATGATATCATTGTTGAGAGTGTCTACTAGTGAAAATATGATCCCTAGGCCTTGTTTCCAATCATTAAAACACCGTTTACAACCAGTTCTGCTACATGTTTGGTTGCTGCCATTTTTATTTCAGATTGTAATTACCACTCCTAATCATCCATATTATTTGTATTTCACTATCTCTTCGCCGAACTAGTGCACATATACACCTGACAAATGTATTGGGTGTGTTAGGGACACAAGAGACTTCTTGTATCGTAATTGAAGAGTTGCTTGAGAGGGATATCTTTGACCTCTACCTCCATGAGTTCGATAAACCTTGGGTGATTCACTTAAGGGAAACTTGTTTTACAAATCTCTGCACTTAGAGGCCCAACACTGTCTACAATAATAAAAGCGTGCGTAGACATAAAGGGGTAAACCAAAAAATAAATATATTATGACAAGGTAAAATGATAATTTTTATTATGTAATTTACCTTCTGCTCCATAGGATTTATTTTATTTTGCTAGTAAAATATTTTTGTTAGTCCATTACAAAGTTATCCAAATGTTTTAATGGTAATACAAGCACACGATAAACTATCACATGATATTTATTTTTGTATTTTCCATTTTCTCCATTTGAATGCATTCTCCTACGTGTTCATAATATACCATTAGTTATCAAATTAAAGAAAATATGATGATCAAGAAAAGTAGAGGATTGGTCTACAAAATCTTGTGGTGAAGAATATATTCAGCCAGCAGGCCACAACAAATAGATTTTCATAAAACTATTGATTTCTTGAACCTTATTAACAATAGAACTAGATATACCTTCATAATATCTTAGTACATCATCGGGCCATTGCAAAATCATGTCGTTTTTTTCCATGGAAATTCATTGTTTGAAAGGACAACTCTTTAAAAAAACAAACAACATCCGATCATGCCTGGGACGGCCTAATTCTTAAATGTCAGTCTCACAGAGGGAAATGGCCTCTGCTTTCCCTGTCTTTCTTGCTGCCTTCTTGGTGAGATGGGAGAAGAAGAAGAAGGGATTGGTGGAGAGCTTCATCCTTTCGATAGATCCAAAGCTCCACCACGGCATGGCTGAATGGTGAAAGCGCCCACGGCGGCGGTCTGCACGCAGTAGTATTTTCGAACCGAAAGGTGGCCAATAGAAGATTTCCTCCCAGCCCTTTGCTGGCAAAAAGGGAGGCAGAGGCATAGCAGTCCTGGTTCAACATCCGTGTCGTCTTCATCAGCGTGGTGCTGGAGGAGGAAGTGCGGCAGTGGCGTTGCCCCAAGTGATTGTGTCCCTGGCGGTGAGGTTGCTAGCTTCGAGCTCTGACTGTATGAAGGACTTGATCACGTTTCAAATTTTCTGTTAGGGTCCTCTCTGCAATATCCAAGCCTTAATTTTTGTTACTCTTTGCTCCCTGGATGTAATCGGATCGGTTGTAATAGTAATATATTGTGGTGTCGGGGTCCTTTAGGATCCTTCAGCTGTTCAAAAAAAAAAAAAAACCTTCTCTAGATATGTCCATACCCTTCATGATCTAGCAATGTCTTTCAATGGTGGGTACATGACGTCTTCTAATTTTTTAATCAATGCACCAGCTGAGAAGAAAGGCGCCAAGAACTTCGCGATTGATTTTCTCATGGGAGGAGTGTCAGCTCCAGTTTCAAATACTGTTCCAGCTCCTATTAAGCGTGTTAAGCTACTTATTAAGAACCAGGATGAGATGATTGATAGGCATCATATTTGCATCATTTGTGGCACCATTTCTTCACCTTTTGGTATCATTTAAAGGTGATTCTGGCTATAAACTAAGTGCTATAAGTACAATATTTGCTCTAAACAATAATTCTTTGCAGACCGATGCGACAAATGAACAAATTCACAGTACACCAATAGTGTATGTGCACGTTATGTTGTCCCATTCTTATATTTTCTTCTGCCCCAATCTTAATTGTTTGCTTAGGTGCAAAAGAAAAAAAGCAATCACATGGTGCGGGGGATGTTGAGGTCAAATCAGGCCGTTCAGATGCTTGTGATGTTTGGTGTCAAAAAAAATTCGGACGTACCAACTCTCTTTTAATAGTAAAGATATCAGTGTGTCTTCCAAAAGGTTTTAATTTTTAGACAAAACAAACTCTAGAAACACTTATTAAGGTATTTATACGCATGTATGGCTTTAGAGTACTCTACCAATCTATTTTAAGGAAAATACTAATATGGGGCAAATGCACTAATGACCCGCAAAAAATATACAAGATAATATCCTTTTATCTTTATATATTTACATAAATCTATTGAATATTCAATAAAATTATAGGGTTTCTCATGAATTTTTCAAACTAAAATAAAATACTGAATCACAATTGTTATATTGTACAATTTTAAATAATCACTAATGTATTTATATTATTTGGCGTATAATTTTTGCAACCTGGACCTTTACATCCAAGTATTTAGTGGCATAATATGTTGTTAACAAATGAACTGTATGTGAAATAAACATTTATCTCTTAGAAAAAAATAATTAAACAATACAATAATTTTTGTATAAATAAGTGAGAAAAGTTGTTCTATTTTTGTGTTGCCCACTAAACAAGTGGTTATTACTTTAAAATTTTGGTTAGGCACAGATTTTTGTCTAGAAAAAACTAATGTAATTAGTGGCATGGATTCCACATGAGACATTTTAGAAATATAAATTGGTAAACTGAATTTAAGGCATAATAATTCAGAGTGAGAATTAAGATCACGACATGGAATTTAGATCATAGTTTCGTATCTCTAACTTTTGCAGGACTTGTTATGATTATCATTATTTTGAAGTAGAATCCAAGGGATATTCAACTAGATTATCCTAAAATTTCAAGAGTTTTTCAACAAAATTTGCAGAACCTATTCACCCTCCTTCTAGATTACCATCTCTATCCTTTCACCTATTTTGTAAAAGCTTTATGAGAGTTAAGGAAAATTCTTTTGCAGAGGATTTTCAAAACTGTTGCAAGAATACTATATTTTGGAAAGACGTCTCTTTCCAATCAATTTCTTTCTTTATACAATATATTGTACAATAAAAAATGTTTCTGTCCGTACCATACTAACCTCAAAACATAGGTTTTAGTATGAAACTAATGCAAGCAAACTGTGGTGCTTGGCTTCATTTATGCCAACGACTGGTGTTGGTAAACTTATCTAATGAGCATGGTAATTTTGTTTGGAAGGCTAACTACATTAGTTTTGTTTCAGTCAAATCAATGTATGAAGACTTACTAAATGGGAATAATCGTCTTTCCTACAATACATTTATGGAACCTAATGATCCCATAAAAGATTTTTTTAATGTGGTTCCTTAATACTCATGACATATAGTCTAGTAAAGAAAACATAGAAAGGTATCCGTGACTCCGCGGAGACAATTGAGCATTTGCTTCTCTCATACCCATTTGCCAAAATTGTTTCGCGCATTATTGTTTTTACATATAATGTACCGCCACCTACCATTATTAAAAATATGTTTGGGATCGAATTGGTTAAATGAAAAATGATAAGAAAACTAATGCTAGAATATACATTATAGTTTTTTTTTGCTTTATGTTGGCCGATATGGAACTGTAGAAGTAGTATCATTTTTTACAAGCTTGGACTTTTAGTTTGTTGTGCATGTTATTTGTAGGGCATCTGATGACTAGTGGGAACTTTTGGTTGCTGGTTGCAACTATGTGCTGGTGGTCACATAGGATATACTACATCCATCCCAAAGCTTAACGTTTATATTATTTTTAGAAAGTCAAACTATGTCAAGTTTGACTAAGTTTTACCAAAAATCATTAACATGCAAAATACAAAATCAATATCATCAAATAGATAATGAAATATATTTTTATTTAGTATCTACAAAGTATTATATTTGCTGATAGATTACTAAAAATTTGATCAAACTTTACTTGGTTTGACTTTTCAAAAAATATAACCCTTAAGCTTTGGGATGGAGGTAGTATACAGTTGGGCTCGTTGGTGGCCTTATTACTAGATTGAGACATGTCTGGCTGCTATTTTTTTCAGATGGTTTTTTTTTTTGTATTGACTTTGACCTTTGAGTTGTAATAACTTGATATTTTAAGCTTTATAATAAACGAGTCCATCTGCATCATGATACAGAGGCCGGGGGCTCCCCCATTTCAAAATAAACGTTATGATAAGTGTTTCTAGATTTGTTTTTTTGCAAGAAACTGTTGATTCAATCTGCCATATTTTTTGTGTGTTTTTCCTTGATTCTGAATATGGTATGAGATTCCTACTCATCTCTCCTGCGAGGCTGCCAGACAAAATGTTTGCGAAATCATATCGTTTTTTCAATGAAAATTCATTGTTTGAAAGGACAACTCTTTTAAAAAGACAAACAACATCCAATCATGCCTCTGTCCACATGGACGGCCGAATTCTGAACTGGCTGTTTGTGCCGTGTTTTCCATTTTCCTTTTGGAAGAGACTTCCCGTCGTGATCAAGGCGGGAGTATTTCGTTTGGAGATCGAAGACTGCAAGCCTTCCATTTGGTCATCCTACGTTAACTTGGCATATACTGAGTCAACTACGAGTCCAATTAATTCCAAGTTTCTGTGGTTGCGCTCCTAGATTCTTATCTATAAATGAAGATACCCTTAGATGATAGCCTACCACCACATTCCCTGAAAAGCAAGGAACATCCATGGCGTCCGTCTCACATCTGTTGCTCCTCCTCCTGTGTAGCTACCATGTTATGATTGCTAGTGCAGTGGACGTGCAGAGCTACAAGATTCTCGCAACCAGCTCCCAGAAGCCTCAAGCCGTCTGCTCGGAGCCCACAGGTACATGTATGTAGTTATTACATATATACATATCTGCAATTCGACTCTGTTATTCGCTGCAGTAAACTAGTCGTAGGCAGTTGCACAAATGCGGTGTTTTAATCATCATCTCGCTCGCGTCAATTCTGCAGTGGGCCTACCTTTGTCGAGCGGAGCGACGGTGCCACTGAACCACCGGCAAGGCCCATGCTCGCCGGTGGTGTCGTCCGAGAAGAAGCCAACCTTGGAGGAGCTGCTCCGCCGTGACCAGCTCCGAGCCGGCTATGTCCAACGGAAGTTCTCCAACAACAACCACCGCGCCAACAGTGGGCTCCAATCATCGGAGGCTACCGTGCCGACAACATTGGGGTCTTCCCTGGACACGCTGGAGTATGTCATCACCGTCGAGCTGGGCTCGCCGGCAGTGAAGCAGACGATGATCATCGACACCGGCAGCGACGTGTCGTGGGTGCACTCCTCGTCCGGGTCGCCCTTCGATCCAGCCAAGTCGAGCACGTACGTGCCCCTCTCTTGCGGCGCCCCGGCGTGCACGCAGCTGGGCGGGGAAGGCAACGGGTGCTCCAAAAACGGGCAGTGCCAGTACATGGTCATGTACGGCGACGGGTCCAACACCACGGGAGGGTACGGCTCCGACAAGCTGGCGCTCACGGCCTCCGAAACCGTGGACAGTTTCCAGTTCGGGTGCAGCCAGGTGGAGGAGGGGTTCAGGGACAAGACCGACGGGCTGATGGGGCTGGGCGGTGACACGCAGTCGCTGGTGTCGCAGACCGCGGCGACCTACGGCAAGGCGTTCTCCTACTGCCTCCCTCCGACCACGAGCTCGTCGGGTTTCCTCACGCTCGGCGCGCCCAGCGGCGGCACGTCGGGGTTCGCGACTACGGGGATGCTGAGGAGCCCGCAGGCCCGGACCTTCTACGGCGCGCTCCTCCAGGGCATCAGCGTGGGCGGGAAGATGGTCGGCGTGGCGCCCTCGGTGTTCTCCGCCGGGTCCGTGATGGACTCCGGCACCATAATCACGCGGCTGCCGCCGACGGCGTACAAGGCGTTCTCGACGGCGTTCAAGGAAGGCATGAAGCAGTACCAGTCGGTGCCGGCCAGGAGCATCCTGGACACGTGCTTCGACTTCAGTGGCCAGGACAACGTCACGATACCGTCGGTGTCGCTGGTGTTCGACGGCGGCGCGGTCGTGGACCTCGACGCAAACGGGATCATATATGGCAGCTGCCTCGCGTTCACGGCCACGGACGACGACGGCACCACCGGCATCATCGGGAACGTGCAGCAGAGGACGCTGGAGGTGCTGTACGACGTTGGAAAGAGCGTCTTGGGCTTCCGGGCCAATGCGTGCTGATCAGATGCGCAGCGCTCGCGTGGTATATATGACACGGCACACGGCACGGCACACTTTATGAATGGCCGAGTCTAGCTAGCTATGATACTCTCATGTGCTGTGTGTAACTGTTTAGCCTGGTAGTTGCGATGTCAACATGGATTGAAATCAAAGCAGGTTCACAAGGAACCGAGCAAGTGGCATCAAAGTATTACAAATCATAGTATCAACTGAAATCACAGACTAAATGACTGAACTACTAACATAGTTTGATGGTGTTGTCTTGAGTATCAGCCATGAAACAAGTTTTTTAGGTAAGACTGCAAACAAGATACATCTGCTTGACCTCAGCCTTCCTCTTTTCTTCCACAACCTATCTCTTTGCTCCCTACAAAAACAGTCATTAAACAGCATAGATGAACAGTAACCCAAAATAACGAGAACATTAACGAGAACAGCATAGATGAGCATCAAAGCTTCCTACCGATAACGGGCTCTGAGCAATCTTTTAAACCGGATTGGTTTTGGTTAGGGCTTTTGGTGTAAACTTTAAGTTCAATCTTCCATGTTCCTACGTGATGGTAGTGGATGCACACAATCTACGGCACCAAATTTTGACGATACAAATCTTGCAAAACATAATGGACTAGGCCGATCCCCATGGTATTCTATCCCTCATCTGATTATTTAATTGAATGTGCAAAAACGTGATTACTGGATTTAGTATTTAACAGAAGTACAGGAGAACAAACTACAGTGAGGTTAGTTAAGATGTTTCGGAAACTTTACTGAAAGGAAGCATGGGAAGCAGGGGCAGCTGTTTAGTGCAGTTTCTAGGTAAAACTATAGATGATTAATTGAGCCCAAGATGGTTAGAACTGATCAGCGAACAGTGCAGGACCTAAGAACACCAACGAATAATGAATGTCCGATGCGAACACTTCACTGCGTCAGGACACTGTACTTGTCAATCAGACTTCCATGGAACACTAGGCATGCAAACAAGATGTCATGCAGAATCAAGCAAATTAAAAATGAGCAAGCAGACTCCAAGCAAGAAAGATTCAGAGATCGGAGTGTAGCTGCTACAGGCAAGCTTGATGAATTATAATGGTAATCTATCATCAATTTTTCATTTTTAATAATATGAAGCTTCAATGCTACTTCGGTCCCTGAACTTTGGTAAATCTACTTCTTCAACACTAGTATTGGTTGATGGCGTTTACTTGGATATCTTCCTTATCCTTGATAATGTTTAATAGCTGATCTACCTTTGCAGTAAGCTTTTCATTCTTCTTCTCGATAATTGAGTTCACCTTTTATGAGTTCTTACTACATGACATTAGGCATGGTTGTTGCTGTGCATATCACCAAGAAGTTGTTTGGCCACATCTTCCGGCTAGCCCATGAATGTGCCTCCAGCTATAGTATCAAGCATATAATTAGACTATGATTAAGCCCATTATAAAATAGATGAACAAGTAATCATTCTTCCATCACATGGTTGGGACAGCTCATTATGGATTCCTTCAACCTCCACCAGGAAAACGCTAGTGGCTCACGATTGTCCTGCATAAAGCCTGTAATGTTAGATTGAAGTTGCATAGTCTGAGTTATAGGGAAAAACTTAAGTCATAAGAATACTAGTGCATTCCTCCCATGAAATAACTGTGCCCTTAGCCAAAGCTAGAAGCCAATATTTTGCCTTTCCTTTAGTGAGAAAGGAAATAAACGCAGCTTGACCATATTGGGGTCAGCATCTTTTATGCGCATCAGATCACATATTTCAGTAAATATACTTACGTGCAAACCTCCTCAGCAGTTGAGCCTCTAAATTGGTTCTATTGAACCAAGCTTTAAAAATTAGGCTTAATTTTATAGGTCTTCGTTGCAACAGTTGGCTGAATGATAGGTGCACGCATAAAATCATCATTAGGGTTAGCATATTTCCCAACCTTCTTTTATGCCATAGTGCCAATTTTTTATGGAGTTTTGGAATAAGGTAAATAATTAAACAAGTAATTATTTTTTTGGTTTTCAATATATAACAAAAAGTAAATTAATATCAATAAATAAACTAAAAAAACTAACTAACAAGGTCTCCAATAACCTCATGAGGATAGCGAATTGCTTCCCATCAATGATACTAGAAAAAAGTTTGATACCTTTGATCCGGATTTACGGATGTAGAATAATAGATTTTCCCTAGAAGACCTCGGTTTATTGAACCTTAGGAAGCACTTGCCGTTGTTTGAGGAGTGTCTACAAGACTTGCTAGTTTTTTACCTTACATTTACGAGACCTTTCAAGTCTATTTTGCATCTTGGATTGTGTCGATGGATGCTGATGACGCGTAAAGCACACGCCCGTTGGGAACCCCAAGTGGAAGGTGTGATGCGTACAGCAGCAAGTTTCCCTCAGTAAGAAACCAAGGTTTATCGAACCAGTAGGAGCAAGAAGCACGTTGAAGGTTGATGGCGGCGGAGTGTAGTGCAGCGCAACACCAGGGATTCCGGCGCCAACGTGGAACCTGCACAACACAATCAAAATACTTTGCCCCAACGTAATAGTGAGGTTGTCAATCTCACCGGCTTGCTGTAAACAAAGGATTAGATGTATAGTGTGGATGATGATGATTGTTTGCGAAGAACAGTAAAGAACAATTGCAGTAGATTGCATTTCAGATGTAAAGAATAGGATCGGGGTCCACAGTTCACTAGTGGTGTCTCTCCCATAAGATAAACAGATGTTAGGTGAACAAATTACAGTTGGGCAATTGACAAATAAAGAAGGCATAACAATGCACATACATATATCATGATGAGTACTATGAGATTTAATCAGGGCATTACGACAAAGTACATAGACCGCTCTCCAGCATGCATCTATGCCTAAAAAGTCCACCTTCAGGTTATCATCCGAACCCCTTCCAGTATTAAGTTGTAAACAACAGACAATTGCATTAAGTATGGTGCGTAATGTAATCAACACAAATATCCTTAGACAAAGCATCGATGTTTTATCCCTAGTAGCAACAGCACATCCACAACCTTAGAACTTTCTGTCACTGTCCCAGATTTAATGGAGGCATGAACCCACTATCGAGCATAAATACTCCCTCTTGAAGTCACAAGTATCAACTTGCCAGAGCCTCTATATGATAGATTGATAATCAACTTGACATAGTATTCAATATTCATCGGATCCCAACAAACACAACATGTAGCATTACAAATAGATGATCTTGATCATGATAGGCAGCTCACAAGATCTAACACGATAGCACAATGAGGAGAAGACAACCATCTAGCTACTGCTATGGACCCATAGTCCAGGGGTGGACTACTCACACATCTATCCGGAGGCGATCATGGCGATGAAGAGACCTCCGGGAGATGATTCCCCTCCCCGGGTGCCGAGGCGATCTCCTGAATCCCCGAGATGGGATTGGCGGCGGCGTCTCTGGAAGGTTTTCCGTATCGTGGCTCTCGGTACTGGGGTTTTCGCGACGAATGCTTTAAGTACGCGGAAGTGCAGGTTAGGGGGCGTCACGAGGGGCCCACACAACAGGCTGGCGCGGCCAGGGCTTGGGCCACGTCGCCCTAGTGTGTGGCCACCTCGTGGCCCCACTTCGTATCCTCTTCGGTCTTCTGGAAGCTTCGTGGAAAAATAGGACCCTGGGCGTTTTTCGTTCGAGAATATTTCCTTACTAGGATTTCTGAAACCAAAAAAAAGAGAACAAAGCGGCTCTTCGGCATCTCGTCAATAGGTTAGTGCCGAAAATGCATAATAATGACATATAATGTGTATAAAACATGTGAGTATCATCATAAAAGTAGCATGGAACATAAGAAATTATAGATACGTTTGAGACGTATCAAGCATCCCCAAGCTTAGTTCCTACTCGCCCTCGAGTAGGTAAACGATAACAAAGATAATTTCTGAAGTGACATGCTATCATAATCTTGATCATACTATTGTAAAGCATATGAGATGAATGCAGCGATTCGAAGCAATGATGAAGATAATGAGTAAACAAATGAATCATATAGCAAAGACTTTTCATGAATAATACTTTCAAGACAAGCATCAATAAGACTTGCATAAGAGTTACTCATAAAGCAATAAATTCAAAGTAAAGGCATTGAAGCAACACAAACGAAGATATAAGTTTCAGCAATTGCTTTCAACTTCAACATGTATATCTCATGGATAATTGTCAACACAAAGTAATATAACAAGTGCAATAGGTAAACATGTAAGAATCAATGCACACAGTTGATACAAGTGTTTGCTTCTGGGATAGAAAGAATAGGTAAACTGACTCAACAATAAGGTAGAAGAAAGACCCTTCGCAGAGGGAAGCATTGATTACTATATTTGTGCTAGAGCTTTTCATTTTGAAAACAAGAAACAATTTTGTCAACGGTAGTAATAAAGCATATGTGTTATGTATAAGATGTCTTATAAGTTGCAAGCCTCATGCATAGTATACTAATAGTGCTCGCACCTTGTCCTAATTAGCTTGGATTAACACGGATTATCATTGCATAGCATATGTTTCAACCAAGTGTCACAAAGGGGTACCTCTATGCCGCCTGTACAAAGGTCTAAGGAGAAACTCGCATTGGATTTCTCGCTTTTGATTATTCTCAACTTAGACATCCATACCGGGACAACATAGACAACAGATAATGGACTCCTCTTTAATGCATAAGCATTCAACAAGATAATTTTCTCATAAGAGATTGAGGATTAGTTGTCCAAATGAAACTTCCACCATGAATCATGGCTTTAGTTAGCGGCCCAATGTTCTTCTCTAACATTATGCATACTCAAACCATTTGATCATGAAAATCTCCCTTACTTCAGACAAGACGAACATGCATAGCAACTCACATGATATTCAACGAAGGTAAAAGTTGATGGCGTACCCAGAAACATGGTTACCGCTCAACAAGCAACTTATTAAGAAATAAGACACATAAGTACATATTCCTCACCACAATAGTTTTTAAGGCTACTTTCCCATGAGCTATATATTGCAAAGACAAAGAATAGAATTTTAAAGGTAGCACTCAAGTAATGTACTTTGGAATGGCGGAGAAATACCATGTAGTAGGTAGGTATGGTGGACACAAATGGCATAGTATTTGGCACAAGGATTTGGATGCACGAGAAGAATTCCTCTCAATACAAGGCTAGGCTAGCAAGGTTGTTTGAAGCAAACTCAAGTATAAAAGGTGCAGCAAAGCTCACATATGAACATATTGTAGCTATTATAAGACTTTACATTGTCTCCTTGTTGTTCAAACACCTCAACCGAAAATATCTAGACTCTAGAGAAACTAATCATGCAAACCAAATTTTAACAAGCTCTATGTAGTTATTCATTAATGAGTACAAGGTACATGATGCAAGAGCTTAAACATGATCTATATGAGCACAACAATTGCCAAGTATCACATTATTCAAGACATTAAACCATTTACCACATGCGGCATTTTCCGTTTCCAACCATATAACAATGAATGAAATAGTCCAACTTTCGCAATGAACATTAAAGATAAAGCTAAGAACATATGTGTTCATACGAAACAGCGGAGCGTGTCTCTCTCCCAAACAAAGAATGCTAGGATCCGATCTTATTCAAATAAAAACAAAAATAAAAACAAACAGACGCTCCAAGTAAAGCACATAAGATGTGACGGAATAAAAATATAGTTTCACTAGAGGTGACCTGATAAGTTGTCGATGAAGAAGGGATGCCTTGGGCATCCCCAAGCTTAGACGCTTGGGTCTTCTTAAAATATGCAGGGATGAACCACGGGGCATCCCCAAGCTTTGACTTTTCACTCTTCTTGATCATATTGTATCATCCTCCTCTCTTGACCCTTGAAAACTTCCTCCACACCAAACTCAAAACAAACTCATTAGAGGGTTAGTGCATAATCAAAAATTCACATGTTCAGAGGTGACACAATCATTCTTAACACTTCTGGACATTGCACAAAGCTACTGGACGTTAATGGAACAAAGAAATCCATCCAACACAGCAAAAGAGTCAATGCGAAATAAACGGCAGAATCTGTCAAAACAGAACAGTCCGTAAAGACGAATTTTTTTGAGGCACCAGACTTGCTCAGATGAAAATGCCCAAATTGAATGAAAGTTGCGTACATATCTGAGGATCGCGTACGTAAATTGGCAGATTTTTCTGAGTTACCTACAGAGAGGCAGATCGAAATTCGTGACAGCAAGAAATCTGTTTCTGCGCAGCAATCCAAATCTAGTATTGACTTTACTATCAAAGACTTTACTTGGCACAACAATGCAATAAAATAAAGATAATGAGAGGTTGCTACAGTAGTAACAACTTCCAAGACTCAAATATAAAACAAAAGTGCAGAAGTAAAATAATGGGTTGTCTCCCATAAGCGCTTTTCTTTAACGCTTGCGCAGAAAGTGTGAATCAAGTATTGTCAAGAGATGAAGCATCAACATCATAATTTGTTCTAATAATAGAATCATAAGGTAACTTCATTATCTTTCTAGGGAAGTGTTCCATACCTTTCTTAAGAGGAAATTGATATTTAATATTACCTTCCTTCATATCAATGGTAGCACCAACAGTTCGAAGAAAAGGTCTTCCCAATATAATGGGACAAGATGCATTGCATTCAATATCCAAGACAACAAAATCAACGGGGACAAGGTTATTATTAACCATAATACGAACATTATCAATCCTCCCCAAAGGTTTCTTTATAGCATTATCAGCAAGATTAACATCAAAATAACAATTATTCAATGGTGGTAAGTCAAGCATATCATAAATTTTCTTAGGCATAACAGAAATACTTGCACCAAGATCACATAAAGCATTACAATCAAAATCATTGACCCTCATCTTAATGATAGGCTCCCAACCATCTTCCAACTTCCTAGGAATAGAGGTCTCAAGTTTTAGTTTCTCTTCTCTAGCTTTTATGAGAGCATTTGTAATATGTTTTGTAAAGGCCAAATTTATAGCACTAGCATTGGGACTTTTAGCAAGTTTTTGTAAGAACTTTATAACTTCAGAGATGTGACAATCATAAAAGTCTAAATCATTATGACCTACAGCAATGGAATCATTGTCCCCAACATTTTGAAAAATTTCAGCAGTTTTATCACAAACAGTTTCAGCAGTTTCAGGTAATTTTGCACGCTTTGCACTAGGAGTAGAAACATTGCCAACACCAATTATTTTACCATTGATAGTAGGAGGTGTAGCAACATGTGAAGCATTATCATTACTAGTGGTGGTAATAGTCCAAACTTTAGCTACATTATTCTTTTTAGCTAGTTTTTCATTTTCTTTCTTCCCACCTAGCATGCAATTCAGCCATCAATCTAATATTTTCATTAATTCGAACTTGGATGACATTTGCTGTAGTAACAATCTTATTATCAATATCCTTATTAGGCATAATTTTCAATTTTAAAAGATCAACATCAGAAGAAAGTCTATCAACCTTAGAAGCAAGAATATCAATTTTATCAAGCTTTTCTTCAACAGATTTGTTAAAAGCAGTTTGTGTACTAATAAATTCTTTAAGCATGGCTTCAAGACCAGGGGTACACTCCTATTATTGTTGTAAGAATTTCCATAAGAATTACCATAACCATTACCATTAGCAGCAGGATATGGCCTATAGTTGTTACCAGAATTATTCCTATAAGCATTGTTGTTGAAATTATTACTTTTAATGAAATTAACATCAACATGTTCTTCTTGGGCAACCAATGAAGCTAAAGGAACATTATTAGGATCAAGATTAGATCTACCATTCACAAGCATAGGCATAATAGCATCAATCTTATCACTCAAGGAAGAGGTTTCTTCAACAGAATTTACCTTCTTACCTTGTGGAGCTCTTTCCGTGTGCCATTCAGAGTAATTTATCATCATATCATCAAGAAGCTTTGTTGCCACCCCCAAAGTGATGGACATAAAGGTACTCCAGCAGCTGAATCCAATAGGTTCCGCGAAGAAAAATTCATCCATAAAAGGTTTGGATGATCATCCAAGTAGTCATCCATGGGTTGGGCAATTCTTTACCAAAGATTTCATTCTCTCCCATGCTTGAGCAACATGTTCATTATCTAATTGCTTGAAATTCATTATGCTACTTCTCAAAGATATAATTTTAGCGGGAGGATAATATCTACCAATAAAAGCATCCTTACATTTAGTCCATGAATCAATACTATTTCTAGGCAGAGATAGCAACCAATCTTTAGCTTTTCCTCTTAAGGAGAAAGGAAACAATTTTAATTTTATAATATCACCATCTACATCCTTATACTTTTGCATTTCACAAAGTTCAACAAAATTATTGAGATGGGCAGCAGCATCATCAGAACTAACACCAGAAAATTGCTCTCTCATAACAAGATTCAGTAAAAGGTTTAATTTCAAAGAATTCTGCTGTAGTAGCAGGTGGAGCAATAGGTGTGCATAAGAAATCATTATTATTTGCTAGTGAAGTCACACAACTTAGTATTTTCAGGAGTACCCATTTTAGCAATAGTAAATAAAGCAAACTAAGTAAAGTAAATGCAAGTAACTAATTTTTTTGTGTTTTTGATATAGAGAACAAGACAGTAAATAAAGTAAAACTAGCAACTAATTTTTTTGTGTTTTTGATTAAGTGCAAACAAAGTAGTAAATAAAATAAAGCAAGACAAAAACAAAGTAAAGAGATTGGATGTGGAGACTTCAGCGTGTCTTGATCTCCCGGCAACGGCGCCAGAAATTTAGCTTGATGACGCGTAAAGCACGCCCGTTGGGAACCCCAAGTGGAAGGTGTGATAGCAGCAAGTTTCCCTCGTAAGAAACCAAGGTTTATCGAACCAGTAGGAGCCAAGAAGCACGTTGAAGGTTGATGGCGGCGAGTGTAGCGGCGCAACACCGGGATTCCGGCACCAACATGGAACTGCACAACACAATCAAAATACTTTGCCCCAACGTAACGGTGAGGTTGCCAATCTCACCGGCATGTAAACAAAGGATTAGATGTATAGTGTGGATGATGATGATTGTTTGCGAAGAACAATTGCAGTAGATTGCATTTCAGATGTAAAGAATAGGACCGGGGTCCACAGTTCACTAGTGGTGTCTCTCCCATAAGATAAACAGATGTTGGGTGAACAAATTACAGTTGGGCAATTGATAAATAAAGAAGGCATAACAATGCACATACATATATCATGATGAGTACTATGAGATTTAATCGGGGCATTACGACAAAGTACATAGACCGCTATCCAGCATGCATCTATGCCTAAAAAGTCCACCTTCAGGTTATCATCGAACCCCCTCCAGTATTAAGTTGTAAACAACAGACAATTGCATTAAGTATGTGCGTAATGTAATCAACACAAATATCCTTAGACAAAGCATCGATGTTTTATCCCTAGTAGCAACAGCACATCCACAACCTTAGAACTTTCTGTCACTGTCCCAGATTTAATGGAGGCATGAACCCACTATCGAGCATAAATACTCCCTCTTGGAGTCACAAGTATCAACTTGGCCAGAGCCTCTACTAGCAACGGAGAGCATGCAAGAACATAAATAACATATATGATAGATTGATAATTGATGGCGTGTAACTCACACGTTCGTTGGGAACCCCAAGAGGAAGGTATGATGCGCACAGCAGCAAGTTTTCCCTCAGAAAGAAACCAAGGTTTATCGACCCAGGAGGAGCCAAGAAGCACGTTGAAGGTTGATGGCGGCGGGATGTAGTGCGGCGCAACACCAGGGATTCCGGCGCCAACGTGGAACCTGCACAACACAACCAAAGTACTTTGCCCCAACGAAAAGTGAGGTTGTCAATCTCAGCTTGCTGTAACAAATGATTAACGGTGGAAGATGATTGTTTGCAGAAACAATAGAACAAGTATTGCAGTAGATTGTATTCGATGTAAAAGAATAGGACCAGGGTCCACAGTTCACTAGAGGTGTCTCTCCCATAAGATAAAAGCATGTTGGGTGAACAAATTACAGTCGGGCAATTGACAAATAGAGAGGGCATAACAATGCACATACATGATATGATAAATATAGTGAGATTTAATTGGGCATTACGACAAAGTACATAGACCGCTATCCAGCATGCATCTATGCCTAAAAAGTCCACCTTCAGGTTATCATCCGAACCCCTTCCAGTATTAAGTTGCAAACAAAGACAATTGCATTAAGTATGGTGCGTAATGTAATCAATAACTACATCCTTAGACATAGCATCAATGTTTTATCCCTAGTGGCAACAGCACATCCACAACCTTAGAACTTTCTGTCACTGTCCCAGATTTAATGGAGGCATGAACCCACTATCGAGCATAAATACTCCCTCTTGGAGTTAAGAGCAAAAACTTGGCCAGAGCCTCTACTAATAACGGAGAGCATGCAAGATCATAAACAACACATAGGTAATAGATTGATAATCAACATAACATAGTATTCTCTATCCATCGGATCCCGACAAACACAACATATAGTATTACGATAGATGATCTTGATCATGTTAGGCAGCTCACAAGATCCAACAATGAAGCATAATGAGGAGAAGACAACCATCTAGCTTGCTATGGACCCATAGTCCAGGGGTGAACTACTCACTCATCACTCCGGAGGCGATCATGGCGGTGAAGAGTCCTCCGGGAGATGATTCCCCTCTCCGGCAGGGTGCCGGAGGTGATCTCCTGAATCCCCCGAGATGGGATTGGCGGCGGCGGCGCCTCTGGAAGGTTTTCCGTATCGTGGCTGCGTACAGAGGGTTTCGCGACGAAGGCTTTAAGTAGGCGGAAGGGCAACGCGGGGGCCACACGGGCCCCACACACCAGGGCCGCGCGGCCTTGGGCGCCCCTGTGTGGCGGCGCCTCGTGGCCCCACTTCCTTTCCCCTCGGTCTTCTAGAAGCTTCGTGGCAAAATAGGACCCTGGGCGTTGATTTCGTCCAATTCCGAGAATATTTCCTTTGTAGGATTTCTGAAACCAAAAAACAGAGAAAAAGAATGGCTCTTCGGCATCTCGTTAATAGGTTAGTGCCGAAAATGCATAAATACGACATATAATGTATAAAACATGTAGATATCATCAATAATGTAGCATGGAACATAAGAAATTATCGATACGTCGGAGACGTATCAGCATCCCAAGCTTAGTTCTGCTCGTCCCGAGTAAACGATAACAAAGATAATTTCTAGAGTGACATGCCATCATAACCTTGATCATACTATTGTAAATATGTAATGAATGCAGCGATCAAAACAATGGTAATGACATGAGTAAACAAATGAATCATAAAGCAAAGACTTTTCATGAATAGTACTTCAAGACAAGCATCAATAAGTCTTGCATAAGAGTTAACTCATAAAGCAATAAATCAAAGTAAAGGTATTGAAGCAACACAAAGGAAGATTAAGTTTCAGGGTTGCTTTCAACTTATAACATGTATATCTCATGGATAGTGTCAATGTAAGGTAATATAACAAGTGCAATATGCAAGTATGTAGGAATCAATGCACAGTTCACACAAGTGTTTGCTTCTTGAGGTGGAGAGAGATAGGTGAACTGACTCAACATAAAAGTAAAAGAAATGTCCTTCAAAGAGGAAAGCATCGATTGCTATATTTGTGCTAGAGCTTTTATTTTGAAAACATGAAACAATTTTGTCAACGGTAGTAATAAAGCATATGAGTTATGTAAATTATATCTTACAAGTTGCAAGCCTCATGCATAGTATACTAATAGTGCCCGCACCTTGTCCTAATTAGCTTGGACTACCGGATCATCGCAATACACATGTTTTAACCAAGTGCCACAATGGGGTACCTCCATGCCGCTGTACAAAGGTCTAAGGAGAAAGCTCGCATTTTGGATTTCTCGCTTTTGATTATTCTCAACTTAGACATCCATACCGGGACAACATGGACAACAGATAAGGGACTCCTCTTTAATGCATAAGCATGTGGCAACAATTAGTGTTCTCATATGAGATTGAGGATATATGTCCAAAACTGAAACTTCCACCATGATTCATGGCTTTAGTTAGCGGCCCAATGTTCTTCTCTAACAATATGCATGCTCTAACCATTAAAGTGGTAGATCTCTCTTACTTCAGACAAGACGGATATGCATAGCAACTCACATGATATTCAACAAAGAGTTGATGGCGTCCCCAGGAACATGGTTATCGCACAACAAGCAACTTAATAAGAGATAAAGTGCATAAGTACATATTCAATACCACAATAGTTTTTAGGCTATTTTGTCCCATGAGCTATATATTGTAAAGGCGAATGATGGAAATTTAAAGGTAGCACTCAAGCAATTTACTTTGGAATGGCGGAGAAATACCATGTAGTAGGTAGGTATGGTGGACACAAATGGCATAGTGGTTGGCCCAAGGATTTTGGATGCATGAGAAGTATTCCCTCTCGATACAAGGTTTAGGCTAGCAAGGTTTATTTGAAACAAACACAAGGATGAACCGGTGCAGCAAAACTCACATAAAAGACATATTGTAAACATCATAAGACTCTACACCGTCTTCCTTGTTGTTCAAAACTCAATACTAGAAATTATCTAGACTTTAGAGAGACCAAATATGCAAACCAAATTTTAGCAAGCTCTATGTATTTCTTCATTAATGGGTGCAAAGTATATGATGCAAGAGCTTAAACATGAGCACAACAATTGCCAAGTATCAAATTATCCAAGACATTTTAGAATTACTACATGTAGCATTTCCCAATTCCAACCATATAACAATTTAACGAAGAAGATTCAACCTTCGCCTTGAATACTATGAGTAAAGCCTAAGGACATATTTGTCCATATGCAACAGCGGAGCGTGTCTCTCTCCCACACGGTGAATGCTAGGATCCATTTTATTCAAACAAAAACAAAAACAAAAACAAACAGACGCTCCAAGCAAAGCACATAAGATGTGGCGAATAAAAATATAGTTTCGGGGAGGAACCTGATAATGTTGTCGATGAAGAAGGGGATGCCTTGGGCATCCCCAAGCTTAGACGCTTGAGTCTTCTTAAAATATGCAGGGGTGAACCACGGGGCATCCCCAAGCTTAGAGCTTTCACTCTCCTTGATCATATTGCATCATTTCCCTCTCTTGATCCTTGAAAACTTTCTCCACACCAAACTCGAAACAACTCATTAGAGGGTTAGTGCACAGTAAAAATTAACATGTTCAGAGGTGACATAATCATTCTTAACACTTCTGGACATTGCATAAAGCTACTGGACATTAATGGATCAAAGAAATTCATCCAACATAGCAAAAGAGGCAATGCGAAATAAAAGGCAGAATCTGTCAAAACAGAACAGTTCGTAAAGACGAATTTTAAAATGGTACCAAACTTGCTCAAATGAAAATGCTCAAATTGAATGAAAGTTGCGTACATATCTGAGGATCACGCACGTAAATTGGCATATTTTTCTGAGCTATCTACAGAGAATTAGGCCCAGATTCGTGACAGCAAAGAAATCTGTAACTGCGCAGTAATCCAAATCTAGTATGAACCTTACTATCAAAGACTTTACTTGGCACAACAAAACATAAAACTAAGATAAGGAGAGGTTGCTACAGTAGTAAACAACTTCCAAGGCTCAAATATAAAACAAAAATACTGTAGTAAAAACATGGGTTGTCTCCCATAAGCGCTTTTCTTTAACGCCTTTCAGCTAGGCGCAGAAAGTGTGTATCAAGTGTTGTCGAAAGATGATGCATCTTCAGCGGGGTTTGGAGTTTTCTCAACCATGCATAGTATATTGGATACATAAGTTTCAGCGGCTCCCTTTTCATTAGTCTTGGGCTTGCTACTCTCATCAAACAAATTTTCAGGAACAAGCCAAGCATAGTTATTTTCTAGTGCTTCATTCATCGCTAGGAGCTTACATGGTATTGGTGCTTTGATCTCCCCACCATCATTAATATTATTAGTGTACCTTACTCTCTCCATGTCCATCTTTTCAAGGATACTAACAAAATTGGTATAAGAACCAAGCATCTTATATTTAATAAAGACCTTTCTAGCCTCTCTTGCTATACTACCAAATTCTCTAAGAAGGGTTTCTAAAACAAAATCTTTCTTTTCCCCTTCTTCCGTATCACCGAGTGTGAGAAACATGTGTTGGATTATAGGATTGAGATTAACAAATTTAGTTTCCAACATGCGAACTAAAGCAGCAGCAGCAATTTCATAAGTAGGAGCAAGTTCTACCAAGTGTCTATCTTCAAAATCTTCAACGGTACTAACATGATCGAAAAATTCTTCTATATTATTTCTCCCAACTATAGACCCACGTCCTACCGGTATGTCTTTTACGGTAAAATTAAAAGGAAACATGTTGAAATAAGTAAAGCAAATATAAGTAACTAATTTTTTTTGGGTGTGTTTTTGATATAGAGAACAAGACAGTAAATAAAGTAAAGCTAGCAACTAATTTTTTTGTGTTTTGTTTAAGTGCAGCAAACAAAGTAGTAAATAAAATAAAGCAAGACAAAAACAAAGTAAAAAGATTGGGAAGTGGAGACTCCCTTGCAGCGTGTCTTGATCTCCCCGGCAACGGCGCCAGAAAAAGAGCTTGATGGCGTGTAACTCACACGTTCGTTGGGAACCCCAAGAGGAAGGTATGATGCGCACACAACAAGTTTTCCCTCGGAAAGAAACCAAGGTTTATCGAACCAGGAGGAGCCAAGAAGCACGTTGAAGGTTGATGGCGGCGGATGGGTGCGGCGCAACACCAGGGATTCCGGCGCCAACGTGGCACAACACAACCAAAGTACTTTGCCCCAACGAAAGTGAGGTTGTCAATCTCACCGGCTTGCTGTAACAAAGGATTAACCGTATTGTGTGGAAGATGATTGTTTGCAGAAAACAGTAGAACAAGTATTGCAGTAGATTGTATTCGATGTAAAAGAATAGGACCAGGGTCCACAGTTCACTAGAGGTGTCTCTCCCATAAGATAAAAGCATGTTGGGTGAACAAATTACGTCGGGCAATTGACAAATAGAGAGGCATAACAATGCACATACATGATATGATAAATATAGTGAGATTTAATTGGGCATTACGACAAAGTACATAGACCGCTATCCGCATGCATCTATGCCTAAAAAGTCCACCTTCAGGTTATCATCCGAACCCCTTCCAGTATTAAGTGCAAAGCAACACAATTGCATTAAGTATGGTGCGTAATGTAATCAATAACTACATCCTTAGACATAGCATCAATGTTTTATCCCTAGTGGCAACAGCACATCCACAACCTTAGAACTTTCTGTCACTGTCCCAGATTTAATGGAGGCATGAACCCACTATCGAGCATAAATACTCCCTCTTGGAGTTAAGAGCAAAAACTTGGCCAGCCTCTACTAATAACGGAGAGCATGCAAGATCATAAACAACACATAGGTAATAGATTGATAATCAACATAACATAGTATTCTCTATCCATCGGATCCCGACAAACACAACATATAGTATTACAGATAGATGATCTTGATCATGTTAGGCAGCTCACAAGATCCAACAATGAAGCATAATGAGGAGAAGACAATCATCTAGCTATGGACCCATAGTCAGGGGTGAACTACTCACTCATCACTCCGGAGGCGATCATGGCGGTGAAGAGTCCTCCCGGAGATGATTCTCCTCCCGGTGCCGGAGGTGATCTCCGAATCCCCCGAGATGGGATTGGCGGCGGCGGCGTCTCAGTAAGGTTTTCCGTATCGTGGCTCTCGGTACAGAGGGTTTCGCGACGAAGGCTTTAAGTAGGCGGAAGGGCAACGCGGGGGGCCACACGAGGGCCCCACACACCAGGGCCGCGCGGCCTAGGGCTGGGCCGCGCCGCCCTGTTGTGGCGGCGCCTCGTGGCCCCACTTCCTTTCCCCCTCGGTCTTCTGGAATCTTCGTGGCAAAATAGGACCCTGGGCGTTGATTTCGTCCAATTCCGAGAATATTTCCTTTGTAGGATTTCTGAAACCAAAAACAGAAACAAGAATGGCTCTTCGGCATCTCGTTAATAGGTTAGTGCCGGAAAATGCATAAATACGACATATAATGTGTATAAAACATGTAGATATCATCAATAATGTAGCATGGAACATAAGAAATTATCGATACGTCGGAGACGTATCAATAATCAACTTGACATAGTATTCAATATTCATCGGATCCCAACAAACACAACATGTAGCATTACAAATAGATGATCTTGATCATGATAGGCAGCTCACAAGATCTAACATGATAGCACAATGAGGAGAAGACAACCATCTAGCTACTGCTATGGACCCATAGTCCAGGGGTGGACTACTCACACATCGATCCGGAGGCGATCATGGCGATGAAGAGACCTCCGGGAGATGATTCCCCTCTCCGGCAGGGTGCCGGAGGCGATCTCCTGAATCCTCCGAGATGGGATTGGCGGCGGCGGCGTCTCTGGAAGGTTTTCCGTATCGTGGCTCTCGGACGGGGGTTTCGCGACGAAGGCTTTAAGTAGGCGGAAGGGTCAACGTCACGAGGGGCCCACACAACAGGCCGGCGCAGCAGGGCTTGGGCCGCGCCGCCCTAGTGTGTGGCCACCTCGTGGCCCCACTTCGTATCCTCTTCGGTCTTCTGGAAGCTTCGTGGAAAAATAGGACCCTGGGCGTTGATTTCGTCCAATTCGAGAATATTTCCTTACTAGGATTTCTGAAACCAAAAAGCAGAAAACAAACTGGCTCTTCGGCATCTCGTCAATAGGTTAGTGCCGGAAAATGCATAATAATGACATATAATGTGTATAAAACATGTGAGTATCATCATAAAAGTAGCATGGAACATAAGAAATTATAGATACGTTTGAGACGTATCAGATGCAGATAGGCCAGGGTTGAAGTTTCAAATGCATTTATGCATACATATGGGATAAAGATAAAGTTAAGCACATTCATGTGTAAATGATGTAACATAGATAGGATTTGTGGGCACCACATCCTTAAATACTACAACTCACATGAGCCACATACATAGCATATAGTCTCTTAGTTCAACCGTCATACCACGAAGAATCGGACCATGAACGATTGTTAAGTAAATACGTACCAAAGCATTAATATAAATGATGTTGTTGTTTTTTTCAAGTGGATCACTAAATGAATATTGTACTCCCCTTGTTGTCATTGGGTTTCACGCGTAGATGTCGTTTACCACACATATCACCTCAAACCTTGATCAAACCTCGGGGACTTGGGTACCTGACAGGTTCTTGGATTGAGGTAAGAGACAATGATAAAATATAAATCTCCTATGAAATCACCACACAATATCTATAATATCTATAAAGTTCATCCCCACTAAGATGCATTTAATGTTTGCAAGCTTCATCCTCATGCAGCCACATCACTTCTATAATTTTTGATCATCCGATTGTGATCTAGGGTTCCAAATTGTCTCAGCACAAGCCACAAATCATGTCTCTCCGTGAGCCCCTGACCAGCCCATGCACAAGCAGCTACAAAGTACAAACAGAAGGTGAAGCGATGTCCCATGTGTGGGAGATATAAAGAGGAAGACGAAGCAACTATAAATTACACGTAACAGCCTATATCCACTTCAATCGTTGGTTGCCTCTCCACTTCCGACTCTCCCCAATAGGCCAATAGTGCTCAAGTACCAGGGCCGGCCATGCGCTGCTTCCTCCCCTGTGAGCGGGTGCTTCCCTCCAGACTCCGGTGACACCATCCAGCAGCGGTCAGCCTGGTTGCAAATTGTTGAGTGACCTTCTGCAGTCATCTTCAGGTTTCAAACAGCAGCTAAGCACCGCTCCCTTTTACCTTTTTACGACTATCCTATGTTGCTGTCATATTTCCTTCCGAACATATGATTCATCCTTTTTTTTTTCAACAGCGAGCGACTGATTGCAAACTGCCGTGGTATATAGAATGCCATATTTCCTTCCGTATGGTTCATCTTCTTTTTTCCAACAGCCACAGACTAGATGCAAATTGTCGCAGCATATCCGTGAGGACAAATTTGAGATTGGAATTTTTTTATTATTCACCCGTGATCTGTATCATTCTCACGGTATGCCTCCTCAAACCCCCCATATCTAGATTAAATAGTTTTGATTTACTGTTTTGTCAGCTTATGTTATTTACTTGAGAAGTTCAGATCAAATCAAGGGCTTAAGAGACAGAGCTTACATCTATTTGTCGGACTACCTGAATTCATGTAAACATCACACGGGGCACCCGTGCAGGCTTCTATTTCTACGCGTAGTGACAACATGTTGTACGATGTACACGGTACAGCCTAGATGCAACGCATTGGAAACTATTAGTTGAGCATTAGTATATACTAGGACAAAATCCGTGCTTCGCTATGGATCAAACGTGAGGGTACCCCCCTGGCTGGCAACGCTGGTTCGTCGTTTCACTCTCTCATTGGCCTCATGTAGGGGTGCAAGCTGGGCAGGATATGGGATAGTTTTTGCATTGGCAATCTTTAATTTAAGTATGCTCATGTGCTTTCCCGACACTTTTTTAATGACTTTCAAAGCAGCCTGATAGCCGCGATTAGGGGCGTTAATCCCCCTGGTTGCGAAAACGATGTCACTCTAAGCTCGCGCGGATTCTCGTGCGTCCAAACCCATATGCAGCCCGGCCCATTGGCACACCCCTTCTCCACACACTTCAGACCATGATCTCCTAGCATCTCCCACGCCACCCCTATCAGTTCCCTTCGTGTAACAGCGAGCTCTGTCCCTTGCCGTTGCAGAGACAACGAGCATGCCACTCACCTCCCCGTTCGTCCCCGCGTGACTCCCTCGTCGAACGCGGGTGCAAGGCACATCGCCGCCAATGCTAAGCTCGCAACCTCGATCAGCCCCACACATTGAGTTGTCGCCCGCAGCCGGGATTTCCCATCCATCCCTATGCCACACGATCTAATGTACCCCGCGTCTTGGAAGTCTCCTCATTCAAAGACGACGCGAACTTCCCGTACAACCCTGCTGCCGGACTCCTTCTGAAACGGGCCAAGGGGGCGAGCTGGACAAGGTGGGATTAGTAGCCATGAATTAGCTAGAATTTATTTTTCTGATAATAATTCTTGTACTTGGGTCGATGAATCCCCTAGTTTTATTTTAGCTAAAATCTTGAACGAACTATTATTGCCAATCGAGTCCAGCTGATTCCCTAAAAAATGGTGGGATTAGTGCCCCTAATCACGGTCATCCGCCTGCTTTGGAAAACGTGCAAAAAAACTCTCGGAAAGCACATGAGCAAAACTCTAATTTAACAACTGGGAAATATCTACCTTGGCACTACCCAGCTTGCTCTCCTCCCAATACCTACAACTACAAATAACCGAGTGTAGATTAGTGCTTGCCCTGCGTGTGTGTCGCTGCCGTGTTCCGGTGTCCAGTTCGTCCAATTCAGTGTACACAACTCTTTTACATGATTGAGCTTATCAGTTATCAGGACAATCATTCACAAAAAAAAATTCATTCGTAAAAAAAAAAGTTTTTTTTTGAGCAAGTAAAAAAACAGTTATCATGACAATCACTTCACAGTTCATGGTTCATAGTCGATTGGAGTGGCCAGGCACTATGATGTAGAGATGTAGCTCTTTCGTGGATCAGAAAAGGATCTTATGGATTCTAACTTCACTCATGATTGTCCTATGTTTTCTGACAAGTCATGATTGTTCAATGTTCTTGCTAGGGCGTGATGTATGTCATGCTTGTTCATCTCAAACAGAGAAGCTCCCTGATCAGATCACATCCGGCAGGCTTCCAGTTCCTCCTAGATACTGTTTTGATGACGAACGCGTCCTAGACATGTCTGATGACCAGCACAGTTCGGCCTTGCCGCACGGCCGCGTAGCACCTGCTGGTCCGGTCGTATTACCGGCCGGATCCGGCTTATCGGCAGACTGGAGATTTTGATTCACAAAAATCGTGCCCTGGGGAGCTCGCCCTTGTCATGGAGGTCGGTCGTCAAAGAACTCGATCTAGCCGACAGGTGTTTGATCCGGTTGCTGGAGTTCTTGATCAGGCTACGGTGGAACTCGTTCCGGCCGACAGGAAGCTTTAGTCAGGTTGTCAGTCTACTCAATCTGGTTTCCATGGCAACACCCTGCGCATCTCCTCACGCACACATGCGAGCACGCGGCGAGTGCAGACATATGCGTGAACCGGTCAGCCTTGACTCTTGCGGCGTGGCGCGGCCACGTGGCACGCTCGAAGCTCCTCGAACGGTTTTTTTAGATAACAGGCAACACTGCCCGACTTTAAATTAATAAAGGCACACGGTAACAAGGTTAAGATTACACACTGCTGGGCTTTACAGCTTGGCCACACCCATGTTCAGGAATTAACAGCAAAACACCAGGAACAGACTTGACACTGATAAGATAGCATGGAAAAGCCCTCGCACGCCCGGACCCCTCCCGAGCCACATCCTACTTCGTCAAACCGCCGGCGGCTTGAGCTGCGCGTACAGCTCCCTTAGCTCGCGTGCCAGCCAGCTTAGCCCCTCCTTTTCTCTTGCCTTGGCCTTTAGGCTCCACAGCTGCAAAAAGATGATGATTTTGTAAGTAATGTCAGCTGGGTTAGAAATAAGTTTCTTTTCAATCGCAAGTTTGTTGCGCACATTCCACAGAGCCCATGACTGAGCCAAGAAAAACACCCACAACAACCTCCTAGGGTAACCCGAAAAACCTGAGAGGATTGCGTGAAACTGCGCAAAATTGGCCGGGCACCAGTTGCACCCTAGCACCTGACGCAAGACCGACCAAGAAAACGCCGCCAGAGAGCAGGCGAAGAAAATGTGACTTGCGTCTTCCGGCGCGCCACACAGGGCACAAAGGCCATTGGAAGGGCCGTGTCTGGTAAGGATTTGTTGGCCCTTCGGCAGCTTGTCAAGCGCCAGTTGCCACGAGAAAATCTTAATTTTGAGAGGGAGCTTGGCTTCCCACAAGTCTTTAGCGTGGGCAATTGTCGTGCCCCGAGAGAGCTGGGCGTACATGGATTTGACTGTGTAAGAACCAGAATGGTCAAGGTGCCAGGACACTAAGTCTTGACCCGAGCTAAGACGCACAGGGGTTAGCATCCCCTGCAGCTCCCCCCAATGACGCAAACCTTCCTGATCAAGGGATCTCCGGAAGCGGATGTGCATCTCATCATGGTGAAGGGCGTTTGCCACCGAGATGTCAGGGTTATCGCAGATGGCAAAGAGCATAGGGAAGGAATCCATGATGGGGCCCCTCCCAAACCACCAATCCTTCCAAAAATTGGTGCGGATACCATTCCAGACCTCATGTTTTGCTCCAACTTTAAACAGATGTTTGATTTTGTGCAGGCTTTTCCAGAAGGGGGAGCCACCGTGGCCTGAACCCGAGAACAAGTCAAAAGCGTCACCGTATTTAGCACGGATGATTCGAGCCCAGATCGTGTCTTCATCCTGATAGAGCCTCCAAATCCACTTGAGAAGAAGAGCTAAATTCATTTTCTTGGTGTTTAGCAGGCCTAGGCCCCCAACCTCTTTGGGACGGCAAACCGCCGGCAATTCACCAGGTGATATTTACTCTTTGGGCCTGCTCCTTCCCAAAAGAACTTGGACCGATGTGAGTCAAACCTGGCATGTATCCCATCATGCAGGAGGAACAGTCCCATCGCAAAGATTGGGAGATTATCAAGGCAGGAGTTGGAAAGGATGAGCCTCCCCCCAGAGGACAGCAGTCAGCAAGCTTCCTAACCAAGAGAAGCCATTGCTCAAGCGTAAGTTTCCTGTCCGAAATTGGCAGCCCTAAGTAGATAAACGCGAAGCTGCCGAGCTTGCAGTTCAGCTTGTTGGCTATGCTGTTTCTCTCGCTGGTACGCTGCCCCAGGACAAACACTTCACTCTTGTGATAGTTGATTTTGAGCCCGGACATATATTCGAAGCACATCAGGAGGAACTTAAGGTTCGCGATATCCTCATCCGAACCCTGGATGAGGATAAGCGTGTCGTCGGCATATTGCAGGTGCGTGATACCTCCTGGCAGCAAGTGAGGGACTAACCCATGAATGTGGCCTGCCGACGCTGCGGCAGATAAGATCCCAGAGAGCGCTTCTCCGATAAAATTGAAGAGCAGTGGGGAGAGGGGATCTCCCTGACGAACCCCTCTCTTATTCCTAAAAAACGGTCCCACCTCACCGTTAATAGAGATAGCAGTTTGCCCCCCGGAGACAAGCTGCAGAATCCTGTGGATGTAGCCTGCATCAAAGCCTTTGCAGCGGAGAACTTCCCCCAGAAAGTCCCAGTTCACCCTGTCATATGCCTTTTCAAAGTCTAGCTTGAGTAGCACCCCACTGTGCTTCCTTTTCCGGATGTCGTGTATGATCTCCATGAGGGCAAGAGGGCCATCAAGGATATTTCTTCCCTTAATGAAGGCTGTTTGGTTCGGGGAAATAATTCTGTGAGCGATAGGGTCAAGCTTGGAGGCATAAGCTTTGGAGATAATCTTGAAGATAACATTGATCAGGGCAATCGGTCGGTACTGTGAGATTTGTTCCGCCCCAGGAACTTTCGGGATGAGCGACAGAATGCCAAAGTTTAGCCTGGCAATGTCAATGCGCCCCAGCACAAAGTCATTGAGGATGTGCAGGATGCCAAGCTTGATCTGAGGCCAGAAGCGCTTGAAGAAAGCCACGGGGAAGCCATCCGGTCCCGGAGCAGTGTCGGTTTTCATCTCTTTGATAATGGCCTCGAGTTCAGATTCAGAGAAGGTGCGAACCAAGTCCCCATTTTCCTCCTCTGACACGCGCGCTTCCTCACCCCAGGAGGAAGGCGCCAGCCCACAAACCCTTGGAGCTGAGGAACCAAGCAGGTCCCTATAGAACTCGTAGATGTGTTGTTGGATCAATTTAGGTTCCGAGATAGTTCCGTTGTCCGTTCGAAGCTTAGAGATATTGCATTTTCTTCTTCTCCCATTGGCTACCGCATGAAAATAGGCCGTGTTTGCATCACCATGCAACGCCCACCTCACTCTGCCGCGCTGCCGCCAGTGCTCCTCCTCCA
Source organism: Lolium multiflorum (assembly GCA_030979885.1). Taxonomy (NCBI): domain Eukaryota; kingdom Viridiplantae; phylum Streptophyta; class Magnoliopsida; order Poales; family Poaceae; genus Lolium; species Lolium multiflorum. The sequence goes on from CM061752.1 coordinate 207,489,765, forward strand.
TTCTGTAGATATGCATCAGCTGCTCCTCCAAGTGGTATCTCGAGGCCCAAGCATCCTCATCAAGGCCTGTGGCGTCAGCCAGCACATCAAGTTCGGCGATCCGGGTCAGCAAAGCGGCTTTCTCAGCCTTGGTATCCCTTCCAAGGTTCTGACTCCAGCCCCTAAGCAACTGTCTAAGGCCAGAGGACATGAAGTTCCACCAATCAATGATGTCGCGGCCACCCACCTTGGTCAACAATCTCTCCCAAGAGTGCTGGACCAAGGGGACAAACTCCTGGCGCTCAAACCAGCTTGTTTCGAAGAAAAATATGTTAGAACGCACTGGGAAACCCTCTCTCCAGTGTCGAAGACAAGCGGCGTATGGTCGGACCCCAGGCTGGTCTCAGCAGACAGGGAACACAGCGGAAAAATTGTTTCAAAAGAGGCCGAGACGAACACGCGGTCAAGAGCAGACCGGACCGGATTGAGTTGATGGTTGGACCAAGTAAACCGTGCTCCCGTGCGCGGGATCTCCCTCAGAGCCCAGGAAGCAATGGTGTTGTTGAACAAGTCAATCAGTGGCCAGTTAAGACTGTCATTACTCTTATCTTCAGCAGCTCTGATCAGGTTGAAGTCGCCTCCCATGAGGATCGGCAGAGTGCACCTAGCAATCTTGCCCGAAATCTCGTCCAGGAACCCTTTGGAACGAGTGTGGTCTGCAGGCCCATAAATCCCAATGACCTCCAGCTTCTTGTTGGATACCCGATGTAGGACAGATAGGCTGAGGAAGAATTGACCCCTGTCCATTCTTCCCACCTCGAACAAGCTGTCCCTAACTCCCAGTAGCATGCCCCCCGAGTGGCCGTTAGCTGGAAGCCAAGACCAGAAGAATTTCTCGCCCACCTCTAGGCTTGTAAGCTCGGCGTCCGTGAAGTCCTGTTTGATGGTTTCTTGCAGGAGAACTAAGTCAATACGATGCAACCTGAGGTATTCTTTTAGCAGGGTTCGCCTCCCCCGACGGCCGAACCCTCTAATGTTCCAGAACAGAGCTCTCATTGGGACACTCTGCTCAAAGCCCGTGCTTGGCGGGTGACAGGTCTGTGACCCACCGGCGTGGGCCTGCGAGCAGCTCGCCGCTTAGAGACAGTAGACTTCTTGGCTTTGCCCGAGCCCGACGAAGGATCCCCCACTGAACCCTTGAGAGCAGAAATGCCGGCGTCCGAGGGTGGCTCCCCCTTGGAGCCAGCCTCTGGACCACCGCCAGTAGAGTCTTGTTGCAACTCGCCTCGAGCTGCCTCTTCCTTAGCCTTGGCCTCTTCTTCTTCAAGTCTACGCCTAGCTGCCAAAAGCTCCGCTTGTGCGTGTTCACGCGCCTGGAGAAGAGCCACCGCTTGCGCCGGTGACCCTTCTGTGGATTTGAACAGGATACAACTATCCTTGGCCACCTTGAGCAGCTGGTCCAAGGAGGAATCTTGAAAAGCAACAAAGTCGGCAGGGGAGGGGGAAGTACCTGGAGCGGGGGTTGACGATGAAGGAGTAGCCGTGTCGATGACGCTCTTGGTGAGGTTGTTCTTGTCCGCCGTGGCACGGATGGCCCGCTCCAGGACCGGTCCATCAGTAGCTCCTTTGGAACGCGCACTCTTGCGCAAAGCCTCCGCCGGGGAAGCCTTGGAACGAGGGCCTCTAGCCACCGGCGCACCAAGCGCCGGAATGGGAGCATCCAGAAGGAGTAGCTGTCCCTCAGTGGTGTTGGCGTCGCAGATGGCCGGGGCCTGGTGGAGATCGAGGGCCGGGGGTGGAGAGGTGTTGGTAGCAGCAGCAGCCGCCTCCAGCATGAGCTTCCGGGAGGGGCGATCATGGTTCAACTTGCTCCTCGGTTCGCTGTTGCGCAAGTATTCCTGGTCAGAGGCACCCTGTGACGGACTGGACCACCCCACCTCCTCACGTTCCTCCAAGGAAAGGTTCAAGGCTTTGCCAGGCGTAGGCGAGACACGACCGTCCGGAGTGGGGTCTTCAGAGAGTTCCTCACATAGGGTATCAATGCTGAGAGAGCCGTCCGGAGAGTGGGAACCTGCTGCGGGAGCCGCCGGCAGAGCGGATTTGATGATTTGTGCCACCAGCGGGAAGATATTGCCTGTGGGGGTCAAGTTGGACCCGTACTGACTGCGGGCCGAGGCTGGAATCTGGAGGTTGGGGTCCGTAGCATTGAGCGGGAGGCAGGCCGACGGCGAGACAGGGGAGGAACCCAAGGGCACAGACTTACGGGGGCCCCCGCCCGCACCCGGAGCAGAAGCCGAGCCGCGCGAATCCTTGTGAATGTGTTTTCCCCTCCGCCCGTCCCAGCGTTCCTCATCGGTCTCCTCACAGTCCTCATCCTCGGACGGTAGAGCCAGTCCTATCTACCACGGCGGCGGCCGCGTACCATGCGGCCGCGTACCATGGAGGAGGAGGCTGGATTTTCTTGCGTCCATTGCTGCGTGGCTCGGTTCGGGAGAGAAGGCGCCCCTTTAAGAGGCCAGTCAGCCCAGAGTCCGTTATGTTGACGGCACAAACAGGAAGAATTCGTAGCTGGTACGATGGAGCGGCACATACCGGAAGAGTTTATAACTTCTACGACGGATCAACGGACGAAACCAAAAAGTGGGACGATGAAAACGTACGGACCAAATGAAGAAAACGCACGGACCAAATCAAGGAAACGCTTCTCCCTTTATTATTAGGTATAGATTAAGAATTTACAACGAAAAGGCACCTCTATTTATATGTACATACGTGACAGAAGTCTCCATTCTCTTAAGTTTTACATTTTGAGTGCACAACAAATCATATGTACGTTTCCTAGATCACATTCATTATCAATTCAGGGGTTGCACATCACCGATAATTAATTTAATTGCCCCGATCAAGCATATTATCTTAGAAATTTCCGCAGCAACGCGCGGGGATTTCATCTAGTTCCTATATAATAAGATGCACATAATTGCCGTGAGGATAATCCTCAACCTGTAGCCCATGAGGATTACTCAGTCATAATAATAAGATCAAGGATAGAAAATATTGTAAAATTACTTAGATCAATACCAAATATCCTTACAAGGCCGCCAATTGCGAGGATATCCCAATTACAAGCTATGGCTATGCCTATGTGATGAGATGGAGATGATGAACTATGGTGGCGGTGAAGTGGTGGATCTTACTCGGGGTGTGTTTCTTACGCAATCTGAGAATCACGGCTCTCTGTGTAGCGGCCGGAGTGTCAAAATATATAAGCATCTTCACAAAAGTTGCTCTGTTTGACCAAGCGAAGGCGGTGCCAGGTGGTATGGGTGCACGGTACGGACGAGCCCCTTCCGCATCAGTGCTCGTTAAAGCTTCTGGATGGATCTCTTCGACCCTAGTTGACTTGTGAATATTAGCAACTCCTGTTTCTTCCCTTTTTTCTCTCTATATTTCGCCATAAAATGTGATTTCTTGTATCACCCCACTTAAAATGAGGATTTGCGCATCTTTGCAACAATTAGTCATTAGTAGCAAGGCTATAGAGATATTTCATCAATTGGTTGCATTAATATATGATTTAAACATGGACAAAGATGGTTGTTTTCACATCCACCAGAGATCAGCGAGCTCCCTTCCATGTGGATTTCCTGGAGGAGAAAGCGGTAGAACGTTGGCGCTATCTTGCTCCTCAGCATCGGCGTCATCACGAACATCGACGTGTTGTTGGGTGCACCGAGCGTGAGGAACCTGGGCATGCTCGTGGTCGCTGGGAGGTAGTTGTGTGTTTAATTTGTAGCGAATAATTAAGCTTGTACAATGACGTGTGTTCAATTTTTACCGAATTATTAAGCTTGTACAGAGATGTGTGTGATACGTTTCCTCTCTCTTTTGTAGTGTGTTTAGTTTATACCGAATAATTAAGCTTGTACAAATATGTATGTGATGTGCGTTTTGTTTTTTGTTGTGTGTTTAATTTGTGCCAAATAATTAGGAGTGTGAGCCTCAAAGACGACCGGATTTCCCGGCCTTGGAGCATTGGAGGCCCATAGAGCATGACTTTGTCACTAGCCCTATCCCACTCCCCTAACTATATTTGACTAGATTTTGATGTGCGCCTTGGCGCACGATCCCGTAAAATTCAAAGCGATTTACATGTAAATGAGAATACATTTTATAGGATTTGAAAAAAACAAAGTTAATAGGATGAAATAGGATTAAACACATGAAATCAGAACGGAACAACAATTCTTATACATAATGAGGGAAATAACAAAATATATTACAATAACTAACTCTATGGTTTTTTTTAGAGTAATAGAAGGTAATAATAACAAAAGTAACATTTACATAAGTTCAGTGCAATTCCGTCTTTAGAGGCCAGGCGCACAGAAAATCTAATTTTTTTTTTGAAACAACATATATTACGCAAGCAAGCCGCCTCATTAAAAACCTTCCAGTCCCCTTAGGTACCCTGGTAAGGAAAAGAGTGCGTAAGAAACTTTCTGCACCGAGTTCAAATAATAGTTACATCGTTGAGGAGGAACGGTAAAATAAAGCTAGGAGGCTCATCAGCCCAATTACAAGTCGAATTTGTTTCATAAGAATTCCTAGCTAATTCATGTTCCACCTCATTTGCTTCTCTAGGACTAAACTTGAAGAAGATCTTATCGATGAGAGAAGCCAGATCCACACAATCAACAAATATAGCAGCTGAATCACCCCACCAAACATCTTCTTCTGAAAAGGCTTCAATAGTTTCAGTAGAGTCTGATTCCATGATCACATTATTGCATCCGAGACGATTAGCGAGGGCTAACCCTTCTCTCGTGGCCATAGCATCCGCCATCGCCGCCGAGGCAACGGACGGAAGAAAGGTGGTAGATGCCGCCAAGAAGTTACCCTTTGAATCACTACAAATTTGTTAGTTACACCGCCGAAAGCTAACACCACTACAAATTTCTATTTGTTAGGAAGAAAATCTAATTCTATTTGTTAGTTGCACCGCCGAAAGCTAACACCACTACAAATTTCTTTAGAAGATAGAAACCAACTCAATCAATTGACGTAGATGGTGGGTTTAGCCTTTGGGCTCTGTGCCGTCTTTCACACTATGAACGACTCATAAAGTAAAACGCATAAGTGAGTCGATCGTAACACAACATATTTTATGATATAAAACAGATGAATCTTTCTTTTTGGAGGTAGACTTAGTGGATATCTCATTTTGAGGAAAACTATGTTTTCCTTTAGAATTCTCGTATGAGTAATAATTTAAATGTAACTACAATAAAGCTTCAATTCCATTCCTCCCTCAGTTCTAACTATGAACACCACCAAATATCACACATTTGCGTGCATAGAAGCCATTTTGATAAGATGATGAACTTTTTTGTTTTGAGGGAAAGCATTGATGGGTAAGAATCCTTGCATCATTTATTACAAAACGCAAAATATAACCTGGAGGGTCACCGATCAACTTATAGAACTTGATGGCCTAAATGACTAAGAAATTTTCCACCAATATCATGTACCCTCAGTCTTAAAAAAAACTGCTCAACCTATCTAGAACAAAAATATGTATATATACCTCCGTATCTAAACAAATTTGAGCAGCTTTTTTTAGAGACGGAGTACTTCTCTATCCAGCTTCGGGGCAATATGCCCTTCTGCTACAGCACATCGTCTATCCCGGCCAGGATATTACGCGTCCCATTTTCTTGTAGCACAAAAAATATTAGATATGTATACAGAGCCTTATTTGGGATGATGTGATGCATGCCACCTACAAATGGAAGTAAAAAATATAATCAGTGAAGGAATGGTGACAAATGCAAATAGAAATTAAACAGATTTGAGCCAGACTGCAAAACACGATGCTGGTAGCTGGGCCCATTGATAAAAAAGACACACAATATTTATTTGCTTGTCTCTTTATCTCCTTAAATAAGAACTGATCACCCTCTTGTTAACGTTGTTTTCAAAAGCTGCAGCAAGTTCAGAGTCCTCAAAACACACAATGGTGACGTGTGATTGGGGAGCAGAGGAGAACGCACCTTGAGGGTGATATTAGTGAAATCATGGAGAGCGTTTTCAGGGATCTGCAGATGTTTTTTGATTTGCTAAATGAGGTATCATTTTCTACCAATATAAAGATATCAAAGATTAATAAACTGTAATTGCAGAAATAAATGAGAAATAAACAATTGGTGAATTTCCTTGGCTAATGTAATACAGGGAAGTCTGACACATGAATATTTGATTTCATAATTCATTGTATCCTAATATAGTTTGGAAAAAAACCATATCAAATATCATGCTTCTATATCATACTCATATCAAATATCCGCAAAATAACAAATGAAAAAACTTCCCTGTATTACATCATCTCCCCCCAAACCCATAAGTAGCCTACCAAAAAACCCATGATTCTATTGTGACTTTGCGAGATAGTCACAGGCTCACATATACAAATGCCACTGCGCATGACCTTGAAGATATAAAACATTGATCACGAATTTCGATACCGGAGTATGATATAAAGCTACACGCTTCCTGATATACAAATGAAATCCTCTCCCTGCACATGCTATGAGTGACTTGCAACAGACTAACAATTTTCTTCCTGACTCACTCACATACACCGTTAGACTTCAATTTTACGACTAAAACATAAGGTGGAAAGATCGCCCTATGAATACAGAACTTTCCAGGAATAGGTTCAGCATATAGAATGCTCTACATCGTTTGAAAGAGAAACCAGAACAATTTAAGTATATGATAAAACTTAGAAGCATATAATGACAATGCCCGCATTTCAGCAGGCAGTGTGACAATATATAGCTCTAGATAAAGCTACAAACCAGCCTATCTTGATGCTAAGTGTATGCATAATTGGATGGACGACTTGTTAGGTCGACAGTTTTGTTCGGTCGACATGTTCGGGAAAGACTGGAGATGAGTCGTGACCTGGGGCTGAAGATAAAAAAAACTATGAGCTCACAGTTGCCTTCTCCTCTTCAACGTAGGCTCTTCTTCACCAAAACAGAGACGTCCGTCCACCGAGCCCTATGGTTGCACTGTCACGTGTTGTCCCACAACCATCAGTCCTCACCACATATATCTGCAATTAATGTAGTAAGCATACAAAATATTTGAAGCTATCCAAATATTTAATCTGTAGCAAACAAGCAAACACCCTCAAGAAGCGTTTAGGGCAGGAAAATAACGCCGCCCCTATTATATATATTTTTTTTTCTCACAAAGCCACTTACAACAACAATGATCATAAGGTAACCGCATGGACCCCTAAAATAATTTGCGCAAGTTACTAAAATGCACCCATTGAATTTAAATAATATCTTCTGTGTCTAAGAACTGCATAATAATTATTTCAATGCAACCCAATCAAGTAATAAACAGGGATCTTTAGAAGGGGAGAATGTCACTCCCCAGGATACACTTGAAAAATAAGAATATGAGAACAAGGAAGCTGCAAGCAATTGGTCAAATGGTAGGAGCCCGAGACAAGTATAATAAATTCAGTTTATGTCTAATCCAATAATCTGTGTGTCATGCAAGGCTAAGTTGTACTTTTCTGAACGTATGAACAAAAAGAGAAAATCTTCATTACACATGCTGATCAAATTTGTGAAATAAAAAAAATTCAGTGGTAAATGATAATGATAATCCAAATACTAAGCTGAATAAGATCCATTTGAATTGCAATGCAAACAACTTCCTCTTGAGGTCCTGAAACAGAGCATTCACAGTATTGGATACGACATAAAGAAAGATAGTAAAATTAAAGAATAGAAATGCATCATATACTCTAACATTCAGATCCCACTTCAACAAATAATATAGAGCATAGTCCATCAAGGAACTTATGTTCTATCCTTCTATAAGCAATAACTCTTCTCTAAATGATAATTATAAAGAACTCTCTTGAGTAAAAGGAAGTACACATAGGAAAAAAAAAGCAAGTAACTGGAATGGCTACAGGCCGCGTCCGCGTCTACCAGTAACATTCACCCAATATTGCAACACCCCGAAGCGCGTGGAAATGAATCTAAAAAAAGGCCGGAAGAGGAAATATATGAAATCATATATGTTATGAGACTTAACTTACCAAGTGTGCGTGTGTGTGCATAATTCCCTATCTGAGTATCTGCAAACCTGCTGCGATAAAGATAACCTTCAGAATATTAGCAAGTAATAAATAATGTGTGCCTTTCTGCACACAGAGAAAATTGTGTCGCCAAGCAAATTACTGAACCCAAGCAAAAACATGCCTTTGTCTAGCATCAGTTTGACAAGTGAGAGAGCTCTTGATTGTTACATGCCCTCACCTTTCATGGAGATCCACTCGACGAATCCACATTTTTACGCAACTGTGGGTGCATCAGGGTACTGAACAAAAAAAAACACAGGATTAGAGCCTTGCTCTTCACACGGACACACATCCGAGAGACATGTACAGAGGACACATAGTTTTTGCAGCAACTGCACATAGTGGATGGGATTAAATAGCAAGGTTATATAACAGCAGAAATAGAGAGAAACAATCCTACAACAACCACAAGACATAAAATGATCAGCTGGTCAAGGTAGTACTCATTGAACATTCCATCAATGTGTATACTTTAGCAAAGTAACCAATCGAATTATGATTCGTAACATAAAATAAAATTTCAAAAGTTAGGCATCAGAAAAATCAAAGAGAAATAAATGAGATGCTCCAAAACAGACCTCCTTCAGCACCATGGACTACAGAAACAATGGATAATCTGAAACAATGGTTTTCCGCGTGCCACCTGCATCATCGGATGATAGCTCCATGAGCTAAACATTCTGCCGATTGGTCACTCGCTCCCAGTAACATAAATATTGATATCATCTGTTCCAAGAATTAGTTTCTCAATTAGTAGAGCCATATAATCCAAGGAAATCGTAGTTCATTTAAAATGTTTAAGATCCAAATAAAATTGTAGAGCCTTATGTTCCAGAAACCAATGCTTTTCTTAGAAATTCAAATACCATCTTTTAGGAAAAAAAGTTTAAGTGCTGAATTTTGGATTCAAGCAAGCAATATTCAATAAAACTAACCTTATAACGCCTAATGTAGGGCCTATTGTAGTTGGCAGAACCAAGTGATAACAACACATCGGCAAAAAAAAATATCAGTTGCCTCACATAACTTATATGCTAGAGAATCAATTGTATATCCTAACCAGCAGATACCCCACATAATTAATACAGTATGGCATTAGTTTCATTTCCTAACCCACAGATGGCTCACGTAGTTAATATGTGTCATCACCCCTGCACCCAGCATAACTAATGTGTCATAGAGCATAGGTGGAGAACACTCACCGTCTAATATCGCCAAATGGAGGAACTTGTGTGGGCACTGGAATTCCCCTACATCGCCATTGAAGATCTCTGCTCTGGGAGCAGCCTCAACAACAACGTTTCTCTAGCCTTTTACCTCGCAAGCCACGGTCTTACTCCCCTTCCCAAGCCACATCAGGAAGAAGGGTATATTCATTGAGCACATTAGGAGAGAGTGAGATGAAAATTATATAATGCATAGGGCAGCCCCTGAAGAACATTGTTTTGAGCATATACTCATGTATCAGTTATCTTATATAATCAATCTTCCATTATATGAATGAATAAAATAGACAAAAGATCAAATGTAAAGAAAATTCGTGCAAATGTTTGTACCTCAAAACATAATAGTGTCCTTAGTTTTTTTGTGCTCTATAATTCTTCCATACGCAATCTGCACCTCATATTCATGGCCTATTACCTAATTATAGCTAATTAAAAAGAAATTAAAGAATGGCAATAAAAATTTCATGATGCAGACATGAAATTAAAAATTAACTTGCTGAAAAGTGAAACCTGACCTAAACATATATCCAAATTAGTAGATGAATCAGAAAGAATAAATAAACAGATGAACATTAAATGAAAAGGGGAAGGATGAAGATGAAAACATAGCCTTCCTGCACCCAAGCTGACCAAACTAACCAGCTAACGAACAACTATTTTCTCGTAGGCTAATTTTCCTACTTCCTTAGTCTTCCTTATGCAGCATCATTTACGTATCAGCAATAGCTATGTGTATGTGTAAGCACAACATGATTACTCAGAACAGATTCATGAAAATGGTAAGGATCTATTTATTTATTTTTGCAAATAGATGCTATAAGCTGCAGGAGTAAACCGCTCTCATCATACATACATGTATTCTACAAAACAGTAAATCATGTGGCTTCCCTCTCCTCGGCTCCTTGACGCTCCCTTCGGGTCCTTGACGAGATTGGTACCTAGTGACATATAGACATAGGTATGAGGTAGCAATCCGTCCAAGGTTATGTCGAGTTCGAGTGTAGAAAGGAGTGAATTCACCTTATCATGTATGGATTTCACTCGGGCTCGGGTCATTGGTTCACTTGGGGGAAAAGTTGGCCATGATGTAGTTTCGTCCTTGAGCGGGGTTGCATCATCCCCCCTTGGAGAAGAGCCGTCCTCGACTCTTGTTCCTCCTCATCTTCATGATGTGGTGAGAGGTCCGAGATGGTGAACGTCTTGCTCACCAAGTACTTGGAATTTTGTTTGTCGATGATGTAGTCGTTGATCCTTGTAGCTTGGTGAAGGACATGTTCTTGTATAGTTGCCCTTGTATCCTTATGGATGTCCGTCGTGGTGCGGGCGTTCTTGTTGTAGTCCATGACGGTTCTCCCATGAAGTAGTGGAGGGATAAAGTCGTGGTCGAATAAAAACTTGGGAAAAAGCAACTTGCGAATAGATAGCTTGTGTATGCCAATTTTGTTATCGGTGAATAATAAGCTCTCATGCAAATACGAAGTATCAAGTCCTTTCTCAAGGGGACATTTGGTAAAAATGGGGACAAAAAGAGTGTTGGTGTATTCAAACTTTGGTAAAGCAAAGGGTGTTTCATGTGCAAAATTCTTGTGAAAGTTGTCAAAAATGTGTTGTATAGCGTTGTCCCAAACAAATGGAACATTCAAAAGGCAAGTAATAGTGGCAAAATTTTGGTCAAAATTGTTATGGACAATGGCAAAGCTATGGAAACTTCTAGCTTGGGAAATTATGAGTCGAATATGAGTATCCTCAAGTTTCAAAGAATCCATTTCAATTGCCATAGCTTGGGAAATTATGGTTGGCGCTAGTCCTTTTCCCGCGTAGCTGCTTTTGCCTTGCGCGCGTGTGAGGATGAAGAAACCCGTGTATTATTTCGCGTTGACTAGTTTCTGACCAGCCCCAAGCGCTGATGTCCGTTGGATGAAGATTGAGTGGCGAATTTCGTGCCTCAAGGCGCTGGGTGCCTTGCTTACAGCGAGGCACCGGATCTCAGTCCATCCCTAGTGTCCTCATGCGTCCTATCCCCCGTCCCCCTTCCTTCGAATATGGCCGCCGCCAGAGCCATGCCACATCTTTGGCACTCGCTCGAGGCTGGAGACACCACTACAGAGCGACACTAAGGACATCTCTCTACGAAAACTGCAGCGACACGACCCACTCTATAGAAACGGAGTAACAGGAATGTCCGTTGCCGATAAATTCATTGCCTCTATACACGACATAGCACTCTTATAAACCCTACACTCGGTCAGCTAGAGATGGTTTATTTGGCTATACCATATATTATTTGCTAGTATTATAAAAATATGATCGGTCTGCAAGCGACCAATGTTAGTTACTCGCAATGTATCATGGGCCGATTATGGCGGGCCTAATGCTTCTCTTTAAACCAAGATCCTCTCGTTCGGGGTACAACTAGAAAAAGACCGACCTTCTTAAAGGTCTGATCCGTCCGCGAGCGTTGCTATCCGTATGACGCGTGGCGTAACGAGAACTCCCCACCGTACGCGAGCGACCAGGGGCGTGTACCTCCGCGAATCCGCGATCGAGAGCGCGCGTACTTCCTCGTAACGTACGTATCGTGGGCGCGGACGAGCACGGCCAATTTCATCCGCACCCAGGCCGCGCATGCATGCATGTCAAAACAAGCAAAGCCATCATCGATCGTGCATAGCTAGCTTGAGAAACGTACCACCATGGCTAGCTAGTATACGTACGCGCGCACAAATACGCTAGCATGTACATGCATTGCGTCGCGACTAAACCATGCACACCAATACAGTTATGCAAACACACGAGTACAGTTCATGAATACAGTTAAATATATGGGTGAGTACAAGTATAGTCATGCACACGATTAGATATAATCGCACATAACACACGAGTACAGTTGAACATACGAGCGGCTACAAGTACAGTCACGCACATGAGCAGGTACAATCGTGCACAACACACGAGTACAGTTGAACATATGGACGAGTACAAGTACAGTCACGGACACGAGCAGGTACAATCGTGCACACGAGACAGGTACAGTTGCGCGCACGAGTAAGTACAGTCGCCTAACGAGCGAGTACAGGTACAGTCGTCCACATAAAACAGGTACAGTCACGCACACGAACGAGTACATGTACAGTTGCTCTCACGAGTAAAGGGAAAAATGCACCAAATACATTCAAAACAGAAGTACTTATCAGTTCATGTACGAGTACAGTTAGATACACAACACGAGTACAACCATAGTAGTATAGGAAGTACGAAAATAAAGTATCTCCAAACCTGTCAACATGGGATCTAGTTTTGAAGATCTCGACGAGAAGATCTCAAAAGTGGAAACGGTTCGTCATTTGGACTTACGGTTCTCAAGATATTTCATTTCGAAAAAATAAATGTACGAAAAAAAGGAAAAACTGACACAACCCAGCTCTTCTCTCTCCTCCCTCCTCCCCACTTTGCTTCCCCTTACGACACGTGGCGAGTAGGGAGACTACTTCACAGAGATTTCCTAGCACCACAGCGCGCCACTTGTCACATACGGAGCGAGTTGTCTTCCCTTTATAAAGGTCGGCCTTTTTTTAACGATTTCGTCTCGTTCGCTATCAGAAGTAGGTCCAAAGCTGCAAGTCTAAATCTATTGTATTTATCGAAATGCAAAATACAGATGTTTAAAATTGAGACACCATGTTAATTCACATCATTCTAATTATTATGATTGTTAGATCTATAATTTACGGTATAAATTTAAAGATAACAAAGGTTACGTAAAACCATGGTTGGTACTAACAGCGGTCAAGGATGTCACATGTGGGAAGTTTTTTTTAAGGGAACCGTCACGTATGCTGAGTTAGTAAAACACATGATTTGGCATGTAAAAAACCAAAGGGATGGGCGGGCACAGAAAAAATAAGATGCCGAATATCTAGCTGGCCACGAACCAACAAAAATATATCTATATATACTAAAAGAAAAAAACGGATGTTTAAAATAGAGACACAACGTTAATCCACATCATCAACGTGGTTGTTACCACTTGAATGGAATGGTTGTTGCCGAGAACCTCCGCCCTGTTCCTAGTGTCCTCATGCGGCCTATCCCCCGTCCCCACTTCCTTGTAATATGACGGCATATGGCATGTGATAGATGGTGCGCAGGCTGTCTCCTATCACTGCGTAAAGGTTTCGCCCAAACCTTAAATGCGCCCTGTAGCTGCTTCACAAAATAAACCCAGTTTCGGCACTCCGAAAATGGGAAACGGTTTGTCCGTGGGTCAGATTGGAAATCCATGCCCGGGGCCTTACATCCTATCGCGGGACCCAAGCACGTGCTCGATATGGCCTCGTTCCGGCAAACTATGCCACGTCGGAGGCCGTTTCCTACGTCATTAGCCCGAAAAGCCACAGAACTCCGGACGTTATAGCCATATTCCTATATCATATCTCAAGATTCCCTATGGTCTTTTCCGGTGAAACAATAACCCGTTGACCGCGCGGTCTACCCCTTCTATGTGATGTATTATTAAATACAAAAAAATTCATGCAAACATTACTAAGTTACACATGAAATGAAGCAAAAAAAATTATGTGCGGCATACGTCTTACTTGTCAGGACACAACGGCCCTAACGGCACGACAACTATCCCGAGGTTATACCGTCAGCATAATTCAGCGCCGTCATTTGACATTAGTCCGTAGTCCATATTGCCACGCGTCAGGACCTAAACAACGAAGGTTGATATGCCGATGGCCACCGTCGGTCTAGGTGCATGTATGCCGATTATTATTTTGTGCCAACAGCCAGGTTTCAAACGTAGGCGTCCAACAATAATGCCGACGGTCCCAACCTTTGGCCATCAGCATAGCTCCAGGCCATCGACATAGTACCGTTTTCTTGTAGTGTAGTGACTAGGTCAAGGAGAAAAGGTGCAACAGCCTTACTGTTGGATATACCTGGCCATGGGCAGCCCGGCCCGGTCGGCCCGGCCCGAAATTCCCGGGCCAAGCCCGACCCGACCATGCCTGTGGGCCGGGCCTGGGCCAGATTTTTTGGCCCGATGGTCAGCATTGGCTGGGCCTGGGCCAACATTTGCGCGATTTAAGGAAGCGGCCCGGCCCAAGGCCCGATGCCCGATGGGCTTTCCTTATGATGGGCTGGGATTGGGCTGAGATTTCCGGCCCGACGGTCGGGCCGGGCCGGGCCTGGGCCGAGATTTTCCGCGTTGGGCCTTGGTCGGCCCGGCCCGGCCCGAGAAATGCTCAGGTATGCTGTTGGATCATTTGTAATCACGTCGAATACAAGTATTGCATGCACGGTGGCGAACAACATCGACGGCGTCAACAAGTGCAACGGGGAGTGACATAGGTATGCCTACCAGGCATATCGAATAAGTACCCCAGGTCCACAGGAAAGCAGGAAGCCCATGAACTCGAAATTTTGGAGGCCGAGAAGGTTGGAAGTACTTGGATTAGGAAAATAGAGTTACTATAGGAAACTTGTATTAATATAAAGGAAGGCCCAAAGCGGCCCGACAGTTTGTAACTTGTACGACACGACTAAGCCTCGGTTTCACCTCCTATATAAAGGGGAAGTCGAGGGTGAAAAAATGACCAAAATCATTGTAACCTAGCCACCGTAATATTGAGTTGAGCACCTTTGTTCGGGTGAACCTTTGAGATCTACTTGCCCTTTACTTCTTACGAAACCCTAAGTCTACAATACGTATGCATTGACGAGTTAATCCCTCGTCAGGTCTCTCGCAAGAGTGATGACGCGTGAAGCACACGTCCGTTCGGAACCCCAAGAGGAAGGTGTGATGCGTACAGCAGCAAGTTTCCCTCAGTAAGAAACCAAGGTTATCGAACCAGTAGGAGATGAAGGCCATGTGAAGGTTGTTGGTGAAGGAGTGTAGTGCGCGCAACACCAGGGATTCCGCCAACGTGGAACCCGCACAACACAATCAAAATACTTTGCCCCAACTTAACAGTGAGGTTGTCAATCTTGCTGTAAACAAAGGATTAAATGTATGGTGTGGAGAATGATGTTTGTTTGCAAAGAACAACAGAGAACAGAGATTGCAGTAGATTGTATTTCAGATGTAAAAGAATGGACCGGGGTCCACAGTTCACTAGTGGTGTCTCTCCAATAAGATTAATAGCATGTTGGGTGAACAAATTACAGTTGGGCAATTGACAAATAGAGAGGGCATAACAATGCACATACATATCATGATGACTACTATGAGTTTTACTTAGGGCATTACGACAAATAACATAGACCGCTATCCAACATGCATCTATGCCTAAAAGGTCCACCTTCGGGTTAGCATCCGCACCCTTCCAGTATTAAGTTGCAAACAACAGACAATTGCATTAAGTACTGTGCGTAATGTAATCAACACAAATATCCTTAGACAAAGCATTGATGTTTTATCCCTAATGGCAACAAGACATCCACAACCTTAGAACTTTCTGTCACTGTCTATTCAATGGAGGCATGAACCCACTATCGAGCATAAATACTCCCTCTTGGAGTCACAAGTATCAACTTGGCCGAGCCTCTACTAGCAACGGAGAGCATGCAAGATCATAAACAACACATATATGATAGATCAATTAATCAACTTGACATAGTATTCCATATTCATCGGATCCCAACAAACACAACATGTAGCATTACAAATAGACGATCTTGATCATGATAGGCAGCTCACAAGATCTAAACATGATAGCACAAGAGGAGAAGACAACCATCTAGCTACTGCTATGGACCCATAGTCCAAGGATGAACTACTCACGCATCAATCCGAGGCGGGCATGATGATGTAGAGCCCTCCGGTGATGATTCCCCTCTCCGGGGTGCCGAGGCGATCTCCGAATCCCGAGATGGGATTGGCGGCGGCGTCTCTGGAACTTTCTCGTATCGTGGCTCTTGGTAATAGGGTTTTCGACGGAGAGATTATATAGGCGAGCGAGTCGGGGACTCTCGAGGGCCCACCCCATAGGGCGGCGCGCCCCCTAGGGTGTGGCCGCCTCGTGCCCCTCTTCGTCTCCTCTTCGACTTCTGGAAGGCTCCATGGAAAATAAGACCGTGGGCTTTTGTTTCAATTCGAGAATATTTCCCGTAGGATTTCGGAAACCAAAAACAGAAAAACGGCGTTTGCATCTTGTTAATAGGTTAGTGCGGAAAATGCATCAAAATGATGTAAAGTGTATATAAAACATGTGAGTATTGTCATATAACTAGCATGGAACATAAGAAATTATAGATACGTTTGAGACGTATCAAGCATCCCCAGCTTAGTTCCTACTCGCCTCGAGTAGGTAAACGATAACAAGGATAATTTCTGAAGTGACATGCTACTATCATAATCTTGATCAATACTATTGTAAAGCATATGTGATGAATGAAGTGATTCCGAGCAATGGTAAAGATAATGACTAAACAACTGAATCATATAGCAAAGACTTTTCATGAATTGTACTTTCAAGACAAGCATCAATAAGTCTTGCATAAGAGTTAACTCATAAAGCAATAGATTCTTAATAGAAGGTTTTGAAGCAACACAAAGGAAGATATAAGTTTCAGCGTTGCTTTCAACTTTCAACATGTATATCTCATGGATAATTGTCAACACAAAGTAATATGATGAATGCAAATAAGCAAGTATGTAAGAATCAATGCACACAGTTGATACAAGTGTTTGCTTCTAAGATAGAAAGAAGTAGGTAAACTGACTCAACATAAAGTAAAAGAAAGGCCCTTCGCAGAGGGAAGCAGGGATTACTCATGTGCTAGAGCTTTTTATTTTGAAAACATGGAAACAATTTTGTCAACGGTAGTAATAATTCATATGTGTTATGCATAAAACCTCCTATAAGTTGCAAGCCTCATGCATCGAATACCAATAGTGCTCGCACCTTGTCCTAGTTAGCTTGGATTTCCATGGATTATCATTGCATTACATATGTTTCAACCAAGTGTCACAAAGGGGTACCTCTATGTCACCTGTACAAAGGTCCAAGGAGATAGATCGCATTCGATTTCTCAATTTTGATAGATCTCAACTTAAGGACATCCATACCGGGACAACATAAAAAACAGATAATGGACTCCTCTTTAATGCTTAAGCATTCAACAACAGATAATATACTCATAAGAGATTGAGGATTAATGTCCAAGCTGAAACTTCCACCATGATACATGGCTTTGGTTGGCGGCCCAATGTTCTTCTCTAACAATATGCATACTCAAACCATTTAATCATGATAAATGACCCTTACTTCAGACAAGACGAACATGCAAGCAACTCACATGATATTCAACAAAAGTGTAATAGTTGATGGCGTCCACAGAAACATGGTTACCGCTCAACAAGCAACTTATAAGAAATAAGATACATAAGCGACATATTCATCACCACAATAGATTTTAGGCTACTTTCTCATGAGCTATGTATTGCAAAGACAAGGAGTGAAATTTTAAAGGTAGCACGCAACCAATTTACTTTGGAATGGCAGAAAAATACCACATAGTAGGTAGATATGGTGGACACAAATGGCATGAGTTTTGGCTCAAGGTTTTGGATGCACGAGAAGCATTCCTCTCAGTACAAGGCTTTGGCTAGCAAGGTTGTTTGAAGCAAACACAAGTATGAACCTACAGAAAACTTACATAAGAACATATTGCAAGCATTATAAAACTCTACACTGTCTTCCTTTTGTTCAAACACTTTTACCAGAAAATATCTAGACTTTAGAGAGACCAATCATGCAAACCAAATTTCAACAAGCTCTATGGTAGTTCTTCATTAATAGGTTTAAACTACATGATGCAAGAGCTTAAACATGATCTACTTGAGAACTCAAAACAATTGCCAAGTATCAAATTATTCAAGACAATATACCAATTACCACATGAAGCATTTTCTGTTTCCAACCAAATAACAATGAACGAAGCGGTTTTCAACCTTCGCCATGAACATTAAAAGTATAGCTAAGAACACCAGTGTTCAATATGAAAAGGCGGAGCGTGTCTTTCTCCCACACAAGGAATGCTAGGATCCGATTTTATTCAAACATAAACAAAAATAAAAACATACAGATGCTCCAAGTAAAGCATATAAGATGTGACGGAATAAAAATATAGTTTCACTAGAGGTGACCTGATAAGTTGTTGATGAAGAAGGGGATGCCTTGGGCATCCCCAAGCTTAGATGCTTGAGTCTTCTTGAAATATGCAGGATGAACCACTGGGGCATCCCCAAGCTTAGACTTTTCACTCTTTTTGATCATATTGTATCATCCTCCTCTCTTGACCCTTGAAAACTTCCTCCACACCAGACTTAAAACAATCTCATTAGAGGGTTAGTGCATAATCAAAAATTCACATGTTCAGAGAGGACACAATCATTCCCAACACTTTTGGACACTACCCAAGGCTACTGAAAGTTAATGGAGCAAAGAAATCCATTCAACACAACAAAAGAGGCAATGTGAAATAAAAGGCAGAATCTGTCAAAACAGAACAGTCCGTAAAGACGAATTTTTTTGAGGCACTTAACATGCTCATATGAAGAAGCTCAAATTGAATGAAAGTTGCGTACATATCTGAGGATTACTCATGAATTTTCGCAGATTTTTTAGAGTTTCCTACAGAGAGATATACTCAAATTCGTGACAGCTAGAAATCTGTTTCTGCGCAGAAATCCAAATCTAGTATCAACCTTACTATCAAAGACTTTACTTGGCACAACAATGCAATAAAATAAATATACAAAGGTATTGCTACAGTAGTAACCAGTACCTTGACTCAAATATAAAACAAAAATTGCAGAAATAAAATAATGGGTTGTCTCCCATAAGCGCTTTTCTTTAACGCCTTTCAGCTAGGCGCAGAAAGTGTAAATCAAGTATTATCAAGAGAAGAAGCATCAACATCATAACTTGTTCTAATAATAGAATCAAAAGGCAACTTCATTTTCTTTCTAGGAAAGTGTTCCATACCTTTCTTAAGAGGGAATTGATACTTGATATTTCTTTCTTTCATATCAATAATAGCACCAACAGTTCGAAGAAAGGGTCTTCCCAAAATAATAGGACAAGATGCATTGCACTTAATATCCAAGACAACAAAATCAACGGGGACAAGGTTATTGTTAACCGTAATGTGAACATTATCAATCCTCCCCAAAGATTTCTTTATAGAATTATCAGCAAGATTAACATCCAAATAACAATCTTTCAATGGTGGCAAGTCAAGCATATCATAGAGTTTCTTAGGCATAAAAGAAATACTTGCACCAAGATCACATAAAGCATTACAATAAAAATCATTGAACTTCATTTTAATGATGGGCTCCCAATCATCCTCTAACTTCCTAGGAATAGAAGTTTTAAGTTTTAATTCGTCTTCTCTAGCTTTAATGAGAGCATTTGTAATATGTTTTGTAAAGGCCAAATTTATAGCACTAGTATTAGGACTTCTAGCAAGTTTTTGTAAGAACTTAATAACTTCAGAGATATGACAATTATCAAAATCAAAACCATTATGATCTAAAGCAATGGGATCATTGTCCCCAATATTCTAAAAAAATTCAGCACTTTTATCACGAACAGTTTCAGGCAGTTTTACATGCTTTGTATTAGAAGTAGAAACATTGCCAACACCAATTATTTTACCATTGATAGTAGGAGGTATAGAAACATGTGAAGCATTAATATTACTAGTGGTGGTTATAGTCCAAACTTTAGCTATATTATTCTCCTTAGCAAGTTTTTCTTCTCTTTCCCACCTAGCACGCAATTCAGCCATCATTCTAATATTGTCATTAATTCGAACTTGTATAGCGTTTGCTGTAGCAAATTACTTAATATCTTTATCTTCATTAGGCATAACTTTCAATTTTAAAAGATCAACATCAGCAGCAAGACTATCAACCTTAGAAGCAAGACCATCAATTTTACCAAGCTTTTCTTCAACAGTTTTGTTAAAAGCAGTTTATGTACTAATGAATTCTATAAGCATGACTTCAAGACCAGAGGGTACATTTCTACTATTGTTGTAAGAATTAGCATAAGAATTACCATAACCATTACCATTATTAGAAGGATATGGCCTATAGTTGTTACCAGAATTATTCCTATAAGCATTGTTGTTGAAATTATTACTTTTAATGAAGTTCACATCAACATGCTCTTCTTGAGCAACCAATGAAGCTAAAGGAACATTATTAGGATCAACATTCGATCTACCATTAACAAGCATAGACATAATAACATCAATCTTATCACTCAAAGAAGAGGTTTCTTCAACAGAATTTACCTTCTTACCTTGAGGAGTCCTTTCAGTGTGCCATTCAGAGTAGTTGATCATCATATCATCAAGAAGCTTTGTTGCAACACCCAAAGTGATGGACATAAAAGTACCTCCAGCAGCTGAATCCAATAGGTTCCTCGAAGAAAAATTCAATCCTGCATAAAAGGTTTGGATGATCATCCAAGTAGTTAGTCCATGGGTAGGGAAATTCTTTACCAAAGATTTCATTCTTTCCCATGCTTGAGCAACATGTTCATTATCCAATTGCTTAAAATTCATAATACTACTTCTCAAAGATATAATTTTAGCAGGAGGATAATATCTACCAATGAAAGCATCTTTACATTTAGTCCATGAATCAATACTATTCTTAGGCAAAGATAGCAACCAATCTTTAGCTCTTCCTCTTAAGGAGAAATGAAACAATTTCAGTTTTATAATATCTCCATCTACATCCTTATACTTTTGCATTTCACAAAGTTCAACAAAATTATTAAGATGGGCAGCATCATCAGAACTAACACGAGAAAATTGCTTTCTCATAACAAGATTTAGTAAAGCAGGTTTAATTTCATAAAATTCTGCTGTAGTAGCAGGTGGAGCAATAGGAGTGCATATAAAATCATTATTATTGGTGCTAGTGAAATCACATAACTTAGTGTTCTCAGGAGTATTCATTTTAACAGTAATAAAAGTAAGTAAAGCAAACTGAATTAAATAAAGTAAATGCAAGTAACTAATTTTTTTGTGTTTTTGATATAAAGAAAGCAAACAAAACAGTAAATAAAATAAAGTAAAGCAAGACAATAATCAAAGTAAAGAGATTGGGCGTGAGAGACTCCCCTTGCAGCGTGTCTTGATCTCCCTGGCAACGGCGCCAGAAATTTAGCTTGATGACGCGTGAAGCACACGTCCGTTGGGAACCCCAAGAGGAAGATGTGATGCGTACAGCAGCAAGTTTCCCTCAGTAAGAAACCAAGGTTATCAAACCAGTAGGAGATGAAGGCCACGTGAAGGTTGTTGGTGAAGGAGTGTAGTGCGGCGCAACACCAGGGATTCTGGCGCCAACGTGGAACCCTGCACAACACAATCACAATACTTTGCCCCAACTTAACAGTGAGGTTGTCAATCTCACCGACTTGCTGTAAACAAAGGATTAAACGTATGGTGTGGAGAATGATGTTTGTTTGCAAAGAACAACAAAGAACAGAGATTGCAGATTGTATTTCAGATGTAAAAGAATGGACCGGGGTCCACAGTTCACTAGTGGTGTCTCTCCAATAAGATTAATAGCATGTTGGGTGAATAAATTACAGTTGGGCAATTGACAAATAGAGAGGGCATAACAATGCACATACATATCATGATGACTACTATGAGTTTTACTTAGGGCATTACGACAAATAACATAGACCGCTATCCAACATGCATCTATGCCTAAAAAGTCCACCTTCGGGTTAGCATCCGCACCCCTTCCAGTATTAAGTTGCAAACAACGGACAATTGCATTAAGTACTGTGCGTAATGTAATCAACACAAATATCCTTAGACAAAGCATTGATGTTTTATCCCTAGTGGCAACAACACATCCACAACCTTAGAACTTTCGTCACTGTCCCAGATTCAATGGAGGCATGAACCCACTATCGAGCATAAATACTCCCTCTTGGAGTCACAAGTATCAACTTGGCCAGAGCCTCTACTAGCAACGGAGAGGATGCAAGATCATAAACAACACATATATGATAGATCAATTAATCAACTTGACATAGTATTCCATATTCATCGGATCCCAACAAACACAACATGTAGCATTACAAATAGACGATCTTGATCATGATAGGCAGCTCACAAGATCTAAACATGATAGCACAAGAGGAGAAGACAACCATCTAGCTACTGCTATGGACCCATAGTCCAAGGATGAACTACTCACGCATCAATCCGGAGGCGGGCATGATGATGTAGAGCCCTCCGGTGATGATTTCTACAGGTGCCGGAGGCGATCTCCTGAATCCCCCGAGATGGGATTGGCAGCGGCGGTGTCTCTGGAACTTTTCTCGTATCGTGGCTCTCGGTAATAGGGTTTTCGCGATGGAGAGATTATATAGGCGAAGGGGCAGAGTCGGGGGACGCTCGAGGGGCCCACTGTAAGGATTCGTTGCATAGAAAACAAAATTTTCCTACCGCGAGAACGCAATCCAAGCCAAGATGCAATCTAGAAGACGGGAGCAATGAGGGGATGATCAAGACTAACCCTTGAAGATTTCCAAAGCCTATAAGAGTAGGCTCTTATTGCTGCGGTAGACGATCACTTGCCGCTTGCAAAGCGCGTAGAAGATCTTGATCACGGTGCCACGATCGGGCAGCAACTCCGTACTCGGTCACACGTTCGGTGTTGATGAAGACGACGTCCTTCTCCCCGTTCCAGCGGGCAGCGGAAGTAGTAGCTCCTCCTTGAATCCGGCAGCACGACGGCGTGGTGGCGGTGGCGGTGGAGATCTCGGCGGAGCTTCGCTAGCGCGGGAGAAGAGGAGGAGAGAGGGGCGGCTAGGGTTGGGGGGGGTGGCCGGCCACCTAGGGGTGCGGCCAAGCTATGGGCTTGTTGTGGTCAGCCCCCTCTTCTATGCCCCTCATTATATAGGTGGAAGCCCCAAGAGTTGTAGTCCAAGTCTTCGAATAAGACCCCAACAACAAAACCTCCCATAGGTGGGAAACCTACTCAGGGGGAAATCCCACTCAAGGTGGGACTCCACCCCTTCCTTGGGGGTTGGCCGGCCACCTTGGGGAGTCCACCTTGGACTCCTCCCCTTTAGGGTTGGCTGGCCATGCAAGGTGGAGTCCTCCGGGACTCCACTTTCCATGGTGATTTCTTCCGGACTTTTCTAGAACCTTCTAGAACCTGCCATAAATGCACCGGATCATTTCCAAACTTGGAATATGACTTCCTATATATGAATCTTATTCTCCGGACCATTCCGGAACTCCTCGTGATGTCCGGGATCTCATCCGGGACTTCGAACAAATATTCGAACTCCATTCCATATTCAAGTTCTACCATTTCAACATCAAACCTTAAGTGTGTCACCCTACGGTTCGCGAACTATGTGAACATGGTTGAGTACTCTCCAACCAATAACCAATAGCGGGATCGGAGATCCATAATGGCTCCCACATATTCAACGATGACTTGATCGAATGAACCATTCACATACGATACCAATTCCCTTTGTCACGCGATATTTTACTTGTCCGAGGTTTGATCATCGGTATCACTCTATACCTTGTTCAACCTCGTCTCCGACAAGTACTCTTTACTCGTATGTGGTATGTGGTCTCTTATGAACTTATTCATATGCTTGCAAGACATTAGACGACATTCCACCGAGAGGGCCAGAGTATATCTATCCGTCATCGGGATGGACAAATCCCACTGTTGATCCATATGCCTCAACTCATACTTTCCGAATACTTAATCCCACCTTTATAACCACCCATTTACGCAGTGGCGTTTGGTGTAATCAAAGTACCTTTCCGGTATAAGTGATTTACATGATCTCATGGTCATAAGGACTAGGTAACTATGTATTGAAAGCTTATAGCAAATAACTTAATGACGTGATCTTATGCTACGCTTAAATGGGTGTGTCCATTACATCATTCATATAATGACATAACCTTGTTATTAATAACATCCAATGTTCATGATCACGAAACCATGATCATCTATTAATCAACAAGCTAGTTAAGAGGCATACTAGGGACTCCTTGTTGTTCACATAACACACATGTATCAATGTTTCGGTTAATGCAATTATAGCATGGTATGTAAACATTATCATAAACACAAAGATATATAATAATAACCATTTTATTATTGCCTCTTGGGCATATCTCCAACAGTCTCCCACTTGCACTAGAGTCAATAATCTAGTTTACATTTGTAAAGATATAACACCTTGGTCTTCCGGTGCTTTATCATGTTTTGCTCACAGGAGAGGTTTTAGTCAACGGATCTGACTTGCTCAGAAACGTATGTATTTTGTAATTCATTTGCGTCTCAACGCATCACTCATTTCCAAATGAGTCAGCATTAAATATGTTTGGTCTTTGGTGGAACCTTAATTCCGCGGTCTGAAATATGTCACTAATATTGTCACACACAATATAGCTTCAAAGTTCTGACTCTGTCGGAACTACACCAAGTTCTCAAAGAACCTCTTGACTTAACATCCTATGTCATTGTCAAAACAATGACATACTCTGCCTTCTTTTGTAGAATCCGTCACAATATTTAAAACTCTTCTAAATCTAGCATAGACAACTTCTATCTCATTGTGCTACCTTTTTAAATAACACTTAGCCTAATTGAGATTGAAATTTATTTTTATATGTGACCAAACCAATATCGGTGCAACACCTTAGCGATTTGTTTGTCATTACCTCATATAAAACTATATATGTATCCTTGGTTCTTCTAAAGCACACAGGATATTCTTACTGTTTGTCCAATGATCATCACATGAATCATTGCTCCTAACATTTTAGAGCACAGGACATCTGATTGTGTACATATTAATTGTGATCTAAAATCACTCATGTGTTTTTACTCATTGAGTGTCAGATATACTCAAGTCGTGTAAAAACTTCATATGACAAGAATATTTTCTTAATATTTCTATATTGAACTATTTCAATATCTATTCTATGTACTTTGACTTAAACTTATTATGTGTTTCAATCTATCTTTATAGATCTTGACACTAAATTTGTTTCAGTCCATATCTTTTCATTGAAGTTAATTTCTCAATGAAACCTTTTTAATTTCTTGCAAATGCAAGCCTCTTCATCGTTTCTGATGAAATCAAAAACTCTTTGACTATTTCATCTGGTGAAGATTCCAACTCCTCGATACTCACTTCATCCAATTGAAGTTTGTATACCTATCTAGTATTCCACGGACTAGCAAAACTCTTGGTTGTATCTTGTATACACTTTTAATACACTCTTCTGATAAGAAATGTATTTTGCCATCCTACTAGCATATCTCATAAAATAAATATGTAGTGATTACTAGAATAATCCACATAGACTATAAGCATTACTACGGAAGATCTAATCTTATCGTAGTCAACTCTTTGAACTTTGTCGTAAACAACTTTTCGATAAGTCGAGCTTCTTTCAAGGATATTTCATCCAAGTCCATCAATTTTATAGATCCATTTACTTTCAAAAGTATTCATCTATCTTGGATTTCATGGTGTATAGCCATTTTAACGGAGTCAGGGCCCATCATAACTTCTTTGTTTGTAGTTGGTTTATCATTGTTCACAATCAATCCTTTGTCCACAAATCATTTATTTGATCACAAAGTTAACCATACCTACAAGGTTCAATATGTATTTTGATCTCCATGGCTAAAACACTTTGTAGTCATGGGAGCCATGATCGTCGTGGACTTAGGAACCAATTTCCGATGCTGCGCTACTCGATCATTATGCTCAGGTTCATAAACCTTATCAAATTATATTGTCCTCCCACTCAAATACTTCACTAGAAACAATTTCTGAAATAAGAAACATTGACAAACACTTTTGTCTTTGTCTCGTGGGAAGAATTCCCAATCAAATCTCTGGGATAACCAACAAAGACATTCATCCGATTTTGGTTGTAAACTTATTTACTTATGCTATGCATACCAAAATTTAAGAAAAGACTATCAGGGTTCATACCCATGCCATAACTCGTATGGTGTCATTTGAACGGATCATGATGATGCTCTATTCAGTGTAAAAACGGTAGTCACTAAAGCATAATAATCCACAAAAATATAATGGCGTCAATATCTTATCTCATCATTGATCCAACAAGGTTTGGATACATCTCTTGGATACTTCATCATCACTATGATACTCCAAGAAACGTGAGTTGTAGAACAATTTCATAACTCTCTTAGATGTTCGCTAAAACTCGTAATTCAAATATTTCCACCATGATCCAATCATAGATATTTGATTTTTCTATTACGATGATTTCCACTTCATGCTGAAATTTATTTGAATCCATTCAAATGTTTCAAATTTCTTCCTTATTGAATATATCCACATATATACTCAATTTATTGTTGGAAGTTTTCATGAAGTAGAAGAATCTCCCGCACACAACTATGCCCATGAACCACATATATCATTATGTATGTTTTCACTAAGTTAGTTGCCCGTTCAACTCTCCCTATGAACGGTATTTCAGTCATTACCTTTTAGAAAAGATTTTACAAGCGCCAAACGATTCAAAAATCAAATGACTCTAAAAATCCATTTGCATGGAGTTCCTTCATGCGTTCCTTTCTAACATGACCTAAATGGCGGTTCCACAAATAAGTGGAATTCAAATCATTTGCCTTATGGCATTTTAGCGTCAGTATTATGTGTGTGTGTTTCACCATTAAGATTTATAATAACTTATCCATCGTACATGGAGTAATGTCATAATTTGAACAACTCATTGTTTTTATTTGACCAGAGCAAAATAACAATTTATTAAGCTCTTTATTATAAATTCTAAGGGTTAGGTAGAATGCCAATGACAAACATAATAACACTTTATTATGTTCCAGACATGCATTATTACCATATTTCTTATCAGTCACTTAGGCCATAGTATTCTTGTATTGCGTTGTTTTTGTATGACACTTCATACCAACCAATATAGTACTTATACCCAAGAATTTCATAGTGTGACTTAACTAGGAATATAACCATAACATGTATATCATTTATATATACCCTTTCTAGTCTTTTCTTTTCTTTTTGCCAAAATATCTTTTACAGTTTCTCTTTTAGCTTTCCTCATTATTCGAAAAACACTTTAACATTATTAACTTCTAGGTTTGTTGGTCAAATACCAATAACCTTGAGGTTCTTACTTTAAGTTGATCATCATATGACAAGTGTTTCAGATTTCACTATTAGTAACTTTGTAATATGATGAACAATTTCACTCATAATTTTATCCATTATATCATGACGACTTTCCGAGACCATGTCTGTACATGCTAGGCTCGTAAGTTTTAACCTTGGTATTCGCATGTGCAAATCTTGCTTGCACCCGTTGTATGCACACGTAGAATCTATCACACCCGATCATCACGTGATGCTTCAAACGACGAGTCTTAGCAACGGTGCATACTAAGGATGATAACTTCATGGATATGCGAATATTATTAGTGCCCCAATAGTTGGAGGATTGGGACGCCTTGCGTCTTCAACCTTCGTACATTCCCATAAAACTTATGAGTTTATGTAGTCTCACCAAATTATATTCTATCATCTTGCAATAAGGTCTTAGATATCATATATATCTCATACCTTGATTATTTCTGAAAACTAAATTTTCAGCTCCTTACTTTTCAAACAGATTTGAACTTCAAGTTTCACGGAGACAAGATAACTTTAGGTACTAATTGAAACCATAGCTCTTGAATCAACAATGTGAGGTTTACTAAAAGTTTGCAATAGGACTTAATCATTTCTTGATTCTTTTAACAATACGGTACCAATCCGTAAAGTTTCTTGTCAGATTTTAACAGTATTTCTATCTCAATAACAAGACTAGCGCATGGTAGAAAACGGATGCCAATACTACAAAATTAATTCAAAATACTACTCAGACTATGTTTATGATAATTAGTTCATGTTTTAATCTAATTACTAATGAACTCCCACTTAATACAACATCCCTCATAGTTGTTAAGTGGTACACGATCCAAATCCACTACACCAAAAACCGATCATCACGTGAGATGATGTAGCTTTAATGGTGAACATCAACATGTTGATCATATCATCCATATGACTCGTGTTCATCCTTTCGGTTTCCATTGTCCCGAGGCCATGTCTGTACATGCTAGGCTCGTCAAGCAAACCCAAGTATTCTGCGTGTGCAACATGGCTTACACCCGTTGTATGTGAACGTTGAGTCTATCACATCCGATCATCACGAGATGCTTCGAAACGACGAACTGTAGCAACGGTGCATACGAGGGAGAACACTTTATTATCTTGATATTAATGTGAGGATCATCTTATAATGCTACCGTCGCGATCTAAGCAAAATAAGATGCATAAAGGATTAACATCACATGCAATTCATATGTGATATGATATGGCCCTTTAGTCTTTGTGCCTTTGATCTTTATCTCCAAAGCACGGACATGATCTCCATCATCAACGGGCATGATCTCCATCATCGTCGGCGTAGCGTCAAGGTCCATGGCGCCGTCTTCATGGTTGTTCACCTCATGTAGCAACTATTACAACTACTTTGAAATACTACTCAACATGAAATTTAAAGACAACCATAAGGCTCCTGCCGGTTGCCACAATACAATAATGATCATCTCATACATATTCATCATCACATCATGGCCATATCACATCACCAAACCCTGCAAAAACAAGTTAGACGTCTCTAATTTGGTTTGCATATTTTACGTGGTTTAGGGTTTTCGAGAGAGATCTAATCTACCTACGAACATGAACCACAACGGTGATACTAATGTTGTCAATAGAAGAGTAAATTGAATCTTCACTATAGTAGGAGAGAGACACCCGCAAAGCCTCTTAAGCAATACAAGTTGCATGTCGAACGAGGAACAAGTCTCATGAACGCGGTCATGTAAAGTTAGTCCGGCCGCTTCATCCCACTATGCCACAAAGATGCAAAGTACTCAAACTAAAGATAACAAGAGCATCAACGCCCACAAAACCATTGTGTTCTACTCGCGCAACCATCTATGCATAGACACGGCTCTGATACCACTGTAAGGATTCGTTGCATAGAAAACAAAAATTTTCCTACCGCGAACGCAATCCAAGCCAAGATGCAATCTAGAAGACGGAGCAACGAGGGGATGATCAAGACTAACCCTTGAAGATTTCCAAAGCCTATAAGAGTAGGCTCTTATTGCTGCGGTAGACGATCACTTGCCGCTTGCAAAAGCGGGTAGAAGATCTTGATCACGGTGCCACGATCGGGCAGCAACTCCGTACTCGGTCACACGTTCGGTGTTGATGAAGACGACGTCCTTCTCCCCGTCCAGCGGGCAGCGGAAGTAGTAGCTCCTCCTTGAATCCGGCAGCACGACGGCGTGGTGGCGGTGGTGGTGGCGGAGCTTCGCTAAGCGTGCGGGAGAAGAGGAGGAGAGAGGGGGCGGCTAGGGTTTGGGAGAGGGGTGGCCGGCCACCTAGGGGTGCGGCCAAGCTATGGGCTTGTTGTGGTCCTCTCTATGCCCCTCATTATATAGGTGGAGCCCCAAGAGTTGTAGTCCAAGTCTTCGAATAAGACCCCAACAACAAAACCTCCCATAGGTGGGAAACCTACTCAAGGGGAAATCCCACTCAAGGTGGGACTCCACCCTTCCTTGGGGCCGGCCACCCTTGGGAGTCCACCTTGGACTCCTCCCCCTTAGGTTGGCTGGCCATGCAAGGTGGAGTCCCTCCGGGACTCCACTTTCCATGGTGATTTCTTCCGGACTTTTCTAGAACCTTCTAGAACCTGCCATAAATGCACGGATCATTTCCAAACTTGGAATATGACTTCCTATATATGAATCTTATTCTCCGGACCATTCGGAACTCCTCGTGATGTCCGGGATCTCATCCGGGACTCCGAACAAATATTCGAACTCCATTCCATATTCAAGTTCTACCATTTCAACATCAAACCTTAAGTGTGTCACCCTACGGTTCGCGAACTATGTGAACATGGTTGAGTACTCTCTCCAACCAATAACCAATAGCGGGATCTGAGATCCATAATGGCTCCCACATATTCAATGATGACTTCGGTGATCGAATGAACCATTCACATACGATACCAATTCCCTTTGTCACGCGATATTTTACTTGTCCGAGGTTTGATCATCGGTATCACTCTATACCTTGTTCAACCTCGTCTCTGACAAGTACTCTTTACTCGTACCGTGGTATGTGGTCTCTTATGAACTTATTCATATGCTTGCAAGACATTAGACGACATTCCACCGAGAGGGCCCAGAGTATATCTCCGTCATCGGGATGGACAAATCCCACTGTTGATCCATATGCCTCAACTCATACTTTCCGAATACTTAATCCCACCTTTATAACCACCCATTTACGCAGTGGCGTTTGGTGTAATCAAAGTACCTTTCCGGTATAAGTGATTTACATGATCTCATGGTCATAAGGACTAGGTAACTATGTATTGAAAGCTTATAGCAAATAACTTAATGACGTGATCTTATGCTACGCTTAAATGGGTGTGTCCATTACATCATTCATATAATGACATAACCTTGTTATTAATAACATCCAATGTTCATGATCACGAAACCATGATCATCTATTAATCAACAAGCTAGTTAAGAGGCATACTAGGGACTCCTTGTTGTTCACATAACACACATGTATCAATGTTTCGGTTAATACAATTATAGCATGGTATGTAAACATTATCATAAACACAAAGATATATAATAATAACCATTTTATTATTGCCTCTTGGGCATATCTCCAACACCCACCACATAGGGCGGCGCGCCCAGAGGTGGGGCCACGCCCCCCTAGGGTGTGGCCGCCTCGTCGCCCCTCTTCGTCTCCTCTTCGGACTTCTGGAAGGCTCCGTGGAAAATAAGACCGTGGGCTTTTGTTTCGTCCAATTCCGAGAATATTTCTGTGTAGTATTTCTGAAACCAAAACAGAAAACAGGAACTGGCGCTTCGGCATCTTGTTAATAGGTTAGTGCCGAAAAATGCATCAAAATGATGTAAAGTGTATATAAAACATTTGAGTATTGTCATATAACTAGCATGGAACATAAGAAATTATAGATACGTTTGAGACGTATCAAAGAGCATCACCTCTATGATAACAACAACAATGTGGCGTTACTGGACACCATGTCATCGTTTCTCTGGTGCATTGTGCATGAGAGGGAGAAGAAGAGGAGAGGCTGCTCCAGTGACAATCCAGATGGCCTCCTATAAGGTGGCATCTAGAGAAGCGTTGCACTAGCTCCAAGCGATGCACGACAAGGAAGCCCTCACCAACACCACTGTCCATGTCGCCTCGGTGTTGCGGGTGCCTCTGGCTCCTTCGGCGTCCACGGTGTCCTTCGCTAGCTCGACGGAGGGGTCTACTCTGACCTCCTCCCCTCCGTCGGCTAGGTCTACTCCGCGCACGAGTCCGCCATCGGCATCGCCCGAGGTTGTAGTTCCATCTCAGCCAGTGTGTTCCGTGCCCGTCCTCCAGCTGGAGGTTAGGCGTAGCGGTCGACATGCGATGGCTGGGGATGGTTCGACTGTCACAGACGAGGATATGATGCAGAAGGCCATGCAGCACAAGGCGGTGAAGAATCTGGATGCTGCAGGTTCGAAACAGTCTAAAGCCTCTTTTACCGCTTTTTCCGATTCACGCATTTCTTCAAATTTGGGTAGTATAGGTGTGTCTTTGGGGCGGCATCCCGATGAGATATCAGTTTCAACTAATGTGTTGAGACATATAGAACGCGACCGTTCTAACAGTCGCTTCTAAAGTTTCCATTGGCCTTGAGACTCCTGTACTAGATGAAGATGAAGTTGATGACATCCTAGAGGGTCAGCTTCTCTCCGCTCTAGTAGGGAACATTTCAGAGGTTGATTTGGATCAATCGGCGCTAGGTTCATTATATGAGCTAAAAGCATCTCGACGCCGTTCCAGATCTTTGGCTGAGAAGAATTCTTGACGGAATGGTAGATCAGTAAAATCTAAAATGGTTTCTCGATGAATGGCATGTTTAGTAATAGCAGAGGTCTTAGTGACTTGGCTAAACATTTTCATATTGTTGATTGTTGTAGAGAATATTTGTTAGATTTTATTGCTATTTTTGAGACGGGTAAGAAGAACTTCTCTCAAAATCTCCTCGACCGGTTATCTGGCGGGATTAATTTCGAGTGGTTCTCTCGCCCTCCTCGGGGTAGATCTGGGGGCATTTTACTTGGCGTCCGAGTAGACACCATGAAGGTTTTGGCTAGTTTGTGGCTAGTTCGGATGGAGATTATCATAATAAACTCAACATTTAGAATAAAGCTGATAACTTTATTTGGAGTCCGGTCGCCGTGTACGGTGCGACCCAGGATGCCTTTAAGGCTGACTTCTTACAATCTTGCGAAGGATAATCCATATCCGATAATTATCAGAGGGGATTTTAATTTGCTACGATTACCTCATGAGAAGAGTATAGGCCATTTTTATAATCACTGGCCCTTCTTGTTTAATCCTGTCATCGACAGTTTAGATTTACGAGAGGTGGCTATGAGTGGTCGACAGTTTACATGGACCAACAGTTTACATGTTCCCACATACGAAAAGCTAGATCACGTGTTAATGAATACTTAATGGGAAGATAAATACCCTATGGTGTCTTTTTGTGCACTAGATCGTATTAAAAAATTGTCAGATCATGCTCCCATTCTTTTAACAACCGGAACTCCTAGACCTTTGTGTAAATGACCCTTCTAGTTTCAACTTGGATGGCTACATAGGGACGTTTTTTTTATATGGTTAAAAAGGTTTGGGGAAGACCGGTTGTGGGCAACTCTCCAATTGTGAGGTGGAACAATAAGATGCATGCAATACACAAACACCTCTCTGGTTGGGCTGCAAATATCTCCAGTATCCTTAAAAAGGAGAAGGCTCGTTTATCGTTTATTATTGATGATTTGGAGGCTTTGGCGGAGTTAAGAACACTATCCCCGCAAGAGATTGAATTAAAAAGCCAATCAAATGCACATATAGCAGATCTTCTTCGTGAGGAGGAGCTCAAATGATACCAGCGATCTAAGGCCCAATTCATTTTGGAAGGAGATTTGAATACGAGATATTTTCATGGCATAGCCAATGACAGACATAGGAAAAAACGTATTCATTCTCTGATACAAGATGAATGGCTGATTGAGGGTCATGAGCAACTAAAGTCTTATATAACAAATTATTATAAATGTTTGTTTGGACCTCTAGAGGAGAGTTATTTCACTCTAGATGAGGCCGTAACGGATGATATACCCCAAGTTTCCATGGAGGAGAATAATCTTCTATCAGCACCTTATTCGGAAGAAGAGGTTCAGAAGGCTATTTTCCAAATGGAACGGAATAAAGCACCGGGTTCGTATGGTTTTCCTGTGGAGTTTTATCAAACTTTTTGGGAGATTATTAAAGGAGACCTTCTAGATATGTTCAGTTTTCTTCATGCTGGGCAGTTAGAATTATTTTGTCTAAATTTTGGTGAGGTTATCTTGCTGCCGAAAGTTAATGAGGTAGAAAGGATTCAATAGTACTGACCTATCTGCCTATTAAATGTAAGTTTCAAGATTTTCACGAAAGTGGCCACCATTACACTAAATACGGTGGCGGATCATGTATTTCAATCGACGCAAACCGCATTCATGCAAGGACATAATATCCTTGACGGAGTAGCGGTCTTGCTGCATACGAAGAAATTACATGGGGTTATTTTAAAGTTACATTTTGAGAAGGCCTATGACAAGGTCAAATGGTCTTTCTTACAACAGACTCTTAGGATGAAAGGTTTTTCTCCTGAGTAGCGCGCTTTGATTAATGATTTTGTATCTGGAGGGAGTGTGTCTATTAGAGTCAATGATGACACTGGTCACTACATCCAGACACGAAAAGGTTTACGCCAAGGCGACCCATTATCTCCAATGTTATTTAACATTCTGGAGGAAATGCTAGCTATCTTGATCAAGCGGGCTAAGTCTGAGGGCCAGATTGAAGGTGTAATCCCACATCTTGTTGATGGTGGGTTATCAATCCTTTAATATGCCGACGATACAATTTTATTTATGGATCATGATCCAGAAAAAGATCACAACCTCAAATTGATTTTGGCGGCGTTTGAGCAACTTTTGGGTCTAAAGATTAATTTCCATAAAAGCGAGTTGTTTTGTTTCGGTGATGCTCAGTAGGAGACAACTCTATATGCAGAGTTGTTTGGTTGTGGGCAAGGCCAATTCCCTATTCGCTATTTGGGAATCCCGATTCATTATCGGAGACTCGCAAATGCTGAATGGATAGTTGTGGGAGAAAGACTTCAAAAGCGCCTTAGTAGTTGGGAAGGTAAATTGTTGTCCCTTGGAGGAAGACTGGTACTCATAAATTCAGTACTGATAAACATGGTACTATATATGATATCTTCCTTTCTTTTACCCAAAGGAGTCTTACACAAAGTCGGTTATTATCAATCCAGATTTTTTTGGCAAGGGGACAACGAAAAAATGAAATATCGACTGGTTAAATGAAGTATAGTTTGCATACCCAAAGACCAAGGTGGGCTTGGAGTTCATGACCTCGAAGTCAAGAATTCGGCCTTACTAGGTAAATGGCTGTTTAAGCTTCTTACCGAAGAAAGGGTTTGGCAAACTATTCTACGGAGAAAGTATATTGGCTGGAAGGCTTTGTCCCAAGTGGTTAGGAAACCAGGGAATTCACATTTTTGGGCTGGTCTCATGGCGTCTAAGAAATTCTTTTTCCGCCATGGTACTTTTTCTATAAATAATGGAGCACAAATACGGTTTTGGGAGGATATTTGGCTAGATAATGCCCCTCTTAGTGAATAGTATCCATCTTTATATAGTATTGTTCGTCGCAAAAGTGATACCATTCCTGCGGTAATGGCTACCTCACCTGCGAATGTGACGTTCAGAAGAAATTTGATCGGACAGAGGCTAGTTGCATGGAATTCATTACTAATTTGCCTAGGGGATATTCAACTATCACCACAACCTGACGAATTTCGATGGAATCTAAATGCTAATGGGGCCTTCTCGGTAGATTCCCTATACAAAGCAATACTCCAATCTGCGGTAGCAGTTAATAGCAATAAGAAAATTTAGAGGATGAAAATACCGTTAAAAATAAGAATTTTGGATGATATCTTCGTCGTGGGATCATTCTCACAAAATATAATCTTGTTAGGCGCAACTGGCATGGAAGCTCTCGGTGTGTTTTCTGTCATCAAGACTAAACTCTCAAACACTTATTTTTCCAGTGTCAGTTCGCTAGATCTATATGGTCCATCATCCAAATAGCTTATAGCATTTATCCTCCGACCAGTGTTGCCAATATCTTTGGCAATTGGCTTCATGGTATTGATGTAAGGTTTAGAGTGCTCCTTAGGGTGGATGCGCTGGCAGCTGGGCGCTATGGCTATGTAAAAATGATAAGATTTTTAATGATGTAAATTATACTATTTTGCAGGTTATCTACAGATGTACTGGTATTCTCCGTTTGTGATCACCTCTTCAGCGGATGGAGAACCGCGACCTATTTATAGAGATCTGTACACGGTTGGAGGCTATAGCGAGACATATTTTTTCCCTACATGGGTGATAATCTATGGATTGAATCTCCACCTTCCCATAGGTGTTTTACAGTTTATCGTCTATCGTCACGAGATTTATTATGCCTTTGGTTCGAGACTTGTGAACGGATGTGTGCATCCTAATGTAATTGCTTGTCTAAGTAATAAAACGTCTATTATCGAAAAAAAAGCTCCAAGCGAACGACGATGGGCGCCGTGCTACTAGATGTTGTTGCGGCGACCGCCAGCTCTCTCCGGTGTACGGTTTACCGTGTCTGACAACTATTTCAACCTTGTGTGGAAGCCTGTTCTGTACTAGTGTCGTCAATCTTTTGCAGGTAAATCCAAAAGGATTAAGCCAATTGCAATTACATTTCACAATCAGACGACGATGTGGTTTGCTGAGACACGGCCAACGAAACGTTTTTCTGACCTAGCGCTCCTGCGATCGCAGGGCGACTAGGGTTTGGGACGTCGCCGCCGATCCGATCGGAGAAGGAGGGACGTGGTCGTCTTCAATTCTCGCCCCGGGGGCCTCGGGCCTGGGATCTTGGTCAGTTGTGGAGTGCTCGCTTTGCTTCGTATTCGCCAAGGTCTGACCATGGCGAGCCCAGCTAACTCTTCGAACAAAGCTAGCGGTTCGGGAAGTAAACAAGAGGAGAAAATCGGTGATTTGATGCAGCGCTTGGGGATTGAGGAAGATGAAATTGACGATCTAGTTTTTGAGGATGAAGAAGAGGCCCCAAAGCAAGGTATAAAGTGGCTTGCCCTAGCTAAGGTTCAGACTTCAAATCAGTTCAGTCCAATTACTTTTGAACAACATATGCGCAATGCGTGGTCTCCAGCGCAACGTATCGAATTCAATCACCTTGAGGGGAATTTGTTCACAGCCCAATGCTTTTGTCTTGGAGATTGGATCAAGGTGAAGGAAGGGGGGCCATGGCTTTTCAGACAGAATGCAGTTTGTATAGAAGAATATGATGGGCTGATGTCTACCGATTTGATTGATCTGAGTTTCTTTGATACATGGGTTCAGATCCACAAACTACCAATTGGATATAGGAAGGATTCAATTGTTAAACATCTCTTGGAGAAGAAAGGTGTAAAGGTCTCAAAAGTGGAGCTTGATTCAATGGGTATGGGTAACTTCGTCCGGGCCCGGGTGAAACTAGATGTCCGGAATGTGTTAGCTCGCTTTGTTTCTATCTCAAGAGGTGGAGCAAGAGAATTCTACCAATTGCAATATGAAAAGATTCCTAAATTTTGTGGGGCTTGTGGTTTCTTTGGCCACTCCCATTTAGAGTGTGGCTCGGGTGAACACGACGAGGCTAATCTGAAGTGGGGGGAATTCTTGAAGGCTGATTGGGAAACGTGGCATGGACGCGGTACGAATTTTGCAAGAGGAACTGGCCGGGGTGGTGGCAGGTCTGGCCGCAGTGGAGACCTTCCCTTTGGAGGCAGGGGTAGAGATTTGCGGGGTCGTGGGGACCCGATGATACCCTGGAGACATAATGCAAATCTACCAGGAATGTCATCTGAGGATCCGGATCTCAGGGATACGGCTACAAGCCCAGGGAAGACTAAGGACATGGATCTTGACAAGGATAATCTGCAGAACACTCTTGCAAAACGATCTTTGATTCTAATGGATGATGTAGATTTAGAAGCTACCGTAGGAGTACATCAGGAAACTGGGAATTTGGAAGTGCCTATGGTTACAGATGGGAAGACTCCAGCTGATCCTGTGAGTGGAGATGAAGTTAAAGACAGGAACAAAAGACCAAAGAAGGATGGAGCTGACTCCCCTTCACTCGGATCGGCGGGCTCGTTCGACGGGCCTGTCCGGTCGCAATGAGGATTCTGTCTGTGAACTGTCAGGGTGCAGGGAACGACCTGACAGTTCGATCGCTTTTGGACGTCCAAAGGCGCAATGTTCCTGATGTGATGTTCTTATCGGAGACTCACTTAGATTCTTATCCGGCAGATTGTTTGAGAAGAAGGCTGAAGATGGATTTTCATATTGTCAATCCTAGTACTAATAGGAGTGGAGGAGTTTTGCTCCTATGGAGAAAAGAAATTACAATTCAACAAATATTTTCTCATCCCAAGTATATTGACGTTCGTATTATTGAGGGACAGAATAAAATTTGGAGGCTGACAGGGTTGTATGGTGAACCCCGCTGGGAGGATAAGTACTTGACTTGGGATCGGATTAGGGCGATGCATACTCAGTATAACCTTCCCTGGGTGATCATTGGTGATTTTAATGAAATTCTATATTCGCATGAAAAAGAAGGAGGAAATCCGAGACCTCAAAGAAGTATGCAGGCTTTCCGTGATGTCCTGACTGATTGTGGTTTAGAGGATTTGGGTTGCGTAGGTGATACTTTCACGTGGAGGCGAGGTAGAATCAGGGAAAGATTAGATCGTGCTGTGGCTAATGAGGCCTGGGCGCAAATGCATCCGGGGGCAACTCTAAAAAACCTCGAGTTCATGCGCTCCGATCACCGCCCTATACTGCTTGATACGGAGGCTCAGCCGGCCCCGAACTATAAGAGGGGTCCGAAAAGATTTGAAGCAAGGTGGTTTCAGGAACAGAAGTTCAGAGAGGTGGTGCAACGTGCATGGAATGACGCTGCCGGGCGAGCGCCAGGTGCTGGCGTGCTGGGCAAGTTAGAGTTTCTGCATGGCGAACTGCATGCTTGGGATGACACTGTTCTTAAGAAGCCAAAGAAACGGATCAGGCAAGCCCAACGTGATTTGGATAATGCGCTCAGTGGACCAATGAATGATGAAAACGAAGCTATTGCAAAGGAAAAGGCAGCTCTCATCGAGCTTCTTTTGGAGCAACAGGAGGTCCATTGGCTGCAACGTTCTAGAGCCAATTGGCTTAGGCAAGGAGATAGAAACACGTCTTTTTTTCACCAGTTTGCTTCGGCTCGCAGGAAAAAGAACCGTATCCTTAAACTGAAGAATGAACAAAAAATTTGGGTGGAAGGTACAGAGGCTTTAAAACCGCTTATCTTGGAGTATTTTTCTAATCTGTTTTCTTCCGAGGTTCATATGACCGATCCTGCAGTGCTTGAAAAAATTGTTCCTAAGGTTGATCAAGATATGAATGATAAGTTGTTGGCTCCTTTCTCTTATGAAGATGTTAAGAAGGCTATTTTCAGTATTGGTGACCTGAAAGCTCCAGGACCAGATGGCCTCCATGCAATATTTTATAAAAAGTTCTGGGATCTATTTGGTGATGAGATATCTCAGGAAATTTTACAAGCTCTGA
The DNA here is from genome assembly GCA_030979885.1 of Lolium multiflorum. Lineage (NCBI taxonomy): Eukaryota > Viridiplantae > Streptophyta > Magnoliopsida > Poales > Poaceae > Lolium > Lolium multiflorum. Next base: position 207,529,126 of record CM061752.1, read on the forward strand.
ATACAGGTATTATCCCGGATGGTTGGAACGACACTACAATCGTTCTTATTCCAAAGGTGGATGATCCTGAGTTGGTTACTCAATATAGACCAATCAGCTTATGCAATGTGATTTATAAGATTATATCAAAAATGTTGGCTGTCAGATTGAAGGCAATTCTCCCTGAAGTCATTTCCCCAATGCAAAGCGCATTTGTGCCTGGACGGCTTATTACAGATAATGTTCTGGTGGCTTATGAGAGTATTCATATGATTAAGAATAAACGAGCCGGGGCGACTGGAGCTTGTGCGGTAAAACTTGATATGCATAAGGCCTATGATCGTGTGGAGTGGATTTTTCTGGAAAATATGATGGTAAAGTTGGGTTTTCCTGAGAGGTGGGTAGCTCTCATGATGGCCTGTGTCAGGTCTGTGAGGTATCATGTTAGATTCAATTCTGAGGAGACTGAGATGTTTGTTCCTACTAGAGGGCTCCGTCAGGGAGATCCTCTCTCTCCGTATCTGTTCCTTATTTGTGCTGAAGGATTATCTGGTCTTTTGTTGTATGAAGAAGAAGTTGGTGGCATCGATGGAGTTAGGGTGTGCAGAAATGCACCGTCAGTTTCACACCTTTTATTTGCTGATGATTCCCTTATTCTCATGAAGGCGGACATGAACAATGCAACTTCCCTACAACAAGTTCTAGATACCTATTGTGCCAATTCAGGTCAGTTGGTGAGTTTGGCTAAGTCAAGTATCTTTTTTTCTCCTAATACTAATGCTTTACTGCGAGCTGAAATGTGTGAGGCGCTTCATATTGATACGGAAGCTCTCTCGGATAAATACTTGGGTCTCCCTGCTCTGGTGGGAGCAGATAAAAGTGACTGTTTTGAGCACTTCATTGAGAGGATTATTCAGAGGATAAACGGTTGGAAGGAAAAGCACCTTTCTATTGGGGGAAAAGAAATCCTGTTAAAGGCGGTGGCGCAGGCTATCCCAGTTTATGCTATGTCAGTATTTTTAATTCCTAAAGGAATTTGCAAGAAGATGACCGATGCAATTGCCCAATTCTGGTGGGGTGACGACGAGAATGACAAGAAGATGCATTGGCTTGCTTGGTGGAAGATGTGCTATCCGAAGAGTGAGGGTGGTATGGGATTCCGTGACTTCCATTCTTTTAATCTTGCCATGCTATCTAAACAGATTTGGCGCCTGATATGTGACCCTGATTCTCTGTGTGCTAAAGTCCTTCGCGCTAAATATTACCCTCATGGAAATATTCTTAAGGCGGGACCAAAAGGGGGTTCCTCCTTCACCTGGCAGAGCATCGTTGCAGGTCTTTCTACATTTAAAAGGGGATATATCTGGAGAATTGGTACTGGTGAAAATGTTGATATCTTCTTAGACCCTTGGATTCCCTCAGGCTCTGATAGAAGGATCATTACTCCTAGAGGGCAGATCACACAGAGGAAGGTGGCGGAGCTGATTGATCCGCTCACCGGGACATGGGATGAAGGCCTCCTTCGTAGGCTTTTCCTTTCTGCTGATGTTAACCGAATTCTGCAAGTTCCTCTAAATATTCATGGGTTTGATGATTTTGTTGCTTGGCACTATGACAAGAATGGCCGATTTTCTGTTCGTTCCGCATACCATCTTCAATGGAGACATTCTTTTGGTCCTTATGCGAGCCAGCTTGCCTTGCCAGGGACATCAATCAATAATCCGGTATGGAAAGAACTTTGGAAGCTCAAAATTCCGAGTAAAATCAAAATCTTCGCTTGGCGCGCTCTCCATGGAATTCTACCTCTGAAATCTATATTGGTAAACAGACACGTTGGAACGAGCGGTGAGTGCCCAATTTGCCACCAGGCTCCGGAGGATATTAGACACCTTCTGTTTCAATGTATTCCTGCGAGAGAATTATGGTCATTACTTGAGCTTGAAGAGATTGTTGACGAGGCCCTCGTTGTTGATTTATCCGGTTCTGCTGTTCTTGAGCATGTGATTAGAATGCCAAGTGTGCCTCTTAATGGTTTTCAGTTTGGTCTCAAGGAAACAGCGGTTATTGCATGTTGGTACTTATGGTGGCTTCGGCGAAGAAGAACACATGATGAAGCCATCCCGTCTATGGTGCAATGCAAGATGTCTGTGCTGGCCATTGCCTCAAATTCGTCTAAGAGAGAAAATTGTAGAAGACAGGACGAGATCAAGTGGTGTAAACCTGACTTACGCCAAGTTAAAGTCAATACTGATGGGTCTTTTTCTGCAGATTCCTTACTAGGTTCTGTGGGAGCAGTTCTTAGAGACTCCAATGGTAAGTTTATAGCCGGGGTGGCCATTTACTTTCCACATATGGCCTCGGCTAAACTAGCTGAAGCAAGAGCAATGAAAGAGGGTCTAATTCTTGCTAATCAGATGGGCTGCTCAGATATTATTGCGGAATCGGACTCAATTGATATTGTGGAGGCATGTTCTGGAGATATGAGATGGTTCGACGAGGCTGCAGCGGTGTTTGCTGACTGTGTGGACCTTTGCACCCTCATCGGACGTGTGAAATTCAAGCATTGTTTTAGGGAAGCTAATAGTGTAGCCCATGAGTTAGCTAGGCATGGTTTGTCTACGAGATCTACTTGTACTTGGGTCGATGAGCCCCCTAGCTTCCTCCTTCCCTCTATTCTGAACGATGTAACTATCATGTAACTTTGGAACCCAGCAGGTTTCAGACGCACTCTTTTCCTTCCAGGGTACCTAAGGGGGCTGGAAGGTTTTTAATGAGGCGGCCTGCTGGTGGTTATATATATATTTGAAATTTCAAAAAAAAGACGACGATGTGGTTTGCTGACAAGGACCCTTTTAGCACGCGGCCGAACGGAACCCGAAGACGCTCTGGCCGACGTTGTGCAGCACCTCCAACGTCCGCTGTTGCACGTTGCCGATGAGGCTGAGGCCGCTGGTACCTTTTTTTTCGATAAAGGGAATATATTAATATCAAAACGATACCAATTACACCCAGCCTCTGCAACAACGCACCACCCTAATGGCATTACGGATGCACACAGCTAAAAAATGAAAAAGAAAACTAAGAAACAAAAGTCCTGCTGGTACCTGCGAAGGCAAGGCAGTCCTCCAGGATGATCCCGTTGGCGTCGAGGTCCACCACGGCGCCGCCTCCGAACACCAGCGCAACGCTGGGTATGGTGACGTTGTCCAGCCCCGTGAAGTCGTAGCATGTGTCGAAGGGGCTGAGCGGCGGCGCCTTCGGGTACTTGGTCATGCGCGCCCTGAAGGCCGACCTGAGCGCCGAGTACGCCCTCGTCGGCAGCCGCGTGATGACCGTGCCCGAGTCCATCACCGACCCGGCGGTGAAGACGGTGGGCGAGATCCCGAGCGGGCTCCCGCCCACGCGAATGTCCTCGAGGAGAAGGCGGTAGAACGTCGGCGCCGTCTTGCTCCGGAGCATCGGCGTCGTCACGAAGCCCGATGTGCTGTTGGGCGCGCCCAGTGTGAGGAACCCCGGCGTGCTCGTGGTCGCCGGGAGGCAGTACGAGAAGGCCTTGCCGTAGGTCGCCGCCGTCTGCGACACCAGAGACTCCACGTCACCGCCCAGCCCCATGAGCCCGTCGGTCTGGTCGTCGAACCCGTCCTCGTTGTGGCTGCACCCGAACTGGAACTTGCTGACCGTGCTGGTGACGGCCAGCGCCAGCGTGTCGGAGCCGTACGTCCCCGTGGTGTTGGAGCCGTCTCCGTACCTGACGATGTACTGGCACTGCGATCTCGAGCAGCCGTTGCCATCCCCGCCAAGCTGCGTGCACGCCGCGGAGCTGCAGGAGAACGGGACGTAGGTGGTGGACTTGGCGGGGTCGAACAGCGAGCCGTTCGGGGCGTGGCACGGCGGGACCGGGCAAGGTTTGCACTGCACCCATGACACGTCGCTGCCGGTGTCGATGATCATGGTCTGCTTCACGGCCGGGGAGCCGATGCCGACGGTGATCACGTACTCCAGCGTGTCCAGGGCTTCCCCAAGGTTGGTCGGCACGGTAACCGCCGCCGATTGCTCCAGCTCATCGTTGCCGCTGCTGAACTTCCGTTCGATGTATTCAGCTCGGAGCTGGTCTCGCCGGAGCAGCTCCCCGATGCTTGGCCCGTCGGTGGATGCCACCGGTGAGCACGGGCCATACCGGTGGCTTAGCTGCACCGTGGCTCCACTGGACGACGATGGAGTCACTGCAAACGATAGTGATTAACTACAATTACAGTTTCAAAAATTGAATGTGGGCATGCCAGTTAATCATGTGTGCACGACTGCACGTACGTACCGAGTGCCTCGCCGCAGACGGCCTCAGCCTTCTGTGAGCCGGTGGCGAGAACCTTATAATCCCCTGCACGAGCAGGGAGAGAATGGTAGATGCAAAGCACGAGAAGCAGCAGCTTCTTAACAGACACCATGACTGTTCGATCCTGCTTGCTAGCTTCTTTTTAAACTGAACCTTGCTATGCTAGCTTCTTCCTCAGAGCCAATGTTGGTTTGCAGCCCTGAACTGAAATCCCAACTTAAATACAGTAGATACTAGAGGAGTAGATAAGAGTGCAGGAACGCAACCCCTCGCAATTTACACCCTGCTAAAGCGTATGCAGATTGCAGACATACGCACTGCTTAGTGTTCGACTATTTTTCTTCGATGCTGATCTGTGATGGTATCGATAGGTTGGTTTACACGAGATTTTCAAGTTTAGTGTCACTGTCTGCTATGATTACTTAATTAGAAGGTCGCGGCCTAAACCAAGTCGACATGGTATCCATGGAGAGGGGATATTCATGAATCAGCTGATCTTTAACCAATACAGTTAACACAAAGAGCAAGAGTCAAATTAGTAAGTATTTCTTTCCGTGCGTACCCGTGTAGGTAGCATCTTCGTTATGAAGATAAATATCGCTGTCTTTCCTTATGTGTATGCTCTATACATTCCTACTGTTTTATTTCTTGAATTCTTCCGAGCAATTATGCTATGCATCTTTCGTATGCATAGACAAGTAAAGTCCGTTCATAAGTGTGATGTCATACGAGTATCCACTGAAATGGTCCACATGGCATCACATTGGAATTTTGATTTAACTAGAACCATGTTGGCGAAGTTACGCAGAAAACACATCTTGAAGTAGTGTATATAATTTTGAGGTACTTGAAGTAGTGTTTATAATTTTGAGGTAATTGAAGGGGTATTTGAGAGTAACAAGCATCTCGTGATAGATGGGTACTATGATGCAGATTGAACAAGGTTGCCTAGATGATCGTAGATCTACCTCAGGTTTTTGTGTCTTTGTGGGTGGAAACTTGGTATCGTGGAGATCAAGCCAAAAGGCAGAGTGTTGTGTCCAGGTCGGCTGTTGAGGCAGAATATAGAGCTATGGCTCAAGGGCTAAGTGAGATATTTTGGACAAGAAATTTACATGAAGAATTGAAGATATTGAAAACTAGTTGTCTGAATAAGTGGTGTGGTAGCAAATCAATAATCAAAATAGCAAACAATCCAGTGCAACATGATAGAACCAATCATGTGAATATAGTCAGGTTTTTCATCAAAGAAAAACTAGATGTTGGGACTATCAAGATAAAGTATGTGAGTTCAGATAACAAATTGCAGCCTGCTTGACTAAAGGATTGAGGTCTAAAAAATGCAGCCTAGCACATTTCAAGATAGGAATAATAGATATGCACCACACCTCTTGAGGGAGAGTGCCGTATGTGTGACCCAGGCCCATACAAGCCATGTATATAATGCATGTGGTCTGCCTGACCTAATTGAGGAATAGAGAGAGCACGAGCTGCTCCTGAGTGCAGCTGCTAGGGACAACCAAGCTACATGTACCTCGACCTCCCCTATTCCACATTCTGTAATTAGCCCTTTCATATAAGTACTATAGAAAGCAATAGGGGCCTTCCCTAGTGTTCACGGTTTTAAAAAAGCTGGTGTGGTATTGCTTGATGTTTAAATTTGCAATGTCGTTTGGCAATTGCTAGAGAAGAGCACCGGAAGATTTTCAGGTATTCGGTTGATAAGATTATTGATAAAGCATCTACAACCGCATTCTGAACATTTGTCGGGATGAATACCCGTGTCAGGGCAGAATCTATAGGTGACAAGTCATTTGACATGTTTTGGTTGTGTAGGCTTTGAAGAGCGAAAACTAATAACCAGAGTTTGTTAACTTCATGCATTTTAGGTTTGTAAGGCTACTACAACCAGTTTTTGCTTTTAAGTGAACTTTCAACTATCACGCAACACTAGTAGAACAAAAAGCTTATGTTTGGAGCTGCCCGGAGCTTTAGCACCGATTGAGCTACGAATTTAGACTAAAGGGTGCATTAGCACCGGTCTGAGCGGCCAGGACGTCGCAGGGAACCTGCAAGGCTCACGAACCGGTGTAAAAGGTTTTCTAGCTTTGTAAAATACAAAAGAAAATGATAGAAAATTCAAAAAAAAAAATATTTAGAGATTCCTGTATGTCAGGCAACCTACTATTAGGGGAAATTAACAAATTTGAATTTCAACTTTTTTTGTAATTTTTTTTAGAAAAAGGTAAAATGGCATTGACTTTTGCATACGGCGCTGGAAAAAATGTATAATATATCAAAATGACCGTGGGAGAAACTTATATCCGAAGTCACTCAGGCTTACCCGGTTAGCCAATTTTTAGATTCTCAAAATTTCAAATGGAAATATGAAAGACAGAAGATTTTAGTTTTTCCCAGAAATTTGGGATTTTATATATTTTTAATTTTTATTAAAAAAATTAAATTAATAATTCCTTCCTGCATAAAGATTACTATTAAAAACCATAAAGGTTAGCCAATTTTTAGATTTACAAATTTTCAGGTTTTCGCAAAAAAAATATTTAAAAGTTATTGTTTATTTATTTATTTACTCAAGATTAATTTTGTTTATTAAAATAATTATTTGGTAAAGAATGTGATATCATGACCGAGCGATAAATTTGACCACGATTAAGTAATTTAACTAGAGATTAAGTGTAGTTAGAGACTAAACTTGTCAAATAACTAAATATTAGAAATTCTGAAAAAATAGAAAAACGAGAGAGTGAAAAAATAATTAGAAACAAAATTGGTTAAAAAAATGGCACTGATAGCGAGTTCTGTCACCGGCAGCGTTTTGGGGCATTTTTCCCGCTGCAGCAGACCCTTTCGGTGCTAAGGTCCTTCCGCCCGAACGCTCGGTCGCCGCCACGTGGTACCCCTTTAGCACCGGTTCGCTGCACAACCGGTGCTAAAGGGGGAGCCTTTAGTGCTGATTGCTTTGTGCAAAAGCTAGTTACGAACATGGTTGTACTTATTTTATGAGATTAGTGTTCCTCACAAATTATAGAGGAACAATATGTGTCACTATTTCTCATTGGTCAAAGATTATGTGGTACTTTGAGATTCAGAAAGATGAGAATCCAAGGAATCATAAAATATCCCTGGCTATGATTTGTGTGATGCGGTATTTCCAAATTTACTTCCTATCATCTATTACCTGCACTGGAAAATGCCTGCAATTCTACAACACAGGTCACGGCATGTCAGAACGCTATATAGGCAGTGGGCGAAGGTCGTTTGTCCGTCTACTAGAAATAAAGGTTGTATGTTTGTTTCCCCGTTTCTAAGAAAGTATAATCAAAGGATAAACTGTACAACTATGAACAATTATTTTTCGAAAATCCGAACAACATAGGCAAGAGCCATAACAAATAGCTGCTGCCTATTTCATGTGTATCTTTGGCGCGTGTTCTACTCTCCCTCTGCCCAATCAATGTTCAGAGAACCACCTCTTAACCTTGAAACCTGACCATTTACAAACCATCTTATTACAAGCCACACAAGCAACATGACTTATCGACGAGTACTACCTCCATCACATATGTAAGATGTTACTACAACTAATATACTTCTTAATCTTATATTATAAGAGAGGCAGTATAAGTTTAGAACAGCTGACCAGCAACGCATAAGCATATGTTGCTGTCACAAAACAACCCAGCGTCAACCTGTTTTGATATAATTGAAGCTCTTTAGCCCTCAAAAAAAAAAAAAACATGTAGTAGTTGACAACTTTTGGTCCACCTAAGATGCACTCTAATTCTACCCAAACGAGCCCTTCGTGTCCCTCCCTTACCTGGCAATCACAATCTACAAACATGTGGGCGATGCAGTCCCCCTAAGTAATCAGCACGCGTCCGAACGGAACCCGAAGACGCGCCCTTCCCGACATCGTGCAACACCTCGAAAGTCCGCTGCTGCACAGTGCCGATGATGCTGAGGCTGCTCGTGGCAGCGAAGGCAATGCATTCGGTGGCCTCGTCAAGGGCGACCATGATCCTGTTGTAGACAAGGTCGACGACCGTGCCGCCGTTGAACACCAGAGCCACGGAGGGAAACGAGAAGTTGTCCAACTCCGTGAAATCGAAGCACGTGTCGAGAATGTTGGCGGGCGATGCCATCAGGTATTTCATCATGCCCGCTTTGAACCTCCACGAGAGTGCCGAGTAGGCCCGCGTAGGCAGCTGCCTGATGATTGTGCCCGAGTCTATCACCGACCCTCCGATGAAGATGGTGAGAGATATGTCGAGCAGCCTCCCGCCGACGGCGATGTCCTCGAGGAGAATGGTGTAGAAATTCGACATGTTCTTGTACTTGAACATTGGCGTCATGACAAAGACCGACATGCTGTTGGGCATGCCGAGCGTGAGGAACCCGAGGCTGCGCGAGGTCTCCGGGAGTAGGTACGGGAAGGTCTTGCCATACGTCGCCGCTGTCTGCGACACCAGAGACCCCACATCGCCACCCAGGCCCATGAGCCCGTTGGTTTTGTCGTCGAACCCGTCCTCTTTGTGGTTGCAACCAAAGTGGAAGTTGGAGACGTACGGTTTTGGAAGTGGTCAACGCCAGCGTGTCGGAACCGTAGGTGCCGGTGGTGTTGGAGTCGTCGCCGTACGTGACAACGTACTGACACTGCGAGCTGGAGCAGCCATTGCCGTCCTCGCCGAGCTGCGTGCATGGTGCGGAGGCGCAGGAGAACAGGGCGTAGGTGCTGGACTTGACGGGGTCGAAGAGGACGGAGTCGTTCGGGGTCGAGAAGTGCACCGACGACATGTTGCTGCCAGTGTCGATCATCATGTTCTGGGTCGCGGCCGGGAGCCGATGCCAACGGTGATCAGGTACTCCAGCGTGTCCAGTACTTCCGCAAGGTTGGTCGGCACGGTTTGGACTACCACCGTCCATTCTTTTCTTGTTCTCCACGATGGTCTTGACGGATCGATTGGGCTCCTTCTTCATGTTAACCCCTGATCGACAGGTCCCTTGAGATGGCAGATAGATTGGGCCTTGGACTTGATAAATAAATTGATCTCGTAGTCCTACCTGGTTGGATATTTCCTCGGAATATTGTGTAAGCTCCTAAGCCAAGAAGGGGTGTGGGAAGAGCTACTACACAACAAATATCTTCACTCTAAAACACTGTCACATGTAGATGCTAAGCCAAACAATTCACCATAAGTTGATGGTAGCGGAGGATGATTTCATTTCTAGGTGGGAAATGGACTAGATGCACGGTTTTGGGAAGATACATGGCTTGGGGATATGCCTGTACCCAAACAATATCCATATCTTTATAATATTGTCCAACACAAAAATATTTTAGTTCAAGATGTTTTAGTTGAATGTCCTCCGAATACAACTTTTAGAAGAAACCTCAATGAACATGATTGGATGAGATGGTTACACATTTAGTCAGCCACTTATTAGATGAACCTGACTGAAGAAAAAGATACTCCTGGGGGTGGTGGGGGGGGGGGGGGGGGGCTTTAGGTGAAATCTATTAATCCAAAATCTTGATATGCTTAATGTGCACACAATGTTTTTACACAAATACATATGAAATATTAAAGTACCAATAAAAAATAGGATTTTGATGTGATTCTTTCATAGAAAGGTTTTTTGAACAAAGGATAACCTAACTAAAAGTAATGGGCATGGTAACACTATATATTGTTCTTGTGACATTGAGAAAGCAACACACCATTTATTTATCAGTTCCCCACTTGCAAAAGCTGTTTGGCCTATTGTACATACATCGTTTTGGTGTACATCCTCATTGAAACATTAATAATTTATTTAGCAACTGGTTACATGAACTGAACAAAAGAGTCAATGGCCATGGTTGCACATGATTTATTCATCCAATGCGGCTGGACCTTGATCCCCGTCTCACATGCTCATCCATTGGCGCCTCTTAGTTTATCCCTTTTTTAGGTGGTTGATACATATGTCGATCTTAAGTGATCTGGAATTTTGGAGACAACCTTTCAATAGTAATGAAATAAAGGTTGTATGCACCCTTTTTGATACAAAGCCTCTTTTCAAACAATATATAATCAAGGCCTAGACTGTACACCTAGAAGCAATTATTTTTAGAAAATCCAAACAACATAGAGAAGAGCCATAACAAATATCCTCTGCTTAAACCCTATTTCATGTGTATCTTTCGCGCGTGTTCCACTCTCCCTCTCCCCCGAGAGGGGAACAAATTAATGTTGAGAAAACCACCGCACAACTTTTGAAACCAGACCAATCACAAACCATCTTATACAAGTCACACAAGCAACCATCATGCCTTACCGACTGCTGCCTCCATCATATAACATAAGATGTTATTACGACTAATATACTTCTATATTAGTTGTAAAATATCTTATATTATGAGATGAAAGTAGTACAAGTTTAGAACAGCTAACCAGCAACACATAGCATATGTTGATGTCACAAAACAAGCACATGTCAACAGTTGACAACTTTTGGTCCACCTAGAGCTTGTTTGGATGCACTCTAATTCTACCCAAACGAGCCCTTCGTGTCCCTCCCTTACCTCGCAATCACAATCCACAAACACGCGGGCTATGTAGTCTCCCTAAGTGATCAGCACGCGTCCGAACGGAACCCGAAGACACTCTGGCCGACATCGTGCAGCACCTCAAAAGTCCGCTGTTGCACATTGCCGATGATGCTGAGGCTGCTGGTGGCACCGAACGCCAGGCATTCGGTGGCCTCGTCGAGGGCGATCATGATGCCGTTGTAGACAAGGTCGACGACCGTGCCGCCATCGAACACCAGAGCCACGGAGGGCACCGAGACGTTGTCCAGCCCCGTGAAATCGAAGCATGTGTCGAGGAGGCTGATGGGCGATGGTGCCGTCGGGTATTCCGTCATGCCCGCTTTGAACCTCGACGAGAGTGCCGAGTAGGCCCGCGTAGGCAGCCGCGTGATGATCGTGCCCGAGTCCATCACCGACCTTGAGATGAAGACGGTGGGGGATATGCCGAGCCGCTTCCCGCCGACGGCGATGTCCTGGAGGAGAATGGCGTAGAATGTCGACACGTTCTCGTACTTGAACATCGGCGTCGTCACGAAGTCCGACGTGCTGTTGGGCGCGCCGAGCTTGAGGAACCCAGGGCTGCGCGAGGTATCCGGGAGGCAGTACGAGAAGGCCTTGCCGTACGTCGCCGCCGTCTGCGACACCAGAGACTCCACGTCGCCGCCCAGCCCCATGAGCCCGTCCATTTTGTCGTCAAGCCCCTCCTCTTTGTGGCTGCAGCCAAACTGGAAGTTGGCGACGGTTTCGGCAGTGGTCAGCGCCAGTGTGTCGGAACCGTAGGTGCCGGTGGTATTGGAACCGTCACCGTAGGTGACCATGTACTGGCACAGCGAGCTGGAGCAGCCATTGCCGTCCTCGCCGAGCTGCATGCACGGCGTGGAGGTGCAGGAGAACGGAGAGTAGGTGCTAGACTGGACGGGGTCGAAGAGAACCGAGCCGTTCGGGGTCGAGCAGTGCACCCACGACACGTCGCTGCCGGTGTCGATCATCATGTTCTGGACCACGGCCGGGGAGCCAATGCCGACGGTGATCACGTACTGCAGCGTCTCCAAGGCCGATCCCAGGTTGGTCGGCACGGTGATCTTGGATTGATTCAGCTCATCGTTGCCGCTGTAGAACTTGCGTTGGACGTATTCAGCTCGGAGCTGGTCACGCTGGAGAAGCTCCGCGACGGTTGGCTCGTCCGTAGATGGCGCCGGCGAGCAGGGGCCATAACGGTGGCTTAACCGCACCGTGGCTCCACTAGACGACGATGGAGTAACTGCAAACGACGGCCAAATATCAGAAATAACATGTGGGCACGCCAGGACAATATAAATCCCTCCATTCGAGAAAAATGGACGATATAAACTCATTCCTGTGTACACGTACCTTGTGGCTCAGTGCAGACGGCTTCAGCCTTCTGTGAGCCGGTGGCGAGAACCTTGTAGATTCTATCTGCATCCCCTGCACGAGCAGCAGTAGAATGGTAGCTGCACAGCAGGAGAAGCAGCAACATCTTAACACAAGTCTTGGCCGTTCGATCATCGCTAGCTTCTCTCTCAGAGCCCATGTCGCTGTTGGATCGATTGATGGAGCTGGTTAATTTGTAGCTCTGAATTGTAATGCCGACCTATATAGAGAAGAGTCCAGGAACTGAACAAGGCAAGTTGGAAGTCCTGGAACGGGCCTCGTAGTTGACATTGCACTTTGGTTGCACTACGTAGGACGACCAAATGCGTGCATGCGTAGGAAAGATGCTGATCTGAGCGGCTTCATATGTCTTCCGCGCGCGGCTTGGTCAGTATCTAGTGTACAGCGAGGTACTGAGCGGCCTGAGGATTTTTTCCGCAATGCTGATCTGAGACACGAGATATTCAAATTTAGTGGCACTATCTGCTGCGGTAACTTAATTAACAGGTCGTGGCCTAGACCCAGTCCACACGTTGTCCATGGAGAGACGATATTCGTGAATGCGATCTTTTAGCCAAACTCAACGCACAGCAGACAGAAAGGGTGAAATTACTATTCATGCCTGCAGTGCTTATCCGCGCGCGTGCGTGTCCTCTTCATTGTCAACATATATATCGCTGTCTAATATATGTCCTCTCTAAATTTCCAGGGTTTTATGGCGAATTCTTCTGAGAAATTACGATATGCAACTGGCACATAAATAAAAGGCACATTTCTTTTAACATGTGTCATGATTTTAGTTTCAATTGTGCATCTGCATTGGGTAACATGTTTTGTGCTCTGTGTTTTTTGAGGAGGCAGCCACTTGATTAACGCATTATTACCAAAACTCATTCTCTTCATAGAAGCTATAGAGTTTGAGCTGAACGGTGAGAGGCAGAGATCGTAGTAACGTACCAATTGTCACTAGGCCATGTTATCTGGAAGTCGATGGTGTGGAATAATGCTGACTACACTAAAATTGACATTTCATGTTTTGAGCTGTTTGATTTTTTTCTTCTTTACCATAGCAACTCACGCATATTTAACTGGTACAAGCCTAAAAGTCAAATTTCCTTTCATCAGTGTGTCGGCATAAGTATCCACTGAAATTGTCCTAATGGCACTAATTCGGCACTTTTATTTAACATGAGAGCCATGTTTGGAGGAGATGCGCGAAAAACACATTTGTAATCATCTTCATTTTCTCGGAATCATGTATGTACACGAGCACTTCTGCTCCGGTGCTCCTCCCCTAGAAAAATTCTTGGCGCGTCAAACACAACACCGGTGAAGATCTTTCCATACTTGTTCATAAGCGGGGGAACGATCGTAATTTCAGTTTAGGTCCACCGTCCGTACAACCCTGTACAGTTCCGTATGGCCCGCGTTGTGTTGTACCTCGTTTTTTACGTATATACGGTCATGTGCGTGTGCCAAAATAGAAAGATCCTATAAATATCTTGCTCACGTGATCTTTTTTTTTCTTACACAACGTACACATACCGTACCAATATAGACGGGTATACATGAGCTGGATACAGGTTTCGGCGGATCCAACATAGAAAAAAAAATCAACTATGACCCATCAACTTTGTTTAGGGGGGAGCACCGGAGCAGCCCTCGTACACGAGCAGTGTTAATAGGTACCGTCATAGTACTGGTACTTCTCTAGACATTGTCTCGCATCTTGTTTTGGTGACGGCATCCATGGCGACGTTGTGGCGGATGTGGCTCTCACGGTAGTTGTTGAATTTTTCTAAGCCATATACCCATGAAATGTAGAAGCATCTCCAGCTGCGTCCCATAAAGCATCTCCAAACAGCGTCGGATTGAACGTTTGCGAGACGCTTTTTCTTCGTGCCGTGTTTGGGGGACGTCGTTTCCCAGTCGCATCCCCAAAACCACCCCAAATATAAATTCAAATAGTTCACATTATTCCCGTCGTAGTCACGGCGATCGAAGTAGCCACGATCATATTACAAACTGGTGGTGCAAATTGAACATAAATAAGAAGAAGGGGTTCGGTGACGCCGACGGTGCATCCTGAGTCGACGTAGGCCCGTCGAGTACGACGATCTCATTGTGCTCTGCCCGGTCTGCCTGCTCCGTCGCCGACGCCGGGGCCGACACCGCTGCAGATGCCGATGCCGCCGACACAGGTGTACTAGCAGACGTTGTCGCCGACGCGCCTGCTGGTGCCGACTCTGCCTCTGGGGGTGGGGTTGCTGCCGCTGCCTCGGCCGCCGCCATTTTGGCTTCGATGTCGCCGATGATCATGCCTTTGTAGAAGTTGTGCGCCGCCAGCATCCTTGGAGACATTCCACTGTTGACGCGGTCAACTGGGAGAAGTCCTCCTTGCGTTTCTTGAGCTCCATCTTCTCTCCTTGTTCTCGACCTAGATTATGGTACCCATGGAACATGTTCACCGACGCCTTGATGATGGCCCAGCGCGTCAGCATTGCCTTTTGGCTCCTCTTCATTAGCATAGTGCGGTAGTCCTTGTCAACTAGCTTGCGCTCATCGAACTCTGCCTTGATCCTCGTCCAGTACTTCCCGTACTTTTGGTTGGCGCCGATGATTGAGTCGTGGCTCACCGTCCACCACTACTCGTAGAGACATTGATCTTCCAGAACCTTCCACTTGGGGCCTCGTGAGCCCGAGGCCGCCTTCTTCTTCCTCTTCTTCCTCATGCTGGCCACATCAACCTCCACGAGATCCTCCGCGGCATCCTCGTCCTCATCGTCCTCTTCGTAGATGTCCTCTTCATCATCGTCATCCTCCTCCCCCCTCGTACTCCCCCTCCTCCTCCTCCTCCTTCTCGCGCGCTGCCTCCTCCTCCCCGAACGAAGCACCGGCGCCCTCGAATTCGAGCGGACCCCTGCGGCAAGTGAAGGCAACACCGTCCACAAAGGGGCCTGGCTGGCGCTACGGCGCGTCGTACGTCGGCGAGAAGAACAAGGCGTTGGGGTTGAAGCCGCCATACCGCAGCACATCCTTGTACCGCGGCGACAAGTTCGGTGTCACGCACCCGGGAGTCGCCGATGCGGCCTCGCTGAAGAAACCGGGTGTCTACGGGGACGCCACTCCCGGAATGTATGCGGTGGCCGATGTACTCCATGGGCTCGCGGTGTAAGCAGGGAGACACGAGGCCAGCGCGGCCTTCTGTTGCGCACGCCCCACCTCCGTCTGCTTCTCCTGCTCCACCACCCGTCGCCCCCTCTGCTCCGCCGTCGACAACTTGCGTCGCAGGCAGTCTTGCTCCTACCTTTCGTCGGTCCAGCCTTTCGGCTTCATCCTCGCCACCAGCGCCTTCCACAACTTCACGAAGGGCGCCTTCGGCCCTTTCGTCGCTGCCTCCATGATATGGATATCCAGGCCCGGTACACTAGGACAGCCATTGATATGATGATTAAGTCCAAGGTTGTACCAGTATTTTATCATAGTCTTCTTATTAGGAAATAATAATGTAGCCAGGTCATGTGGTGGGCCAAATTAGGGTTATTAGTGTGTCCGTTGGGATTGGGCCTGTCCAACCCAACTAGGGCTAGGCCCATAGTGGGGCGCCCCAGCCCAATAGGGGCTGGCCGGCCACCCTCCCCCTCATATAAGGAGGTGGGGTGGTTAGGGTTAGGTTTAGTCTAGTTTTGATTCAGATCATGTAGAACCTTGGGTTCCAGTTATTACCATCCCTGCGGGGTTGGCTCCATGACGGCGTCTCAGACGTTCATCTAGTTATCCAATAAAGATGTGTGAGTTCTTGAGTTGTCAAGAGTAATCATATGTGCTTGAGTATCCTTGAATCTGTCAAGGGAGTTCAAGATCTATCGGTCCTATGGATCATCAAGGTGCATCGTGAAAAATCGGGAAAATCAGTCCTTATCATGTGGTATCAGATTGCTGGGTTGATCACGGTGCAGATTGGTTTGTTGCTCAGTTGTTTCTGCTCGATTGTTGTGGCTACCATTGGGTACGTCGCCGCCATGCTGTTGGTGAAGATCAAGGAGGAGGAAGTGGGCGGCAGAGTCAAGTTCCAGAGGCCTTCGTTCATGCAGAGGTGGTGGCTGCAAGGGAGAGGAAGGAATAGTGCTGCTGAAGCTCTGCCACAACAGGTTTTCACCGGAAATCCGTGCCGCGGTAGGAAAAATCGCGAGGAACAAGTCGTTTCCGTCCGGCGGCCGGCACCAGATCCGGTTGATCGGCTCCATAGCCGGGCCGATCCGGTCACACGGTCGGTAGACCGGCCCCCAAACCGGCGGTCCCGGCGCTATGTCCGGTTGGACCGGCTCCCAGGCCGGGCTGGCGAACACAAACCGGGTCCAACACCGGTGCCAACCGGGGCGGGTCCAGGGGAGCAGCAGGGGTTTACCCGGCCCACAGGACGGCAGACCGGGTCCCAGGCCGGTTGGACTGGCACCCAGGCCGGTCACACCGGGCCCCAGGCCGACCGTTTCAGGCGTGCATCCGGCAGTATCGGCGTCCAGACCTGCAGCGCCGCTTATGCTGCTGATGTTTGTTCGTCGCGGAGTGAAAGAAATTTTGCTCTTTAAGGAGGAAGACATTGGTGTTTCAGAAGGGTGCATACTCAGGTGTTTTCAACTTATTTGGATATAAGGCGGACATGAATTTGTTATGTTTGTTTTGGGTGATATGTATGGTGCACTTCAGTTGCATTTGGAAGGATACTTGTGTCTTCAATCAGGTTGATGGCATCGAAGACCAAATAGCGCCAAGGACAAGTCAAGCTAGTCGAGATGGAGGATGAGGTGTGGAAGACTGGCGAGGCTTGAGGATGAAGTTCGGGGATGTTCTTATCTGACGCTACCCTTTTTCTAGCAGACTCTCACGTGTTGGGGACAACGCTTCTTGAAGAAGGGGAGGATGATATGGATATCCAGGCCTGGTACACTAGGACAACCATTGATATGATGATTAAGTCTAAGGTTGTACCAGTATTTTATCATAGTCTTGTTATTAGGAAATAATAATGTAGCCAGCTCATGTGGTGGGCCAAATTAGGGTTATTAGTGTGTCCGTTGGGATTGGGCCTGTCCAACCCAACTAGGGCTAGGCCCATAGTGGGGCGCCCCAGCCCAATAGGGGCTGGCCGGCCACCCTCCCCCTCATATAAGGAGGTGGGGCGGTTAGGGTTAGGTTTAGTCTAGTTTTGATTCAGATCATGTAGAACCTTGGGTTCCAGTTATTACCATCCCTGCGGGGTTGGCTCCATGACGGCATCTCGGACGTTCGTCGAGTTATCCAATAAAGATGTGTGAGTTCTTGAGTTGTCAAGAGTAATCATATGTGCTTGAGTATCCTTGAATCTGTCAAGGGAGTTCAAGATCTATCGGTCATATGGATCATCAAGGTGCATCGTGAAAGATCGGGAAAATCAGTCCTCATCACTCCATGCCCGGTGGCTTGGTGGCCGCTTTCTTGGCCACTTTTTTGGGGCCTGTCGACGGTGCCATGGATGGGAGAGGGTAGCGGCGGCGGGAGGGAGAAATGAATCGGCTGTAGGGGTGAAATCTTTTGGCAGGGCAAAAATGTGCGGCTGGAGGGCGGATTATGGCGGGAGAGGCGCGATGTGGCGGGAGACTGGTTAAATTTTTATGTGTCAATAACGCGTCGGGCCTGCCACTCCCCGTCTCGCTTCTAGCTGTGTCCAGTGTGCCCGGAGCGTCCCTGTGGAGCGAAGATGGGTTTGGGACGCCGGATACCGTATTGAGCCGTGTAGGGTGGAAGGAGGCTTTGGGGGCGAGACTGAGGACGAAAATATGTCTGGCATGTCCCAAAATCCTTTGGAGATACTTTAGGGGACGCGGCTGGAGAGGTGACACGTGACAAAAGGTGTTTGGAAAATTTACGCATACCAAAAGCCAATAAAATTGTACAGATACTAGAAATAATACTTATTTAGATCACGTGACAAAAGGTGCCTGGAAAATGTACCGCATACCAAAAACCAAAAGGAATGATTAGATGGTAGAAATTATTATACACGTATACTATATAAAGTTCAGTCAGTTTACCCCATCCATATTGATTTGGATAATATTCATTGCTATTTATCCTTTCGTTCACCTAATGGTTATGTGACACGTTGTTGACTTTTCGGGTCGGTGCATTCATTCACTTCATAGTTGTTTCCAGTTTTGACCCGGACTTTTGGCTCTCATCTACGCAGCCCCATGATATCTACACGTCCGTTATCAGCTTCGTGATCCGTGGACAGAGTAAGAGGAATATAGAAGTAAATGAGTATACGCTTCTTCAAAACATGAATACACATTTAATGGGCTATAGCTGGCGTCAGTGGTACAACCTGGTACATGATGCAGGGTCGGCCTAAGTTAATTTCATATTGATGACTAATAATGAGCTCACTGGTTAATTCAAAAATCAGTACATCTGTACATGTGAAAATAATTAATCTCAGTATGCTATTGCAAAACCGAATAGTTTCATGTATTGTGCAACACTAGTCAGTTGAATAAAATAAATACAGAAAGAAAATCATAGCACATCATCCAGTAATTAATGAAAATACAAGTAGTTTTGCTTAATATCTTCATCAAAAGTCAAAGGTGGCAGCTTTTTGGAAGAAAGACATATGACTATGTGCAAGGAAACGTTCTAGATCAAACGGAGATGACCATAAACTACAAACTCTAATAATTTTGCATACCTCTGAACACTACTAATACAATCAAAATTATTAACCATTGCAAACAATGGAAGTCTTTGGAAAAGCTGAGATCAGTTGCAGCTCAGCAATCAGGTTTCCGATTCTTTTTTATAGATACTAATCAAGGGTAGCAAGTTTACTGGATACAAATTAATAAAAAAACTGTGGCTGCAAAATCAAATATTCTGAGCTCACCAATTAAGCTGTCTAATTCTCAATATATATCCATAATACTACTAATGTTGAACTATATGTTAATGAGAGTTATTGCTAAGCTACACATCAATGAGAGTAAATGCATTCCTGCCACTGGTATGGCGTCATGGTGTGGGGACCTTGTAGATAGATACGAACCAGAATACATTTTGGTTTAGTTATACAGACATAACTACAAGCAGGCTACAAGTAATGGAAGGCTCCAGATACTGAACCAAAGGTGAGATATGGGGCGATGGCATCCGCAGGTTCTCCTATGTAATTCCTTTCCAGTTTCCTCTTTTTTTTCCCCAAAGGTTACCAGTTACCGGCTCCGACGGTGGTTTCCTTTCTTTCAGTTTCCGCATGTTAGCTTTCGTCAAGAGGTGGTTAAAGCGGCAACGTACCCTTCCTCCCCGCCTCTTCCCAGATTCTCTTCATTGAACTTTCCTGGCTCTATCTGGGAGCTCCTCCCTGGTCAAGATCCCGCGCCCCAGTGACCGCCTTAGACTTGTGCGGTGGATTGGCTCACTACAGGAAACTCCGGCTTCAAGCAAGGTCCAGGCGTCTAGCACTCAGTGGTGCTCGCCACTGCCGGCACCACGACCTGTGGCCACGTAGGACGACGGACTGAAGTTATCTAGGCAGTAGAGGTTTTTTTTAGATAAAAGGCACTGAGGTGCCCGACTTTAAATTAATAAAGCCCAGCGAGTTCACAACAATACGAATACAATGCTGCAGCATACAGCTTAGCCAGAGTACGGAAATAAATGGTGGGGTCGGCCTCCCCTAACAGACCGAAACACCACAAGCTAAGGCGCCGGCGCAAGCAGCATGGCGTGGATCCTCTTCAAACCGCTTGCGGCCCGCCGGAGGTGAGGGAGATCTTTAGTTCTCGCCAGCGGCATCCAATGATGTAGAAAAAGCATAGTTTTAAACACAATATCAGCAGGGTGAGATAGAACTTTAGATTTAATGGTAAGCTTATTTCTACAAGTCCAAAGCGTCCAAGATTGGGCCACAAACAAGACTCACGCCAACCGCCTAAAACTACCCGAGAAGTAAGAGACGATAGCGAAAAATTGAGCGAAGGAGGCTGGACTCCAGTTACACCCAAGCAACTCTCTCAGAACACTCCAGGCTAGGAGTGCCGGGGAACAAGCAAAGAAAATGTGATCGGCGCCCTCTTCACTCCCACAAAGAGAACAGCGGCTAGTACCAGGACCATGGATGTGAGCCAGATTCGCACTGGAGGGCAGTCTGTCGAGAATAAGTTGCCAAGAGAAAATGCGGATTTTGAGAGGGATCTTGGCAGCCCACACATCTTTAAAATGCGCCACTGTCGCAATCGCATACATAGAACTAACAGAGTATCTCCCGGACTGCTCGAGGTTCCAGACAACCTCATCAGGGCCGCTTGCAAGAATGGTTTTCTCGATCAAATCTCTGAGCTCATGCCAGTTGTTATTGTCCTCCTGATCAAGGTGGCGCCGAAACGAAATCGGTCTCAGTCCCCCGCAGACCTGAGCAACCGTGGAGGCTTGGTCATGACAGATACTGAAAAGCCTCGGGAATCGCTCTTTGAGGGGCATTTGTCCCACCCAACGATCCAGCCAAAAGCTAGTGCGATTTCCGCTCTTGACGACATGGGTAGCACCTAGTTTGAAGAAGTGTTTGATTTTATGGAGGCTGCGCCAAAATTGAGATCCCGAAAGGGCGGGTCCTACAAAGATATCCTCCGCGGTCGGGTACTTGGCCCCTATGATCTTTGCCCAGATAGCTTCCGATGGTTGGTACAACTTCCACGCCCATTTTAACATCAGGGCAACATTCATAAGCCTGGAGTTTGTAATGCCCAGCCCCCCAAAGGCTTTGGGACGGCACACCGCGGGCCAATTAACCAAGTGGTATCTGCGTTTTGGACCGACTCCCTCCCAATAGAATCTAGCGCGGTGCGAGTCAAACTTGGAGTGTATGCCGTCCTGAAGAAGGAACAACCCCATGGCAAACGTTGGCAGGTTGGCAAGGCACGAATTTGACAGGATCAATCTCCCCCAGAGGACATGAATTTGCCCCACCAAGGCTCCACCTTAGCAGCTAGCTTTCTGACGAGGAACAGCCATTGCTCCATGGTAAGCTTCCTATCTGAGATTGGGAGCCCTAGGTATATGAACGGGAACACCCCTAACTTGCAATTCAGGAAGTCCGCCATTGTTTGATGTCTCGTGGTGTCTCTGCCCATCACGATCACTTCAGACGTGTGGTAATTGATCTTAAGCCCCGACATGTCCTCGAAACACATCAGCAGGAACTTGAGGTTAGCTATCTGGGTATCGTCGTCGTTGATCATGATGATAGTATCGTCGGCATACTGCAGATGGGTGAGGCCTCCGGGAATCAGGTGCGGGATCACGCCCTGGATGTGACCCGCTTCGCTGGCTCTGGACAGAATGGCCGAGAGGGCCTCAGCCATGAAGTTGAAGAGCAGGGGGAGAGCGGGTCTCCCTGCCGCACTCCGCGATTGTTTCGAAAGAAAGGGCTAACCTCACCATTTATCGAGATTGCGGCCTGTCCGCCTCTGACTAGCTGATTGATGCGATGCACCACCCCTGAGTCGAACCCTTTGCATCTAAGCACCTCGGAGAGGAACTCCCAGTTCACTCTATCATAGGCCTTCTCGAAATCAATCTTTAGTAGGATACCAGCCAATTTCTGTTTCCGCATCTCGTGCACCGTTTCATGCAGGGCGAGAACTCCATCAAGGATGAATCTCCCCTTGATAAAGGCTGTTTGATTAGGGCTGATGACTCTGTTGGCAATAGGGTCCAGTTTAAAGGCCACTGCTTTGGAGACAATTTTAAAGATCACATTGATAAGGGCAATGGGGCGGAATTGGGAGATATGGTCAGCACCCGAAACCTTCGGAATCAGGGAGAGCACCCCATAGTTGAGTCTAGCGATATCGATTCTTCCCAGTAAGAAATCATTCACAATATGCAGCACTCCGTGCTTGACCAGCTGCCAAAATTTCTTGAAGAAAAGAGTTGGAAAGCCGTCCGGGCCCGGAGCCGTGTCCGTTTTCATCTAACTCACGATCTGCTCCAGCTCAACCTCAGAGTAGGTCCTCAAGATTTCTTCATTCTCGGCTCTGGGTACTCTGGCCTCATTACCCCAAGTTCTGGAGGACAGGGAGCAGCCTCTAGGTTCAGCGGATCCCATCAGTCCACGGTAGAAGTCATAGACATGTTCCTGGATAAGATTCTTGTCCGTGAAAGGCCCCTCGGGCGAGATGAGCCGAGTAATACTGCATTTTCTGCGCCTCCCATTGGCAACTGCATGAAAGTAAGCAGTGTTCGCGTCTCCTTGGAGTAACCATCTGACCCTTCCCCTTTGGCGCCAATATTCCTCCTCCTCTCTGAAAATCTCAAGGAGTTGCTCTTCAAGATGGTAACGGTAGGCCCATTCCTCCTCCGCTAGGCCAAGGGAGTCACCTTTCTCATCCAGCCTCTTGATCTGGGCCAGCAGCGCTTGCTTATGTCGCTTCGCCTCTCTTCCGTTATTGGCACTCCACCCTTTAAGCTTTTGCCGGAGTCCCGAGCTCATAAATTTCCACCAGTCGAGGATATCCCTTCCACCGACCGAGCAGGAAAGGTTATCCCAGAATGAGGACAAGGTCCCTTGAAAGTTCTCTCTTTCCAGCCAGCCAGTTTCAAAGAAGAATCTGTTGCTCTTGCATATCACCTCATGTCCACTGTCGAAGATAAGCGGTGTGTGGTCAGAACCCAAACTCGTTTCCGCCACCAAGGAGCACAGAGGGAATTGTAAGTCCAAATCTGGAGCAATAAAAACTCTATCAAGCACACACCGTACCGGGTTCAACTGTTTATTTGTCCAAGTGTACCTCGCCCCTGATCTCGGTACTTCCCGTAGGCCCCAATTTGCGATGGCGTCATTGAAAGCGTCCAACCTGGCCCAGGTAATCATGTTATTATTCTTGTCCTCTGCATCCCTCAGCATGTTAAAGTATCCTCCCATGAGGATTGGAACATCCACATGAGCTATCTTCTGGGAGATTTCGGAAAGGAAGTCGTTGGAGAGCGCATGATCGGCTGGGCCGTAGATCCCCATGATCATCAGCTTAGTTCTGTCAGCCTTGCAAAGGATAGTAGCGCTGATGAAGAAGTTGCCCATGTCCACAGCCCCAACATCAAACACACTGTCCCTGAAGCCAAGCAGAATGCCACCCGAATGGCCATTCGCTGGAAGCCAACACCAGAAGAATTTTTCACCCACCTCCAAGCTCCTGAGTTCTTGGTCCGTGAAGTCGTTCTTGATAGTTTCTTGGAGGCACACCACATCTATCTTGTGTATCCTTAAGTAGTCCTTGAGCATGGTCCGCCGCCCCTTGCGGCCGAACCCACGAATATTCCAAAAAAGGGCTCTCATTGGGAAACCCTTCCTCGCGCCCGTGCTTGGCGGGTTACCATCGACGTGCCTATTGGCACCCTTGTTTTCTGAATTTTCCTTTTCTTGATCGGCCGCTTGCCAGCCCCTTTCCCCTCACTAGATCCCACTTGTGTGGGGGAAGCCCGACCCTCGGGAACTTCCAGGGTTTTCTCTGCCTCGGTCTGCGCCTGCTCTTTGGCTGAGGCTTGCTCCGCGGCCAGTTTATCACGCGCCATAGCCAACTCTGCTTGTGCCAACTCCTTCTGTAACACCCCAAATTTCAATAAAAAGAAAGTTAGAGAATGTCAGAGAGCAAATTTTTCAAACCAACAAAAACTTTTTAAATTGCATATAGTACCCTGCCTAGGACTTGTGCATTTGAGTGTTATGCCATGATGAGTGTTATTATTTGATTGTGCTATACTCTAAAACCCTAATGTGATCATATTAAGATCACCAACCAAATAAAGCAAAGAGGAAGAAAATCCACTATTTGAAAAACCCTAAAAACCCTCACCTATGCCCTATGGCATTTTTATAAATTTTGACCCTAGACCTATCTGGTCTTCACCATTAGTTGAATAATGTTATTAAACACTTATTACCACTTTTGGTATCAAAGGATCACATTTCAAATGAAATTCAAACACAAAACTAGCTCACATACGATGATGGTCAAATTGGACAATTATAGTCTGATCATCACTTTGAGCCTTTGCCATTCAATTTTCCCAAACCAACTCTTGCTAACTCTTTGCACCATTTCAAAGTCAACATCAAGGTGAACACTTTTTGTAAAGATCACCATGCCAAATTCTTTCTTGATCATTAGCTATGCTCAACCAAAGTTGCAACTTTTTATTAAGTTCAACAATCCCACACTTGTCAAATCTTGCAAATCTTGAATCCAAAAATTCCACCACCACACTCCATCACCTCTGGTCATTTCTAACTCATTGAGATACTCCCATTTCAAAACCTGCAACCTTTTGGATTGAACCAAATTTGGACAAATTTCACAATTTTCAAATAGGGAACTATTTGACACTATTTCAAATAGTGATCTAACCTAACCCTAACTACCCCATTTGCACTCTACTGGTTCCCTTGTCCCCTTTCTCTCTCACACCAGCACAGCAACACTAGGGAGGCAAGCCCTAGCTTGCATGGCATGGCCATGTCGGCCATGTCGAGCCACCCTTCTCTCCATTGCTCTCCAGCACTGGCCCTGGTGCCCAGCAGCTCCACCTCACCTCTCTACCCAAGCTAGCACCTACCACCTCGCCGTAGACGCCGTGGACTCGCCGGAGATCGCGCGCCCGGATCGGCACGGCCATGCCGCTCGCGTCGCGCGTGGCGCGCCGCAGACACACACTGGCCACGTGCAGAGCCACCGCCTCGAGCACCCCCTGGACCCCCTGCGAGCACGTTGAGCACCTGCGTGACACCGCGACACCGCCAGACACGCGCACAGCCCAGACCCGTGCCCGCCGCCGCCGGAGACGGCGACACGATCCCGTGAACAACGCGCCAGACACGGACGCAATGCGTCGCCCACAGACGCCGCCCGACCGCGCCGTTGCCACCTACAGACTCGCCTGGACGAGGAGAACGTCGTAGCACCCTCGCCTAGCCCAACCACTCACCGGAATCGTCGCGCCTCGGTCGACTTCTTCACGGCCCCGCAGCACCCTTGGCCATCTATAAATACGGCGTTCCCTGGACGAAGTTGAGCACACCATCTCGTTCCCCATCCTCCACTGCCTCTCCTCCACCCCACCACTCGCTCGATTGTCGCCGGAGCTGCTCCAATTTGAAGATCGGAGCCCGCTAGTACCTCATCTCGCCGCCGTCGATTGGAGCCGTTCCAGGAGGCCGCCAGTGCCAGGAGCTTCCTCATCGACAACATCTACCCCGAGCACACTGCCAGCCACCGCGGGAGCCCTGGTTAGCCCTCCGACCCCCAGCGCCGCCGTGCCCGTAACCGATTCTCGTCGGAGAAGACGACGACGGTGAGCCGTTGGATTGCCTTCTAATCCAACGCGCCGCGTCACTCGTACCGATTCGGCGTGGAACAGCCGCTGACTGGTGGCCCCTACACTGTCAGCAGGCCCACTCGCACGAGTTGCGCTGCTGGGCCGTTTTCCCTTTTTCAAACCGTTTAGGCCCAACTCAGTTTCCCGCCGGCCCTATTAATTCAATTTCTGTTTAATCAAATCCAAATAAATTTCAATACTGCCCATACTTTGAATTTGAATAGATTCAAATTGGCTCAACCAAATTTAATGAACTTTATATTGTTGGAAAGCTAGTGAGATTATCTACAACATTCCACTGGTCCCATGACCAGATTTGTTGTAGAAATAATGTGGTAAAAATAACAAGGCAGGGACTTTTCCCTATTCAAATAATTCTTAAAAATCAACCAAAATAGATATTAAGTTAATTCCAACTCTAATAGCTCACATTTGACTTACACTAATTGTTTCTGCAATAAAATGGTGTGGTCACTTTGCATGATCATGCCATAGTTTAATTAATGGATAATTTGACTAGTTTAACTAGTTGATAATGTCCAAAACTATTAAAGTAAATTATGTGGAGTCTTATACTTCATTTAAACTTGTCTCACATGAATTCATGGGATGTTTGTACCTCTGGTCCAAACTCTCCTATATGAATTGCTTGAGATTTAAATCATATGTAGTGTTATTAAAATGGTATGAGGTGATCTACCTCATTTAAATCATTTTCTCAAATGATGATAATGAATGGTTGACCTAGGTCAATACCCATTTCATGTATGATTGTTTGAGAAATTAAATCTTAAGAAGATTTCAATGAGAGGAAATTATTTTTCCTCAAGCAACACAACCCATGCACCCTAAGTAGATTATTTGTGTGCATAGAATAGTTTGTGTGTTTATATGTGATATGTGGAATAGCCATTGAATTAGTGAGTAATTATAATCGTATTCAAATTTAGACGGTAGCACCGGAGAGTACGCCGAAGAAGAAGGTTGCTACCAAGAGGAGGAGGAGGAACAGTTTGAGAACTACCAAGGCAAGCTAATATTCTTGCAAAGTGCAAAGCCCCTTGGGGCAAGGCACCATGACTCTTACCTTTTCTTACATAAGCCTATCCCAAGTTTTTACTTTACAAGCTTCTACTTGTTTTCTCAATAAGTTACTTTTATAGTTAACTTTGGTCAAAGTACAAGTTGGTTACTAGAGTAGTGAAGTAGTTTCCATCAAGCAAAGCAAGATAGCACCCCTCATGGATTAGAGCTAGTGCTAATGAATTAAAACTTGACTACTCTAGATGGGAACAATGTGAATTTGAAATGAATTTGAAACCTTGGAATGATGATGCATTCCATTGAATGATTTTTGAAGGTGAATATGAACAAGAGAAGATGGTGATTTTTGATAAACAATGATGTTGGTTTGAATGCGATACCTTTCCAATTATCAAGTACCCCCACAATACCTGATTATGGGTAGGGCTTAACTGGAAGTTTATGCATCTTAGTATGGGTTCCCTCTGAACACACGTCATAGGGGTTACGCTTGAGGCTGCCTCCGTTGTTGAGTAATGATGTGAAATTGAGGTGAATTGTACGGCCAAGCCTGTGCAGTTCCCAGGTTGACAGTTGGTCTTCACCGGGAGGCCAAGCTCATGGGGAGAGGTGCTCATACTAGGATTTGTAAGTGAAAGGTTATGGTTGATGATCCGCGTACTGTGTTACGATGATTCGGGGTAATCCCGACGGATGAAATCAAATGTTGTGGCACAAGTGCAACCTCTGCAGAGTGTAAACCTATTCGAATAGCCGCGTCCACGGTTACGGACGGTTGGAAAGGCCAGTTTCCGATGTCATATCTTTGAAAATGATGTTGAAAGATGTTGGTGAAATGACTTGTGGTGAATTAAATTGAAATCACCACATGAATGGTGGGAATGACACTAATGTTCCCACTTGAGTTAGTTAGCACTTGAATAAGTTTTCTCAAACTTTGTGAACTAAAACTAGCTTTATGCAAATAAACTAGAGCTTAGCAAACCATACTAGAATGTCTAGCACTTACTTTAGTATTAGTTTGCGAGTACTTAAAGTACTCACGGCTTTGTCCCTGGCTATTCAAATGGCCAGAGTATGAAGATGAACAAGGAGATGACCAACAGGACGCCTACGACAACTAAGCGCCTTCCGACGTCAATCGTTGGCCTGTGGACTAGAGAGTCCTTGTATCTTACGCTTCCGCTATGTTGAACTATGAACTTGTGTTTGTTCGTTGATCGATAGATCAACTATTCGTGTAATATGGATCATGTGATTCCAAAATTGTAAGACTTATGGTTTGTAATGAATGATGACTGTGATACTTAACTATTATGCCTCGCAACAACAATATTCCTGGGATTGCGATTTATGACATAATAGGCATCCGGACTTAAAATCCGGGTGTTGACAAGTTGGTATCAGAGCCATTGTTTGACCTTAGAAGACCTTAGTTAGGATGGGCGTTCTGAAAAACTTAACTTTGAAATCAAATGAAAGGAAATATTTGTGAAAATTTACTACACTCTTGTCTTGAGACTTTGCCAAAATTTGATGAATCATGTTCTATCTTATTTGAATCAACTTAAAATTTGGCCACACTTTGCACTCTCTAACTTACTCATCCAATTCCCTTTCAGATGGAGCCGAATGAACCCATCAACACCAAGTTTTATCAGATTGGGAACGGAGGGAGCTTGATCTTCGAGAACGACCTCGACGCCGTCTCTAAATTCCTTGGGCGCCCACACCCCGAGTTCCACGGGGTTCAGCTGGACGACACGCCCGGAGGAGAGTTGCAGTGGGTGATCACTGCCGACTTGAGGGGCAAGATGGAGCCTCCCACCTCGGAGAGGATCCTCTTCTCCTTCCGCGAGAGCAACTGGTTAGATGGACTTGCACGTGCCCTTCAGGAGGCACTTGCTCGTCTTTGTGGCCAGAACGTGGTGCGCATCCTTGCGTCTCGCTACGCACACCTTGTGAGGCGTGATGCTGCGGGAGTGCCCATGGAACTGCAGCCGCACCCGGAGTTGAGGCACCATGCTGAGCACCTGGATTTCATGCTCTACCAGACTCAGAAGGACCTCGACGCCACTCGCGCTTACGCGAACCAGACCCATGCTCACATCACCGAGCAGGGTGAGGCGATCAAGCTACTCAACAACGACCGCAAGAGCCTTCGCAGCGTGCCAAGAAGGACGCTACGATTCGGCGCCTCGCGCCAAGATAGCATCACTCGAGGCCACTGTCAAGGCCCAGGAGGATCAGATTCGTCAGCTGGAGGATGACGATGGAGGCATCGACATTCAGGGAGGAGACGCCTTCCTGAGCGACGACAACGACTTTGAGGAGGACGAGAACACCGAGGAGGAGGACTACGAGTTCCTGGAGGCAGGACCCGACGACTACGTCCCGATCGATGTCGAGGATGAGGAGTAGTTGCACTAGTCCCACTTATAGTAGGTGTGAGTTGTATCCCGTCCCTTGTATCGTAGCAAGAGAATGGTTCTTAAAACCATTGAAGTATGTGTGTTAGTTTGTACCATGTGTTGCATGAATGAATGAATGTTAGGTTTGTCATGAAAAGTTTACAAGTTTTCAAATGTTTTTCAAACTTAACCAAAATGAACCATAGAATGTTCCCTCTTATCTCATGATCTTCTATATCTTCAGATGGCCCCTCCAAATCGCACCAACGACGCGATGCTGCAACTGTTGGAAACCATGCTTGCCGACAGAGAAACAGAAAGAGCCGAACGCCAAGCCAACCTCATCGCCTTGTAGAACATCGCCAACCAAGGCCATGGAAATCATGACCACCCCGGATCCAAACTCAAGAACTTCCAAAACACCAACCCTCCGGTGTTTAGCAAGACCGAGGAACCCCTCGACGCCGATGATTGGCTCCAGACTATGGAGAACAATCTAGAGGTAGCCGGAGTAGAAGCCAACGAGAAAGTTCTGTTCGCCACCCACTATCTCGCTGGACCAGCCCGCGCTTGGTGGACAAGCACCCGTGCCATGAACGGAGGTCAATTCATGACTTGGGAGGATTTCAAACTCAAGTTCAGCAAGTACCATGTACCCCCGGGTCTTATCAAGAAGATGAGGGATGAGTTTCGTGAACTGAAACAAGGTCGCATGACGGTGGTGGAATACCGCGACAAGTTCCTCACCTTGTCGAGGTATGCCCCTGATGAGACCGACACCGTTGAGAAGAGGAAGGAGAGATTCCTGAACGGACTGCATGATGAGATGCAGACTGTCCTCGTCAACATCCCCTTCGCCGACCTCGAAGCCCTTGTTGACTCCGCCATCCAGATGGAGGGCAAGTTAAACCAAGCCAATGAGAACCGCAAGCACCGCATGGCGAATCAAAGTGGATCAAGCCACCCCCAAAAGTATCGCCCTAGCTCAAGTGGAGGTTTCACTCCGAGAAACAATAAGCCACCGATGCAGAACTCGCGCCCCGGTTATCAGAATCGGAGTGGAGGAAACTCCAAGCCAGGAGGCTACAACAACAACTACTACAACAACAACTACTACAACCGCGCTCCACCCCGAGCCCCTAACAACAACAACAACACCAACACCGCTACCAGAACCGGAAGCAATGCCGTCCCCGTAGCGAACAAGCAGGACAAGACCACCATTACTTGCTACGAGTGTGGTGTAGTGGGGCACTACTCCAACGAGTGTCCCAAGCGTCTTGCCAAGCTCGCCGGCAACCCCGCTGCACCTGCTCAGCAGCAACGCCGTGTCTCCGCCAGCAAGAAGTTTGCCCCCAACAACCCCAATAACCGCAACGGCCGCCTCTACCACATGAACGCCGAAGAAGCCCAGGAAGCACCAGATGTGGTACTGGGTATGTTTTCTGTCAACCACATCCCTGCCAGAGTGTTGTTTGATTCCGGAGCATCTCATTCTTTTGTCACCGAAGACTTTGCATCAACAAGTAAAATTCAACCCCTCAGTTTGAAGCATGTTATGATAGTTCAAATCCCGGATCAACCACCAAAGCCAGAAAATTTTGCAAAAATGTACCCATCATAATACGTGAGGTAGAATTCTATGCCAATCTCATCATTCTGGGAACCAAAGGTTTGGAAGTCGTACTAGGAATGGACTGGATGTCAAAACACCATGGTTTGATAGACTGTGCCAAGAAAGCCATCACCATGACTAGCAACACCGGTATCCTAGTAGAGCATGTCTCTGAAAAACTACCCAGAAAATTCACTTGTAACCAAAGTGTAGCCAAGCCAACTCTGGATCAAATCAGGGTCGTCTGTCGATACCCCGATGTGTTTCCGGATGATCTACCCGGTATGCCCCCGGATCGGGATATCGAGTTTATCATCGAGTTAATTCCCGGAACTGGACCCATAGCCCAGAGAGCCTACAGCATGAACGCAACAGAGCTTGTGGAGCTGAAGAAGAAGATAGATGATATGTTGGCCAAAGGTCTGATTAGACCGAGTGCATCCCCCTGGAGATCCCCCGTCTTGTTTGTGGACAAGAAGGATGGTGCGAATTGTTTATGTACGGACTATCGAAAGCTTAACGATGTCACCATCAAAAACAAATACCCCTACCCAAGATAGAAGACTTGTTTGATCAACTCACCGGAGCCAAAGTTTTCTCCAAGATCGACCTTAGAACGGGATATCATCAACTGAAGATCCGAGCCACCGACATTCCAAAAACTGCCTTTACCACTAGATATGGGTTGTATGAGTACAACGTCATGTCGTTTGGACTGACCAATGGCCCCGCTTACTTCATGAATCTCATGAATAAGATCTTCATGAACTTTTTGGACAAGTTTGTCGTTGTCTTCATCGATGACATTCTCGTATACTCCAAGTCCGAAGAGGAACATGAACAACATTTGGAGACTGTCCTAGAAACCCTTAGACAAGACAAGTTGTATGCCAAGTTCAGCAAGTGTGAGTTCTGGAAGGAAGTAGGATTCCTGGGACACATCTTGTCTGCAGGAGGTATTGCTGTAGATCCCGCAAAGATAAAAACTGTTATGGAATGGAAAGCCCCCACCACCCAAACCGAGGTCCGCGCTTTTCTTGGATTAGCCGGATATTACCGAAGATTTGTAGAAGGCTTTTCGAGCATCGCTCGACCAATGACCCAACTGTTGAAGAAGGACAAGAAGTTTGAGTGGACTGACAAATGTGAAGAGAGCTTCCAACAGCTCAAGAGTAGACTGACCTCAGCCCCAATCCTGATCATGCCCGACATCACTAAGCCCTTTGACGTATATTGCGACGCCTCCAAGATTGGTCTTGGATGTGTGCTTATGCAAGAAGGCAAAGTCATATCTTACCTCTCCCGACAGTTGAAGCAACATGAGCAGAATTACCCAACCCATGACCTCGAGCTTGCAGCCGTGGTCTTAGCCTTGAAAGTTTGGCGTCATTACCTCATGGGTAATCGATGCGAGATCTACTCCGACCACAAAAGCCTCAAATACATATTCACCCAGAAAGAGCTAAACATGAGACAACGCCGATGGATCGAATTGATCAAGGATTACAACATGGAGATTCACTACCACCCCGGCAAGGCCAATGTGGTAGCGGATGCTTTGAGTAGACTGCCGTGTCAGTTGAACTCCATGCTCGCAACCGAACAGCCTTGCATCAAGAGTTTGAACAGTTCAGACTTGAACTTGTTAGCGAAGGATTCCTAGCCAGCATAGAACTGCAACCCACCTTGGTTAGTCGATCAAGGAAGCCCAGAAGGACAACGCTAGCATCGACGGAATCAAGAAACAGATAGCCGCAGGAAAAGCCCCGGATTCACCGTAGACGAAGCCGGAGTTCTTTGGTACAAAGAACGTCTCTGCGTACCATCGGACTCTGACTTGAAACAAGTCATCCTGCAAGAAGCCCACGACACCCTTTACTCAATCCACCCCGGAGGTACCAAGATGTACCAAGGCCTGAAAGAACAATTCTGGTGGCACGGAATGAAGAGAGAAATCGGCAGCTACATCGCCAAGTGTGACATCTGTCAGAGAGTCAAGGCAACATCAACGACCCACGGATGTTACAACCTCCCATTCCGGAATGGAAATGGGACTCCGTAGGAATGGACTTTATCACCGGACTGCCCAAATCCAGCAAAGGCAATGATTCCATATGGGTAGTTGTCGATAGGTTGACCAAAGTCGCCCATTTCATCGCTGTCAAAACCACTTATCAAGGCCCAAAGTTAGCTGAACTATACATCTCCAGAATAGTCGCCTTGCACGGAACCCCCAAATCGATAGTGTCAGATAGAGGATCACAGTTCACCTCAAGGTTCTGGCAGAAAGTGCACGAAGGACTAGGAACCCGTTTGAATTTCAGCACCGCCTATCACCCTCAGACCGACGGACAGACTGAGAGAGTAAACCAGATACTAGAAGACATGCTTAGAGCATGCGTACTGGAATACGGATCCAAGTGGGAAGACTGCCTACCTTACGCAGAATTCTCTTACAACAATAGCTACCAAGCCAGCCTACAGATGGCCCCCTTTGAAGCCTTGTACGGAAGGAAATGCCGTACCCCCCTGAACTGGTCGGAAGTCGGAGAAAGCCAAGTTTTTGGCCCAGATGTTTTCGTGAAGCCGAAGAGAAAGTACACAAGATCCGAGAGTACCTCAAGACGGCGCAGTCCAGACAGAAGAGCTACGCCGACAAGAGACGTCGGGAGATGACCTTCGAGATCGGAGACTTTGTCTATCTCAAGGTATCCCCTTGAAAGGAATGCAAAGGTTTCAACTGAAAGGAAAGCGGCACCCCGCTATGTCGGACCTTTCAAAGTCCTCACGCCGAGGAGAAGTATCTTATCAACTGGAGTTGCCTGAAGAAATGTCGGCTGTGCATGACGTGTTTCTCACTTCTCCGGAAGTGCCTTGAAGTTCCGGAGAAGACCGAAGTGTTCAAGAACATCGATCACCGATCGGTGGATATCAACAAGGATCTGACTTACCGCGAAGTGCCGATTCGCATTCTGGAAGAAGCTTATCGAACCACCCGCACCCGAAGCATCAAGTTTCTGAAGATCCAATGGAGCAATCATACCGAGGATGAAGCCACATGAGAACGCGAAGACTTCATGAAGAAGGAGTACCAGATCTCTTTAGTACCTAACTTTCTTTTCGATCTCTGGACGAGATCTTTTGTAAGGGGGAAGGGTTTGTAACACCCCAAATTTCAATAAAAAGAAAGTTAGAGAATGTCAGAGAGCAAATTTTCAAACCAACAAAAACTTTTTAAATTGCATATAGTACCCTGCCTAGGACTTGTGCATTTGAGTGTTATGCCATGATGAGTGTTATTATTTGATTGTGCTATACTCTAAAACCCTAATGTGATCATATTAAGATCACCAACCAAATAAAGCAAAGAGGAAGAAAATCCACTATTTGAAAAACCCTAAAAACCCTCACCTATGCCCTATGGTATTTTTATAAATTTTGACCCTAGACCTATCTGGTCTTCACCATTAGTTGAATAATGTTATTAAACACTTATTACCACTTTTGGTATCAAAGGATCACATTTCAAATGAAATTCAAACACAAAACTAGCTCACATACGATGATGGTCAAATTGGACAATTATAGTCTGATCATCACTTTGAGCCTTTGCCATTCAATTTTCCCAAACCAACTCTTGCTAACTCTTTGCACCATTTCAAAGTCAACATCAAGGTGAACACTTTTTGTAAAGATCACCATGCCAAATTCTTTCTTGATCATTAGCTATGCTCAACCAAAGTTGCAACTTTTTATTAAGTTCAACAATCCCACACTTGTCAAATCTTGCAAATCTTGAATCCAAAAATTCCACCACCACACTCCATCACCTCTGGTCATTTCTAACTCATTGAGATACTCCCATTTCAAAACCTGCAACCTTTTGGATTGAACCAAATTTGGACAAATTTCACAATTTTCAAATAGGGAACTATTTGACACTATTTCAAATAATGATCTAACCTAACCCTAACTACCCCATTTGAACCCTACTGGTTCCCTTGTCCCCTTTCTCTCTCACACCAGCACAGCAACACTAGGGAGGCAAGCCCTAGCTTGCATGGCATGGCCATGCCGGCCATGTCGAGCCACCCTTCTCTCCATTGCTCTCCAGCACTGGCCCTGGTGCCCAGCAGCTCCACCTCACCTCTCTACCCAAGCTAGCACCGACCACCTCGCCGTAGACGCCGTGGACTCGCCGGAGATCGCGCGCCCGGATCGGTACGGCCATGCCGCTCGCGTCGCGCGTGGCGCGCCGCAGACACACACTGGCCACGTGCAGAGCCACCGCCTCGAGCACCCCCTGGACCCCCTGCGAGCACGTTGAGCACCTGCGTGACACCGCGACGCCGCCAGACACGCGCACAGCCCAGACCCGTGCCCGCCGCCGCCGGAGACGGCGACACGATCCCGTGAACAACGCGCCAGACACGGACGCAATGCGTCGCCCACAGACGCCGCCCGACCACGCCGTTGCCACCTACAGACTCGCCTGGACGAGGAGAACGTCGTAGCACCCTCGCCTAGCCCAACCACTCGCCGGAATCGTCGCGCCTCGGTCGACTTCTTCACGGCCCCGCAGCACCCTTGGCCATCTATAAATACGGCGTTCCCTGGACGAAGCTGAGCACACCATCTCGTTCCCCATCCTCCACTGCCTCTCCTCCACCCCACCACTCGCTCGATTGTCGCCGGAGCTGCTCCAATTTGAAGATCGGAGCCCGCCAGTACCTCATCTCGCCGCCGTCGATTGGAGCCGTTCCAGGAGGAGCCGCCGGTGCCAGGAGCTTCCTCATCGACAACATCTACCCCGAGCACACTGCCAGCCACCGCGGGAGCCCTGGTTAGCCCTCCGACCCCCCAGCGCCGCCGTGCCCGTAACCGATTCTCGTCGGAGAAGACGACGACGGTGAGCCGTTGGATTGCCTTCTAATCCAACGCGCCGCGTCACTCGTACCGATTCGGCGTGGAACAGCCGCTGACTGGTGGCCCCTACACTGTCAGCAGGCCCACTCGCACGAGTTGCGCTGCTGGGCCATTTTTCCCTTTTTCAAACCGTTTAGGCCCAACTCAGTTTCCCGCCGGCCCTATTAATTCAATTTCTGTTTAATCAAATCCAAATAAATTTCAATACTGCCCATACTTTGAATTTGAATAGATTCAAATTGGCTCAACCAAATTTAATGAACTTTATATTGTTGGAAAGCTAGTGAGATTATCTACAACATTCCACTGGTCCCATGACCAGATTTGTTGTAGAAATAATGTGGTAAAAATAACAAGGCAGGGACTTTTCCCTATTCAAATAATTCTTAAAAATCAACCAAAATAGATATTAAGTTAATTCCAACTCTAATAGCTCACATTTGACTTACACTAATTGTTTCTGCAATAAAATGGTGTGGTCACTTTGCATGATCATGCCATAGTTTAATTAATGGATAATTTGACTAGTTTAACTAGTTGATATTGTCCAAAACTATTAAAGTAAATTATGTGGAGTCTTATACTTCATTTAAACTTGTCTCACATGAATTCATGGGATGTTTGTACCTCTGGTCCAAACTCTCCTATATGAATTGCTTGAGATTTAAATCATATGTAGTGTTATTAAAATGGTATGAGGTGATCTACCTCATTTAAATCATTTTCTCAAATGATGATAATGAATGGTTGACCTAGGTCAATACCCATTTCATGTATGATTGTTTGAGAAATTAAATCTTAAGAAGATTTCAATGAGAGGAAATTATTTTTCCTCAAGCAACACAACCCATGCACCCTAAGTAGATTATTTGTGTGCATAGAATAGTTTGTGTGTTTATATGTGATATGTGGAATAGCCATTGAATTAGTGAGTAATTATACTCGTATTCAAATTTAGACGGTAGCACCGGAGAGTATCAAGAAGAAGGTTGCTACCAAGAGGAGGAGGAGGAACAGTTTGAGAACTACCAAGGCAAGCTAATATTCTTGCAAAGTGCAAAGCCCCTTGGGGCAAGGCACCATGACTCTTACCTTTTCTTACATAAGCCTATCCCAAGTTTTTACTTTACAAGCTTCTACTTGTTTTCTCAATAAGTTACTTTTATAGTTAACTTTGGTCAAAGTACAAGTTGGTTACTAGAGTAGTGAAGTAGTTTCCATCAAGCAAAGCAAGATAGCACCCCTCATGGATTAGAGCTAGTGCTAATGAATTAAAACTTGACTACTCTAGATGGGAACAATGTGATTTGAAATGAATTTGAAACCTTGGAATGATGATGCATTCCATTGAATGATTTTTGAAGGTGAATATGAACAAGAGAAGATGGTGATTTTTGATAAACAATGATGTTGGTTTGAATGCGATACCTTTCCAATTATCAAGTACCCCCACAATACCTGATTATGGGTAGGGCTTAACTGGAAGTTTATGCATCTTAGTATGGGTTCCCTCTGAACACACGTCATAGGGGTTACGCTTGAGGCTGCCTCCGTTGTTGAGTAATGATGTGAAATTGAGGTGAATTGTACGGCCAAGCCCTGTGCAGTTCCCAGGTTGACAGTTGGTCTTCACTGGGAGGCCAAGCTCATGGGGAGAGGTGCTCATACTAGGATTTGTAAGTGAAAGGTTATGGTTGATGATCCGCGTATGTGTTACGATGATTCGTAATCCCGACGGATGAAATCAAATGTTGTGGCACAAGTGTGCAACCTCTCAGTGTAAACCTATTCGAATAGCCGCGTCCACGGTTACGGACGGTTGGAAAGGCCATACAGTTTCCGATGTCATATCTTTGAAAATGATGTTGAAAGATGTTGGTGAAATGACTTGTGGTGAATTGAATTGAAATCACCACATGAATGGTGGGAATGACACTAATGTTCCCACTTGAGTTAGTTAGCACTTGAATAAGTTTTTCTCAAACTTTGTGAACTAAAACTAGCTTTATGCAAATAAACTAGAGCTTAGCAAACCATACTAGAATGTCTAGCACTTACTTTAGTATTAGTTTGCGAGTACTTAAAGTACTCACGGCTTTGTCCCTGGCTATTCAAATGGCCAGAGTATGAAGATGAACAAGGAGATGACCAACAGGACGCCTACGACAACTAAGCGCCTTCCAACGTCAATCGTTGGCCTGTGGACTAGAGAGTCCTTGTATCTTACGCTTCCGCTATGTTGAACTATGAACTTGTGTTTGTTCGTTGATCGATAGATCAACTATTCGTGTAATATGGATCATGTGATTCCAAAATTGTAAGACTTATGGTTTGTAATGAATGATGACTGTGATACTTAACTATTATGCCTCGCAACAACAATATTCCTGGGATTGCGATGTATGACATAATAGGCATCCGGACTTAAAAATCCGGGTGTTGACACCTTCGCACGCAAGAGAGAGAAAAGGGGCAGGGTTGCCCGCCGCGGAAGGGAAAGTAATGCAACTATCTTGTGCAACAGCGAGCAAGTGCGAATCGGAAACATTATGTAAGATAGCGAAATTATGCACGGTTTTCTGGTGATTACCTGGCTCCTTCTCTTCAGCCCGCTTGATTGCCCTCTGAAGCACCGGCTCAGCCGATGCGCTGCCCTTCCGCAGGCTCCTTCGCACCACCGTCTTGATGGCCGGCTTGCTCCTCGGCGCCCGTGCGACTGGAGCTGCCAGGACATCCACCGCTGCGCCCACCAGGATCGTCTCACCCTCAGCCTCCCCACCAGACTTGTTGATCTCATCCTCAAACAAAAAATGTGTCGCCACTCCTGCCCCTGCAAGAGCACGCGTCTTGGACGGCCTATCCATGTTGGACTTGCTGCTTCTCTCTTTCTCCCGCATCCTGTCCGGGTCTGATTCCCAAGTGGGGCTGATGCCCGCCTCTGCACGCTCTGCCGCTAACAGGTTCATAGCCTTCCCAGGTGAGAGCCGTTTAACGGATAATGCCACATCCGGGGAGGTAGTATCTGAGAGCAGGGAGGAGGAGAACGGCGGCTGCTCCCCGTCCGAGTCTTCAAGGATCCCCGACACCACCGGAGAAGGAACCGTAGGTGTGTTCAGGTTCGCAAGGAGTGGGAAAATGTCTGCGTCTCCTAGCAGGTTGGACCCGTATTGGTTCAGGGAAGAGTGGGGAAACTTGGAGCCCGAAGCGCCTTGATCCTCACGCATGCCTAAGGTGGACCCTTCCACCGTGGTCATCGTGACGGATTTGTGCTTTCCCTGCAGCGACGGGCCAGATTTCGTCAACGAGGTCTCCAGCTCCTTGTCCTTGTCCTTCCGAATGTGCCTTCCCCTTCTTCCATCCCACCCATCGCTCTCCTTGTCTTCATCGTCATCATCTTTGTCCTCCCTCAGATCTTGGGGGGGCTGGGTCCGGGACGACGGGATGTCTCCGGCCTCCCTTTCTGGAATCACCTTGACCTTGAAGCCTTGTGAGTTCACAAACATCATGATGAAGGGCGGAAGGGTTATCGAGTCCCTGCAGCCCACCAGCAAGCGAATCGGTGCCGTTGGAGATTCAAGGCTAGTATCTTCCACCGCTATCGGCCTGCCCAGCTCTCTGGTAGCCAAGAGAATCCGCACCGCAGTCCTGTAGGGCTGGGGCACGTCCAGGAGTTTCACCCAAATCTCTGACAGATGCTCACTAGCCGTCGGGTCTCCACTGGACACCGTGACCGTTGCGTGAAGCTTGCTAGACGGGAGGTTTAGGCCGCCACCCCTTATGGCCAGCCTCAGGCTCTCTTTAGATGGGAAGACCACTGCAAATTCACCCGCGCTGAGCCTCTGAACCTTCCATGCCCAATCATCCTCCACCAAGTCTTTGAGTTCTTCGTCAAGCCTATCAACAGTTAGGTCGCCTTTGCTGATCGCGACAATAGCCGCGTTGGGCACCGGGGGTAGCAGTTCCTCTTCTGGCACTTCTAGGCAGGTGAAGCCACGGTCATCAACACCAAAGCCCGCCCGAAAGGGCTCCGCCGCTCTTGACAAGGCGGCACACATCGCTGAGACATGGCCAACCTTACTGCACTTGATGCAAAAGGGCTCGTCTTTGCAGTCAGCTTGGATATGTCCGGGCTTGCCGCAGTTGTAGCAAGTGATGTGAGTCACCTCACTGCCCTGCGATCCTCCAGCCTCAGAGCTTCCGCCCAGCCCCCGCTCCCCTCGAGCGTGGCCGACATCTCTTGCTCCCTGTCAGCCGTCCTCGCGCCCACGCGGGTTCGGGCGAGGTGGACGCCGGTAGACCCTCTCTTGTCGGTCCCTGGCCCTGGCCTCTTCCTCGCGCCGCTGATGCTGCTCGCGCTCCCTCTGCTGGCGGCGCTGTTCATCTTGCTCCCTATCCAGACGCTGCCTCAGATCTTGTTCCCTGCGCCAATCAGAGCTACCGCCTCCCACCTCCGCATAGGGCCTCTTCGCGTGACGGTCCCGATCCATCAGGGCAGGAGAGCGGGGAAGGGAGGGAGGGGATCTTGAGATTCGGCGGCGCAGCCTGTGGAGGTCGCGAGAGGCGGCTGGAAACCCTAACGACTGATCTAGGGTTCCCACCAGTCTCCAAAACCACTTAAGTACTGGACGGTGTTGACGCGTAAAGCACACGCCCGTTGGGAACCCCAAGTGGAAGGTGTGATGCGTACAGCAGCAAGTTCCCTCAGAAGAAACCAAGGTTTATCGAACCAGTAGGAGATGAAGGCCACGTGAAGGTTGTTGGTGAAGGAGTGTAGTGCGGCGCAACACCAGGATTCCGGCGCCAACGTGAAACCTGCACAACACAATCAAAATACTTTGCCCCAACTTAACAGTGAGGTTGTCAATCTCACCGGCTTGCCGTAAACAAAGGATTAAACGTATGGTGTGGAGAATGATGTTTGCTTGTGAAGAACAACAGAGAACAGAGATTGCGGTTGATTGTATTTCAGATGTAAAAGAATGGACCGGGTCCACAGTTCACTAGTGGTGTCTCTCCAATAAGAAATAGCATGTTGGGTGAACAAATTACAGTTGGGCAATTGACAAATAGAGAGGGCATAACAATGCACATACATATCATGATGACTAATATGAGATTTACTTAGGGCATTACGACAAAGTAGACCGCTATCCAGCATGCATCTATGCCTAAAAAGTCCACCTTCTGTTAGCATCCGCACCCTTCCAGTATTAAGTTGCAAACAACAGACAATTGCATTAAGTATGGTGCGTAATGTAATAAACACAAATATCCTTAGACAAAGCATTGATGTTTTATCTCTAATGGCAACAGCACATCCACAACCTTAGAACTTTCTGTCACTGTCCCAGATTCAATGGAGGCATGAACCCACTATCGAGCATAAATACTCCTCTTGGAGTCACAAGTATCAACTTGGCCAGAGCCTACTAGCAACGGAGAGCATGCAAGATCATACACAACACATATATGATAGATCAATAATCAACTTGACATAGTATTCCATATTCATCGGATCCCAACAAACACAACATGTAGCATTACAAATAGACGATCTTGATCATGATAGGCAGCTCACAAGATCTAAACATGATAGCACAAGAGGAGAAGACAACCATCTAGCTAATGCTATGGACCCATAGTCCAAGGATGAACTACTCACGCATCGGTCCGGAGGCGATCATGGTGATGTAGAGTCCTCCGGTGATGATTCTCTCCGGCAGGGTGCCGGAGGCGATCTCCTGAATCCCCCGAGATGGGATTGGCGGCGGCGGCATCTCTGGAACTTTTTCCGTATCGTGGCTCTCGGTAATAGGGTTTTCGCGACGGAGAGTATAAGTAGGCGGAAGGGCAGAGTCGGAGGAGGCACGGGGGCCCCACACCATAGGGCGGCGCGGCCCATGCGCCGCGCGCCCTATGGTTAGGCGCCTCGTGGCCCCACTTCGTATCCTCTTCGGTCTTCTGAAACCCGTGAAAAATAAGACCCCGGGCGTTCGTTTCGTCCAATTCCGAGAATATTTGTGTAGGATTTCTCGAAACCAAAAACAAAGACAAAAGGAACCGGCGTCGGCATCTCGTTAATAGGTTAGTGCCGGAAAATGCATCAAAATGATATAAAGTGTATATAAAACATGAGTATTGTCATAAAACTAGCATGGAACATAAGAAATTATAGATACGTTTGAGACGTATCAAGCATCCCTAAGCTTAGTTCCTACTCGCCCTCGAGTAGGTAAACGATAACAAGGATAATTTCTGAAGTGACATGCTATCATAATCTTGATCAATACTATTGTAAAGCTTATGAGATGAATGAAGTGATTCGAAGCAATGGTAAAGACAATGATTAAACAAGTGAATAATATAGCAAAGACTTTTCATGAATAGTACTTTCAAGACAAGCATCAATAAGACTTGCATAGGAGTTAACTCATAAAGCAATAAATTCTTAGTAGAAAGTTTTAAAGCAACACAAAGGAAGATATAAGTTTCAAATGTTGCTTTCAACTTCAACATGTATATCTCATGGATAATTGTCAACACAAAGTAATATGATGAATGCAAATAAGCAAGTATGTAGGAATCAATGCACATAGTTGACACAAGTGTTTGCTTCTAAGATAGAAGGAAGTAGGTAAACTGACTCAACATAAAGTAAAAGAAAGGCCCTTCACAGAGGGGAAGCATGGATTACTATTTTTGTGCTGGAGCTTTTATTTTGAAAACATAGAAACAATTTTGTCAACGGTAGTAATAATTCATAAGTGTTATGCATAAGACATCCTATAAGTTGCAAGCCTCATGCATAGCATACCAATAGTGCTCGCACCTTGTCCTAATTAGCTTGGATTTACATGGATTATCATTGCATAACATATGTTTCAACCAAGTGTCACAAAGGGGTACCTCTATGTCGCCTGTACAAAGGTCCAAGGAGATAGATCGCATTTGATTTCTCGTTTTTGATAAATCTCAACTAAGGACATCCATACCGGACAACATAGAAAACAGATAATGGACTCCTCTTTAATGCATAAGCATTCAACAAAAGATAATATTCTCATAAGAGATTGAGGATTAATGTCCAAACCGAAACTTCCACCATGATTCATGGCTTTAGTTAAGCGACCCAATGTTCTTTCTAACAATATGCATACTCAAACCATTTGATCATGATAAATCACCCTTACTTCTGACAAGACTAACATGCATAGCAACTCACATGATATTCAACAAAAGGTGTAATAGTTGATGGCGTCCCCATAAACATGGTTACCGCTCAACAAGCAGCTTATAAGAAATAAGATACATAAACTACATATTCTTTACCACAATAGTTTTTAAGGCTATTTTCCCATGAGCTATATATTGCAAAGACAAGGAATGAAATTTTAAAGGTAGCACTCAAGCAATTTACTTTGGAATGGCAGAGAAATACCACATAGGTAGGTATGGTGACACAAATGGCACAGCTTTTGGCTCAAGGATTTGGATGCACGAGAAGAATTCCCTCTCAAGACAAGGCTTTGGCTAGCAAGGTTGTTTGAAGCAAACACAAGTATGAACCGTACAGAAACTTACATAAGAACATATTGCAAGCATTACAAGACTCTACACTGTCTTCGTCGTTGTTCAAACACTTCACACAAAATATCTAGACTTTAGAGAGACCAATCATGCAAACCAAATTTCAACAAGCTCTATGGTAGTTCTTCATTAATAGGTGAAAAGTACATGATGCAAGAGTTTAAACATGATCTATTTGAGCAGAACAATTGCCAAGTATCAAATTATTCAAGACAATATACCAATTACCACATGAAGCATTTTCTGTTTCCAACCAAATAACAATGAACGAAGCAGTTTCAACCTTCGCCATGAACATTAAAAGTAAGGCTAAGAACACATGTTCATATGAACCAGCGGAGCGTGTCTCCTCTCCCACACAAAGAATGCTAGGATCCGATTTTATTCAAACAAAAACAAAAATAAATAAATACAGACGCTCCAAGTAAAGCACATAAGATGTGACGGAATAAAAATATAGTTTCACTAGAGGTGACCTGATAAGTTGTCGATGAAGAAGGGGATGCCTTGATACGTCCCAAACGTATCTATAATTTCTTATGTTCCATGCTACTTTTATGATGATACTCACATGTTTTATACACATTATATGTCATATTTATGCATTTTCCGGCACTAACCTATTGACGAGATGCCGAAGAGCCGGTTGCTGTTTTCTGCTGTTTTTGGTTTCAGAAATCCTAGTAAGGAAATATTCTGGAATTGGACGAAATCAACGCCCAGGGTCCTATTTTTCCACGAAGCTTCCAGAATATCGGAGAAGTAACGAAGTGGGGCCACGAGGCGACGACGCGCTGTGTGGCGGTGCTGGCCCCGGCCGCACGGCCCCGTTGTGTGGGTCCTCGTGTGGCCTCCCCGACCTGCCCCCTTCCGCCATATAGTCTTCGTCGTGAAACCCCCAGTACCGAGAGCCACGACACGAAAACCTTCCGCAGACGCCGCCGCCGCCAATCCCATCTCAGGGATTCAGGAGATCGCCCTCGGCACCCTGAGGGGAATCATCTCCGGAGGTCTCTTCATCGCCATGATCGCCTCCGGATCGATGTGTGAGTAGTTCACCCCTGGACTATGGGTCCATAGCAGTAGCTAGATGGTCGTCTTCTCCTCATTGTGCTATCATGTTAGATCTTGTGAGCTGCCTATCATGATCAAGATCATCTATTTGTAATCCTTCATGTTGTGTTTGTTGGGATCTGATGAATATTGAATACTATGTCAAGTTGATTATCAATCTATCATATATGTTATTTATGTTCTTGCATGCTCTCCGTTGCTAGTAGAGGCTCTGGCCAAGTTGATACTTGTGACTCCAAGAGGGAGTATTTATGCTCGATAGTGGGTTCATGCCTCCATTAAATCTGGGACAATGACAGAAAGTTCTAAGGTTGTGGATGTGCTGTTGCCACTAGGGATAAAACATCGATGCTTTGTCTAAGGATATTTGTGTTGATTACATTACGCACCATACTTAATGCAATTGTCTCTGTTGTTTACAACTTAATACCGAAGGGTTCGGATGATAACCTCAAGGTGGACTTTTTAGGCATAGATGCATGTTGGATAGAGGTCTATGTACTTTGTCGAATGCCCCGATTAAATCTCATAGTACTCATCATGATATATGTATTGTTATGCCTTCTTTATTTGTCAATTGCCCAACCGTAATTTGTTCACCCAACAT
Source organism: Lolium multiflorum (assembly GCA_030979885.1). Lineage (NCBI taxonomy): Eukaryota > Viridiplantae > Streptophyta > Magnoliopsida > Poales > Poaceae > Lolium > Lolium multiflorum. The sequence continues at coordinate 207,574,090 of CM061752.1, forward strand.
CTGCTATCTTGTGGGAGAGACACCGCTAGTGAACTGTGGACCCCGGTCCTATTCTTTACATCTGAAATACAACCGTCGCAATTGTTCTTTACGGTTCTTTGCAAACAATCAGCATCATCCACACTATACATCTAATCCTTTGTTTCAGCAAGTCGGTGAGATTGACAACCTCACCTACGTTGGGGCAAAGTTCGCGGATTGTGTTGTGCAGTTCCACGTTGGCGCCGGAATCCCCGGTGTTGCGCCGCACTACACCCGCCGCCATCAACCTTCAACGTGCTTCTTGGCTCCCTGGTTCGATAAACCTTGGTTTATGAGGGAAACTTGTTCTATACGCATCACACCTTCCACTTGGGGTTCCCAACGGGCGTGGCTTTACGCGTCATCAAGCTAAATTTCCGGCGCTCTTGTCTGGAGATCAAGACACGCTGCAAGGAGTCTCCACTTCCAATCTCTTTACTTTGTTTTTGTCTTACTTACTTTTATTTACTACTTATTTGTTTGCTGCACTAAAAAAAAAATTAGTTGCTAGTTTTACTTTATTTACTCTCTTGCTCTCTATATCAAAAACACAAAAAAATTAGTTACTTGCATTTACTTTATTTAGTTTGCTTTATTTACTACTGCTAAAATGGGTACTTCTGAAAATACTAAGTTGTGTGACTTCACTAGCACGAATAATAATGATTTCCTATGCACACTATTGCTCCACCTGCTACTACAGAGAATTCTTGAGAAATTAAAGCTTTCCTGAATCTTGTTATGAGAGACAATTTTCTGGTGTTAGTTCGATGATGTTGCTGCCCATCTTAATAATTTTGTTGAACTATGTGAAATGCAAAAGTATAAGGATGTAGATGGTGACATTATAAAATTAAAATTGTTTCCTTTCTCCTTAAGAGGAAGAGCTAAAGATTGGTTGCTATCTCTGCCTAGAAATAGTATTGATTCTTGGACTAAATGTAAAAATGCTTTTATTGGTAGATATTATCCTCCCGCTAAAATTATATCTTTGAGAAGTAGCATAATGAATTTCAAGCAATTAGATAATGAACATGTTGCTCAAGCATGGGAGAGAATGAAATCTTTGGTAAAGAATTGCCCTACCCATGGACTGACTACTTGGATGATCATCCAAACCTTTTATGCATGATTGAATTTTTCTTCGCGGAACCTATTGGATTCAGCTGCTGGAGGTACCTTTATGTCCATCACTTTGGGGCGGCAACAAAGCTTCTTGATGACATGATGATAAATTACTCTGAATGGCACACGGAAAGAGCTCCACAAGGTAAGAAGGTATTCTCGTTGAAGAAACCTCCTCCTTGAGTGATAAGATTGATGCTATTATGTCTATTCTTGTGAATGGTAGATCTAATGTTGATCCTAATAATCCTTTAGCTCCATTGGTTGGAAGAACATGTTGATGTGAACTTCATTAAAAATAATAATTTCAACAACAATGCTTAAAAGAATAATTCTAGTAACAACTATAGGCCATATCCTTCTGCTAATGGTAATGGTTATGGTAATTCTTATGGGAATTATTACAACAATAATAGGAGTGTACCCCCTGGTCTTGAAGCTGCTTAAAGAATTTATTAGTACACAAACTGCTTTTAACAAATCTGTTGAGGAAAAGCTCGATAAAATTGATATTTCGCTTCTAAGGTTGATAGTCTTGCCTCTGATATTGATCTTTAAAATTGAAAGTTATGCCTAATAGGGATATTGATAATAAGATTGTTACTACAGCAAATGCCATCCAAGTTCGAATTAATGAGAATATTAGATTGATGGCTGAATTGCATGCTAGTGGGAAAGAGAGAAAATGAAAAACTTGCTAAAGAGAATAATGTAGCTAAAGTTTGGACTATTACCACCACTAGTAATGTTAATGATTCACATGTTGCTACACCTCCTACTATCAATGGTAAAAAAATGGTGTTGGCAATGTCTACCGCTAGTTCTGCAAAATTGCTAAACCACTGAAATTGATAAGTTGCTGAAATTTTTCAAAATATTGGGGATAATGATCCCATTGCTGTAGATCATAATGGTTTAGACTTTGATGATTGTCACATCTCTGAAGTTATAAAGTTCTTACAAAAACTTGCTAAAAGTCCTAATGCTAGTGCTATAAATTTGGCCTTACAAAACATATCACAAATGCTCTCATAAAAGCTAGAGAAGAGAAACTAAAACTTGAAACTTCTATTCCTAGAAAGTTAGAAGATGGTTGGGAGCCCATCATTAAGATGAGGGTCAATGATTTTTATTGTAATGCTTTATGTGATCTTGGTGCAAGTATTTTTGTTATGCCTAAGAAAATTTATGATATGCTTGACTTGCCACCATTGAAGAATTGTTATTTGGATGTTAACTTGTTGATAATGTTATAAAGAAACCTTTGGGGAGGATTGATAATATTCACATTACATTAACAATAACATTGTCCCCATTGATTTTGTTGTCTTGATATTGGAATGCAATGCATCTTGTCCCATTATATTGAAGACCTTTTCTTCGAACCGTTGGTGCCACCATCGATATGAAGGAAGGTAATATTAAATATCAATTTCCTCTCAAGAAAGGTATGGAACACTTCCTAGAAAGAGAATGAAGTTACCTTATGATTCTATTAGAACAAATTATGATGTTGATGCTTCTATCTCCGACAATACTTGATACACACTTTCGGCGCCATAAAGGCGTTAAAGAAAAGCGCTTATGGGAGACAATCCATTATTTTATTTCTCTGCACTTTATTTTATATTTGAGTCTAAGTTGTTTACTACTGTAGCAACCTCTACTTATCTTTATTTTGTTGCTAACTAAAGTCTTTGATAGTAAAGCTAATACTAGATAATGAAAAGAAAGAGAAACAGATTTCTTGCTGTCACTAATTTCGACCTGCCTCTCTGTAGGTAACTCGAAAATCTGCCAATTCTACGTGCGTGATCCCCGATATGTACGCAACCATTCAATTTGGGCATTTTCTATCTGAGAAAGTCTGGTGCCACTTTAAAAAATTCGTCTTTACAAACTATTCTGTTTTGACAGATTCCGCCTTTTATTTCACATTGCGCCTGTTTTGCTATGTTAGATGGATTTCTTTGTTCCATTAACTTTCTTTAGCTTTGTGCAATGTCCAGAAGTGTTAAGAATGATTATGTCAACTCTGAATATATGAATGCAATCGCACTTCTAATGAGTTCGTTTCGAGTTTGGTGGAGGAAGTTTTCAAGGGTCAAGAGAGGAGGATGATATGTCATGATCAAGAAGAGTGAAAGTTTAAGCTTGGGGATGCCCCTGCAATTCATCCCTGCATATTTTAAGAAGACTCAAGCATCTAGTCTTTTGGGATGCCCAAGGCATCCCTTCTTCATCGACAAATTATCAGGTCACCTCTAGTGAAACTATATTTTTATTCCGTCACATCTTATGTGCTTCACTTGGAGCGTCTGTGTGCTTTTATTTTCGTCTTGTTATTTTCATTCTCTGAATAAATTCATGCTTGTGTGGGAGAGAGACACGCTCCGCTGTTGCATATGAACACATGTGTTCTTCGCTTTATTCTTAATGTTCATGGCGAAGGTTGAAACTGCTTCGTTCATTGTTATATGGTTGGAAACAGAAAATGCTGCATGTGGTAATTGGTATAATGTCTTGAATAATGTGATACTTGGCAATTGTTGTGCTCATATAGATCATGTTTAAGCTCTGCATCATGTACTTTGCACCTATTAATGAAGAAATCCATAGAGCTTTATAAAATTTGGTTTGCATGATTGATCTCTAGAGTCTAGATATTTTCTGGTTGAGGTGTTTGAACAACAAGGAGACAATGTAAACTCTTATAATAGCTACAATATGTTCATATATGAGCTTTGCTGCACCTTTTATACTTGAGTTTGCTTCAAACAACCTTGCTAGCCTAGCCTTGTATTGAGAGGAATTCTTCTCATGCATCCAAACTCTTGAGCCAACTACTATGCCATTTGTGTCCACCATATCTACTTACTACATGGTATAACCCACCGGCGAGCACCGACGGGCAACACAGTAGAGCCGAGGCTTCCAAGACTGCGGCTGGCCCTGGTCCCCGAGCGACGGCCCTCGCAAGACTGCACGCACGTCCGATGTCAGCAGAGTACAATTGACCCCATACCTGGTTTGTGAGGTGATGGATTTGCTTTGGCTTAGTTTCCGCATGGCATGCTACACGTAACATTAAATACGAGCCTCGATCGGGCTCTCAGTTATCCTCTGAATCGGCTCAAGGAGCCGATCCACCATTATCCGTATGAGGTATACGGTCACATGGTGGTCCTGCTTGATCAAAATAAAGCTGAAACGACCTACTACGATTTAGGGTTTTCACCACATAATCGGAACATCCCACGTGGATTGAGCCCGGCGGCCACGCACGGTGATCATAAACCGACCCTAGACAAGGCCTAAAACCAACACGAAGTTGATCCCGGAATATCCCGTCGGACTAGCAAACGCCACCCTACGTGCCACCGGATCCTTCAACCCGTTTGTAAGGCCTATACAATGCAGATATTAAACTAACTGAAGAACAAGGAGCAATCATAACGACTGGATCTACTAAATAACGATCAAGGGGTGCCGCCCTTACACCTAAGATAGGCGTGGGTAAGGGCGGCTAGACGTCTAAGGGTTGCATGGACTAAAGCATATGATACAATGAACAATGCTAACCCTAACACATCTAATGGTAACCATTGCCCGCCATCAACAAGGCTTCAGCACGAGCAACGAATGAACAACGAAAACTGATACTGCCAGATCGCAAGATGCGATCTAGGCAGCAGATGCTTACCCGGAAGAAACCTCGAAACAAGGGAGTTGGCGATGCGCCTAGATTGGTTTGTGATGAACGGGATTGTTGTTTATTCCATAAACCCTCGGTACATATTTATAGTCCAGAGACTTAACGTGGGAATAATCCCAACCATGCACGAGCCAAATTCTATCGAACCGACACGTATCCTACTTTATTTTACAGATACACGGGCAAACTAGCTCAAACTTTGTATACAAGGCCATCATGTATTTCTTCCAAGTATATTCTTCAAGCCCATCTTTAATCGCGGCCCACCTCTCATCCGGTCAAATTCTGGTGATAACACATGCCCCCCGGTTTTGGAAGTATCAATTCCAAAATCACTGCTTTTCTTCTCTTCGTCGGGTCATATCGTAAGCAGCAAAGAACTGCCGCAGATCCTTCATCATGATGCCTTGCCTTCTCAACTTCTCCGCGTGACTTGGCAATTTTTTTTTCTTTGGGCACCACTTCCTCGAAACTGTTGTGGCATTGAATCTCCACTCTAGCCTCTATTTTAACCGCATCCTGCAGTTTCACCCTTTATCCCCTTCGCATTAGCACTCCAAAAGCCCTCTCCTCTCGCCACCATGTCTTTCCTCCTCCGCTTCATATCGGGGTCTTTTCTTCCCCGGTCTCCCTCCGCGAGGGCCGACGCCGGAGTGGGACCCGCAAGAGGCCCACGAGGCCAACATTCGCCGCGCCATAGAAGACGGGGACGAGTCCAACTTCTCCACCTGGACAGAGGACGACAAGTCCGACCGACGTGGGGAGAAAGTCCTCCGCTTCCTCGCCGACGGGGGAACGGAGGAGGAGAGCGATGACGATCGCTTCCCCTGGGATGACGCTGTACGGAGGAGAAAGAGGAGGAGGAGGAGGAGGAGGATGACACCTCCTCCGACGAGCCGCTGGCCAACTTCCGCCCCCGGCCGGAACTTCATCGACTTCGACAGCGACGACGTACGCCGGGACGAGGAGGACGGGACAACGAGGCTCACGGCTGCCGCAGCGAATAGCCGACGACGAGCCGCCCGGGAGTAGCGGCGACGACGGCGACGACGAGGGCAGCGACGGCCCGTAGATAGGACCCTTAGCATAGGATCAGCAGTAGTAGATGGGGCAATGTATCCTGGTACTTCCTTTTGAGAGCAATCAGCTCTTTATGTATGAAATCCGGCTATCAATGAAAAATCCCTTTTGATTTGATTTTGCCGATTCCCTTATGCTAATTTAGCCGATTTCCCCTCATACCGACTTTGCCGATTGTCAACTTGGGCAATGCTCAATGAGCCGATGGCAACGCATCGGTCTTTCACAATCTATCCTTCATCTCTTCGATTGATGACTTTGAGATCTGGTGGACAATGTGGAGAATCCATGCCTTCAGGAGAGCCTTAAGACCGTTGCTGAAACAACTTGACGCCGAAGCTGATACTTCTGCCGAACAGGTACCACTTGCTCGCAAATTTCCTTGCGATAGTTTCCAGTGATGACTTATAATCCCGCTCTGTTTCTTTGTAGCAACAAAATGGTCCAGAGCCTGTCAATGATGATGGATCCCCGTCCAAACTCCTTCCATCAATTCCAGTGGTCCTCTTCTGCAGGAACTTACCACCCTTTAAAAGAGTTGCGACTCAGAGCCAGCCGATTCCCATAAAATCGGCTCTCAAAAGTACAGATTCTCCAGGGTCAGCTGCCCCCCCAGCCTCAGTTAAAGCGAGAACAGCGGCGAGGACACACAGTTCAGTCAAAGGGGCCTTGAACCCAGGCAATTCTGAGGAAACCACCACGCAAAGCCAGAAGACAATACCAGCGAGGAGACGCAGTCCAGCCGACGAGGCTCAAGCTCGGGCACCTCTGAGGACACCACCACGCAAAAACAGCCAGATGTGCCACCATCGGCTCCCAAGAAAAGGTCAGCCCCTGAACCTGCTGCCCTTCAAGCTCCAATCAAAACAGGGCAAGGAAGCTAACGCACCAAGAGTCAATGCACCAAGAGGGCTCAGAAGGATCAGCAAACCCTTCCTCGAACCAAGAAGCTTCAAATGTAACAGCTCTCCAACTCCTCCCGGCTCAATTCTTGTGCTTTGCGCCCAGATCGGCTCACCATCCTTTTTGCAGACTGATGAAACTTCCAATGGGAATGTTGATGAAGTTCTGATGCCCTCCGCAACTCGGAGGTAATAAATCCCCACAGTGACATCGATTAAGTTGCCACCTTTGCCGAACCCCAGGCAGAGACGCCACAACCGATTGCTTCGTCATCGGCTGTTCCCATGGTCATAGGAGAGGTATGCTCCCTTGTTGGGCTTGCCCTTACCCTGATCTGCAGACTTATGCTGCTTTTGTTGCTTGTTAGGGCTGTGATTTCTCAGGCTTGCTGTCGTTCGACCCTGGACCTATCGAGCCGGACCACTCCACAGCACGTGATGAACTGAGCCCCGGCATCATCGTTGACCAACTCCGATGCCTCAAAGTTCTGCTTTCTTCACCCATTGCGATACTAGTCGAAACACTCTTGAAGGAAGAACATCCTTGAAGAAATCCAGCCTCACGTCCCAATGACGCTGCAGTTGAAGCTCTGGCCAGTTGGCAAGGATGATGATGACAAGGTCGAGATCGCAGAGGTGGATCACGTCCGTGCTGGTGTACTCCACGCCTTAGAAACTTTCCTTCAGTAGGGCCTGCGCATGTGGCAGTTTGTGCTTGTAATTCTAAAGTCGATGGCTGTGCATCGGCTTTTTATACTCTGAAGTCGATGCCCGTGCATCGGCTGTGACTTGCATACTGTTGTCTTCGCATCTTTTCTCAAGTCGATGTTTGTGCATCGGCTGTGATTTCACTGCCGATTTTTCACGTCTCGACATTTTACCGCACATGTGTCACACACATGTTCATCCGATTAGCTCCCCGAGCCGAATCGCTGTGAATCGCAGATATCGTTCAGAGTGGCCAAGGTACTGTACTTGAACATCGGCTCCGTCATGATCAATGTTGACTTCTTCCAGCTCGTCAGCCGACGTGAACCCGTTGCCCGTGAGATTGACGTTGAATACAGGCAGAACGTATGGTGAGGATAATTTTGGCCGATTGCTGGAATCGGCCTCCATGTTGATTGACTCGCTCAATGAAGGTTTTGCGACGTTTGTCCATAGATCTTTGGGGCCGATCACAAGGATCGGCCTCGCCACGTTTGTTCATAGTTTTTGCTCTTGTTACTCTGCCAGCCGGTGGATAAGACCAGCCTCACCCGTTTTTAGAAGCGCAGTCGTTCAAAGTGATGCCTGAGAGTGGCTCTTGGCTTGCCCTCCCCAACGTTCATGCCAGCCGTTGAAATCTCGGCTGAGTCATCTCACAGATCACCTCTACTTCATCTCCATCCCACTCTGTATTAAACATTGGTGCATCGTGGATGGAATGCAACAATACGTGGATCCAATCTCTCCTCAGCAGACAAAGATAGGTGCCTCTGTCGTTGACAATGAAGAACGTCGTAGGGATGGTTTTTCTTCCTACTAGTCAGATCCACGCGTTCGTAACACCTTGCGCTCGTATGTTTGGCCGTTGGAAATCGCTTTCGCTGTAACGTTGGTTCGATCGATCCCAGCTAGAGTTGTCCCAACCGTAGTGATGAGTATGGCATAATGTTGATCGTCGTCTGTCCACCAGCATCTTGTTGACAGGTTGCCCATTGATATAACCTCAGAGGCTGTGGCCTTCAGGTGTCCTAGGGCTTCTTTCTTGCTTCAAAGATAACTGGCCGTGGGTCGCAGCCAAGTTGTGCCACAAAAGCTTCGCCCCAACTCTAGAGCACAAAACTTCCGCTCGGAAGGATGAACACCATGTTTGTGCCAGCCGATGTCTCATCATCGGCTTTCCTTTGTTTGGGGGACGCCACTTTTCTTTTGTGGTCAACCTTCTTCGTCCGCAGTTCGTCGTTGAATTTTCGCGTCGCATCGCAGCCGCGCTTCCTTAACGTGCAGGTATAACCTTTCAGCTTCCTCCAAACCACGTAGTCAGCTGAACCCTACGCTTTTGGGAAAGGCTGAGTCCATCAGGGCACCACCCAAATGCAGGTCATTCCTCTTCTTCTTCATCGTCGCCTTCTAATTCCTCGAGATCTTCCACCCGAGAGAACTCAGCGTACTTGTTCTGAGATGGGAGCGGCCCTAGACGTTTGAATAATGACACGTCCCCCCGCACCCTTCTTCTTCTCTTTTACATTCTGGCGCTGCCGATTAAAGTAATCGGCTCATTCCTCGAATCCCAGTTGTCCAAGAAAGGACGTCCTGCCTATCCACGTCGTCTTGTTCCCTTGACTTCTCCTTGGCATGGCGCTCATATCTCTCCTCGTTGCGATCATGCCGGCGGGGTCTCTCCCCGGCGCGTCTGCTTAGCCGCCCGATCTCTTCGTTGTCGGGCCGCCATAGTCACGGCGTTGGTCGTATCGACCACGCATTTGTTGAGGAGGTGATCGTAGAGAGGTCGCCGACATCGCACATTCTTCACTTCCTCTCCGTGGACGTAGCGCTGTCATCGTGCCAGAGCGATCGCGTGAGCGGCTTCTCTTTGTCCTTGTTTTGAGAGCAGTTGCCCTGCCTCTGTCCTGGCGTAGTGGTGCCCAGTCCTACCATGTTGATGTCGAACGAGAAACCCGGGTCACACCTCCAGAAAAGTAACGGCGGGGAAGGGGTGCATGTCGACTTTCATGGCGTACTGCTAAAAATTAACCGCCCTTGTTCTATCGCCATTTGGATCTGTCGACGCAACTCCTGCAGCCGTTGGTGGTATGGGTGAACGTGTTATGCCACTTGCGCATGGCTTTCCGTTCAGCTCCTGCATGGGGATTTTGTGGCCTTCGGGTAACTTTAGTTGTTTCCTTAAGTAAGAGGTCGAAAATTTGCTCAGTTTTAGTCACGAAGTCAAAACCTCTTGGAGGACCTTGTGGCTTAACCCACTTGCAGGACACGGGCTTGCCCCGAGTCCATTCAGCCACTGCTACCTCTTGATCTCCCGGAGAGCCTTCGTCTTCTTCATCTGCCTCAACCAAGACCACCGCACGCTTGAATTTATCCTGGTATACCAATTCTGGGTGGCACTGTTCATATAACGACAGCTTCTGCACCATAGCGCCAGTGAAGGGTACTCTGCTTGGGAGGCCACATCCTTGATCGATGGTGATGCAAGACCCACCACCGCCAACTCGACTCGTTTTTCATCACACTGTTTTAATAGCATCGGTTCTGTCACAGTCCTGCTTGATGTACTTCGATACCGTTTCTCCAGCGCTTCGTCGCAGACTTGTGCTAGATCGGCAATGCCAGGCTCGGAAGACTCTGAGTGATACTGTATGGAACTGCTCTTCCAACCGCTTCCAAGTCCGGAATGAGTTCGGTGGCAGCGATGTGCACCACCCGAAAGCCGATCCTGCGAGGGATAGTGCGAAGAACCTCACACGTAGTTCATCTGATGCCGGATCCTGCCCAGCTGCGCCAAATATCGGCTCATGTGCTCGATTGATGGGTCATCTCACCCACTAAACTTGGAGAATTCGGGGAGCCGATATTTGGGTGGTAGTGACTCAAATCGTACTCGTTGGGGCACGGCTTGGAATAGCCGATTGTTCTCCTCTTTGGCATGCCGAACTGGTCTCTTAAGATTGTACCGATCCGATCCGCGGTGATGGCTGCAGAGTTTAACCTGAAGATTCGCCGGGAGGTATATTTAGCCAGCTACGCTGTTTGGCTGCTTTGAGCCAACCGGCAGGAGTTGAGCTCGGAGGTTCGTCTGAGTGGCATACTTAGCTAGCCACGCCCGGGCTTCTCAAGATCCGTTCCGTAAGTTCCCCCGTCGGTTCTAGAAGTCCCCGCCGTTGCGCCTGCTTGAGAGTACCCACTGGCTGGCGTAGCCCGGGCACGTATGTGCACGTATCCGTGAGGGATCTCCTTAGGCACCTCGTACAAGAACCGGTAATCACTAGGGTCACCACCGATCTGGACGTATGCCGATGAACTCGGCACCTCCGGGTGCTGCCAACGCGAACGGCAGCGTTGGACGAGAGGTATCTCTCCTTGGTGAGTCCCCAGCTGGTCCCGACGGAGAATACCGATGGCTCAGATTTCCTGGATCACCCGAAGGGCGACACGTCCAAAGTGTTCACCAGGCTCTCGTAATGGCGTGTGCAGCTAATGAGCTACCATGAAACACCTCCACGCAGACCTGGTGCGTTCTTCCAAGGGGTAGACAGGTCCACTCCATCGAGCGCGTCTGGCGAGAACCCCTTCCACCCGATGCCGTGTGAGCGGGTCTCTTGAAAGAGCCGATGAGGTCGGCCGCGAGGATAGCTTTGACCTCACACATTTCTTCTTGAGCTCCTCGGTCCGATCCTCGTACGTGACCGGAGGCCTTCCGCCATCTCAGATGTAGACGGCGATGCAGTTGATGTCGAAGACTGTCCCACCGGGCGTGCCGTAATGTGTTGCGGTCGTAAACCCACCGGCGAGCGCCGACGGGCAACACAAAGAGAGGCCGGGAGGCTTCCAAGATCACACCGGCCCTGGTCCTCGAGCGACGGCCCGCAAAGACTCCTGGCACACGTCCGATGCCGGTGCAAGGGCGTGCCACCTGACCAATACCTGGTCAGGAAGGTGGATGCCTCGCTTAGTTTCCCGCATGGCATACACGTAAACATTAAATACGAGCCTCGATCGGCTCTCAGGTTATCCTGTGAATCCGCTCAAGGAGCCGATCCACCCATTATCCGTATGAGGTATACGATCACATGGTGGTCCCCGTTGATCGAAATAAAGCTAAATGCATCTACTACGATTTAGGGTTTTCACCACATAATCGAAACATCCTACTCGTGATTGAGCCCGGCGGCCACGCACGGTGATCATAAACCGATCCTCTAGACAAGGCCTAAAAACCAACACGTGTTGATCCCCGAACATCCCTGCCTAGGGGCAGCAAACTACACCCCACGTGCTACCGGATCCTTCAACCCGTTTGTAAGCCAACTATGCAGGTATTAAACTAATCCTTGAAGAACAAGAGCAATCATAACGGATCGGATCTACTACATAATGAAGCGGGGTGCCGCTCTTACACCTAAGATAGGCGTAAGGGCGGCTAGACGTCTAAGGGTTGCATGAACGAAAGCATGTAACACGACGGAACAATGTTAACCCTAACACATCTATGATAACTACGTTGCTCGCCATCAACAAGGCTTCGGCACGAGCAACGATGAACAACGAATAAACAAGACTTGCTCAGATCGCAAGATGCGATCTAGGCAACATGATGCTTACCTAAGAAAACCCTCGAAACAAGGGAGTTGGCGATGCGCCGAGATTTGGTTTGTGATGAACGTGATTGTTGTTTATTCCATAAACCCTCGATACATATTTATAGTCCGTAGACTTTCTAACGTGGGAATAATCCCAACCATGCACGAGCCAAATTCTATCTAACCGACACGTATCCTACTATATTTACATACACGGGCAAACTAGCCCAAACTTTGTATACAAGGCCGATTCATGTATTTCTTCCAAGTATATTCTTCAAGCCCATCTTTAATCGCGGCCCACCTCTGATCCGGTCAAATTCTGGTGATAACACTACCACATGGTATTTCTCCGCCATTCGAAAGTACATTACTTGAGTGCTACCTTTAAAATTCTATTCTTTGTCTTTACAATATATAGCTCATGGGACAAAATAGCCTTAAAACTATCGTGGTGAAGAATATGTACTTATGTGTCTTATCTCTTAATAAGTTGCTTGTTGAGCGGTAACCATGTTTCTGGGGACGCCATCAACTTTACCTTTATTGATCATGTGAGTTGCTATGCATGTTCGTCTTGTCTGAAGTAAGGGAGATTTTCAAGATCAAATGGTTTGAGTATGCATATTGTTAGAGAAGAACATTGGGCTACCAACTAAAGCCATGATTCATGGTGTGGAAGTTTCAGCTTTGACAATTAATCCTCAATCTCTTAAGAGAATATTAACCGTTGTTGAATGCTTATGCATTAAAGAGGAGTCCATTATCTCTTGTCTATGTTGTCTCCGTATGGATGTCTAAGTTGAGAATAATCAAAGGCTGAGAAATCCAATGCGGGCTTTCTCCTTAGACCTTTGTACGTGCGGCATAGAGGTACCCCTGTGACACTTGGTTAAACATATGCTATGCAATGATAATCCGTGTTAATCCAAGCTAATTAGGACAAGGTGCGAGCACTATTAGTATACTATGCATGAGGCTTGCAACTTATAAGACATCTTATACATAACACATATGCTTTATTACTACCGTTGACAAAATTGTTTCTTGTTTTCAAAATGGAAAGCTCTAGCACAAATATAGTAATCAATGCTTCCTCTCGCGAAGGGCCTATCTTTTACTTTATTGTTGAGTCAGTTTGCCTATTCTTTCTATCCTAAGCAAACACTTGTGTCAACCGTGTGCATTGATTCTTACATGTTTACTTATTGCACTTGTTATATTACTTTTTGTTGACAATTATCCATGAGATATACATGTTGAAGTTGAAAGCAACCGCTGAAACTTTATCTTCCTTTATGTTGCTTCAATGCCTTTATTTGAATTTATTGCTTTATGAGTAACTCTTATGAGTCTTATTGATGCTTGTCTTGAAAGTATTATTCATGAAAAGTCTTTGTTATATGATTCATTTGTTTACTCATTATCTTCATCATTGCTTCTAATCGCTGCATTCATCTCATATGCTTTACAATAGTATGATCAAGATTATGATAGCATGTCACTTCAGAAATTATCTTTGTTATCGTTTACCTACTCGAGGGCGAGTAGGAACTAAGCTTGGGGATGCTTGATACGTCCCAAACGTATCTATAATTTCTATGTTCCATGCTACTTTTATGATGATACTCACATGTTTTATACACATTATATGTCATATTTATGCATTTTCCGGCACTAACCTATTGACGAGATGCCTAAGAGCCTGTTGCATTGTTTTTGGTTTCAGAAATCCTAGTAAGGAAATATTCCTAATTGGACGAAATCAACGCCCGTGGTCCTATTTTTCCACGAGCTTCCAAGACCGAAGAAGTAACGAAGTGGGGCCACGAGGCGACGACACCCGTGCGCGGCTCCGGGCCCCGGCCGCGCGCCCGTTGTGTGGTCCCCGTGTGGCCCCCGACCCGCCTCTTCCGCCTACATATAGTCTTTGTCGCGAAACCCCGCATCGAGAGCCACGATACGGAAAACTTCCAGAGACGCCGCCGCCAATCCCATCCGGGGGATTCAGGAGATCGTCCGCACCCTGCCGGAGAGGGGAATCATCTCCCGGAGGTCTCTTCATCGCCATGATCGCCTCCGGATCGATGTGTGAGTAGTTCACCCCTGGACTATGGGTCCATAGCAGTAGCTAGATGGTCGTCTTCTCCCCATTGTGCTATCATGTTAGATCTTGTGAGCTGCCTATCATGATCAAGATCATCTATTTGTAATCCTTCATGTTGTGTTTGTTGGGATCTGATGAATATTGAATACTATGTCAAGTTGATTATCAATCTATCATATATGTTATTTATGTTCTTGCATGCTCTCCGTTGCTAGTAGAGGCTCTGCCAAGTTGATACTTGTGACTCCAAGAGGGAGTATTTATGCTCGATAGTGGGTTCATGCCTCCATTAAACTGGGACCGGAAAGTTATAAGGTTGTGGATGTGTTGTTGCCACTAGGGATAAAACATCGATGCTTTGTCTAAGGATATTTGTGTTGATTACATTACGCACCATACTTAATGCAATTGTCTGTTGTTTCAACTTAATACTGGAGGGGGTGCGGATGCTAACCTGAAGGTGGACTTTTTAGGCATAGATGCATGCTGGATAGCGGTCTATGTAGTTTGTCGTAATGCCCTGATTAAATCTCATAGTACTCATCATGATATATGTATGTGCATTGTTATGCCTTCTTTATTTGTCAATTGCCCAACTGTAATTTGTTCACCCAACATCTCGCTATCTTATGTGAGAGACACCGCTAGTGAACCGTGGACCCCGGTCCTATTCTTTACATCTAAAATACAATCGCTGCAATTGTTCTTTACGGTTCTTTGCAAACAATCATCATCATCCACACTATACATCTAATCCTTTGTTTACAGCAAGCGGTGAGATTGACAACCTCCTTTATGCTGGGGCAAAGTTCGTGATTGTGTTGTGCAGTCCAGTCGCATACTGAATCCCCGGTGTTGCGCTCGCACACACACGTCGCCATCAACCTTCAACGTGCTTCTGCTCCTCGTGTCTGATAAACCTTGTTTCTAATGAGGAACTTAAAACCGTACGCATCACACCTTCCACTTGGGGTTCCCAACGGGCGTGTGCTTTGGCGTATCAATGCCTTGGGCATCCCCAAACTTAGATGCTTGAGTCTTCTTGAAATATGCAGGATGAACCACGGGCATCCCCAAGCTTAGACTCTTCACTTTCTTGACATATTGTATCATCCTCCTCTCTTGGCCCATGAAAACTTCCTCCACACCAAACTCAAAACAAACTCATTAGAGGGTTAGTGCATAATCAAAAATTCATATTCAGAGGTGACACAATCATCTTAACACTTCCGGACATTGCACAAAGCTACCTAGTTAATGGAACAAAGAAATTCATTCAACATAGCAAAAGAGGCAATGCGAAATAAAAGGGCAGAAATCTGTCAAAACAGAACAGTCCGTAAAGACGAATTTTTTAGAGGCACTTAACTTGCTCAGATGAAAAGCTCAAATTGAATGAAAGTTGCGTACATATCTGAGGATCACACATGAAAATTGGCAGATTTTTCTGAGTTACCTACAGAGAGGCCTACTAAAATTCGTGATAGCAAGAAATCTGTTTCTGCGCAGCAATCCAAATCTAGTATCAATCTTACTATCAAAGACTTTACTTGGCACAACAATGCAATAAAATAAAGATAAGGAGAGGTTGCTACAGAGTAAACAACTTCAAGACTCAAATATAAAACAAAAATGCAAGTAAAATAATGGGTTGTCTCCCATGAGCGTCTTTAACGCCTTCAGCCATGAAAGTGTGAATCAAGTATTATCAAGAGATGAAGCATTAACATTATTACCAGGGGTTTTGTGCCTACCCTTCTTGTTCTTACTCTTTGGTTTAGGGAATATATGACCGCATCTGGGTGTAGAGGTAAAATTTAGAGTGCCTTTTCCCACATCTATGGTTGCTCCCACGAGTTTCAGCAGGGATCTTCCAAGTGTGATTTGTCCTGTCCCTACACATTCAATAACGAGATAATCAGTGGATACTGTTCTCCCAAGAAAGGTTGTGAACACACCTTCAGCTATTCTCTTAGGAATTATAACAGAGTTATCAGTCAGAGTTATTCCTTCTCCTCCTCAAGTAAGTCCCCATAGTGTCAAAGATTCATAAATACTTTTAGGCATAAGGCAAAACTCAGACATAATATCACAACGGGCATAAAAGGTTTTACCATCAATATCAACTTTAATAGTAGGTTTCTGACAAGGGATTAACTTATCAATGCCTACAGATTGTAGACTAGGGTTTTAGTCGGAAGTAGAGGGCAAGTAGATTCAAGGTTTCACGAAAAGTACTGACGATAAAAACTAGGGTTGCGTAGCACAATGAATCGATCTTTGTCCCTCGACTTTTATATAGGAGGCGGAGCCGAGGGATTCGTAATACAAGTTACAGAGTCCTGGAGGGTTTCAACCCGTCCCGAAGATTACAAGTAATTCTTCCTAATACAACTCTAACTTTCCTCAATAATAACTTGGGCTTCCGAATCTTCTTATTCTTCGAGTTATGGGCCTTCAGTAAACCCCGGGTACCATCTTCGGCAAGTCCATTGGGGATGCCTATGTCAGTGGCCCCCGAGATTTTGCTTGAATCGAAGAATCAAGGATAATCTCCAACTTTAATCATTCAATAACTCTCGAATTTATCACATATCTTTGGATATGCAATTATATATTGTACAGGGATAATGGTAGTTGGGGCTAGTCCATCTGACGGATCGGTACTAGTTAACTGCTCTAGTGGCAATCCGCAAAAACCTACTTCAAGATCACGTCCCGGACATGATCTCGGATACTGTGTAAATTTCCAAAAGTGCCGCTAAGGTCTTACCATCTCGTCGAGTCCCGGTCATATTTTATCGTAACTTAACGCGTCCGTTAGGATTTTTCTTTGTATCTCATGATACGGAAAAAGTAGCAAACCGACGTGAGAGACGGTGCCACGCCTCTCAGAACGGTGTCTTACCTTCCAAAGTTTTGCGGCATTCAGAGATTATTCGCAACTTTGGCGCTCTGAGAATATATTGTCAGTGCTTTTCGGCTGCTGGAATAGCATATTTTATTGAGTCAGCGGATGACTTATATTGCCTTCCCGATGGGAGTATATGTAGAGTTATTTGTATAACTCGAAATATGCTCACTTTTTCCTTCTTTCTTATTTTTATAATTTCATCGGGCACGCGAACAGCGTTCCCGATGGGAGTAGCCCCCGAGGCTACAGCCAAGGACTAGTGCTTGGTTGTAGGCTCAACACTTTAATGCCTCATGTCGCTATATTGTCATTCTTTCTCAAACTTTTCATATCTATCGGGTGCGCGACCAGCGCTCCCGATGGGAGTAGCCCCCGAGGCTATGAACAAATGCTTGCGTTTGGTCATAGGCTCTCGCCATTTCTATTTTATCATACTCAAATTTTTCTTCTCTTCTCTTTTTTTTTTCAAAGTAGCCCCCGAGCATTTGAGCAAAAACTTGTATTTGGTCAAAGGCTCTCGAGATTATCGGTCATCACCCATTGTCGCCAATTTTCCAAATCATCAAAGCCGATATTTTTCCACGGATAAAATGACGTCAGTGCTGACGATAGCCACGACCATTGTATCGGGAAGACGTGAGCAACGCTCTCTCTCTGTCTTGCGGGCCCAAAGTCCTCGTCAATTTGACACGTCGTTCAAGTGGGGGACACACGTCCTCCACTTTTCCTGGCGCACGCACTGTAGCGCCTGTTCCTTCCCTTCATAGTGAATTTACGTTGTTACCCCTTATCCACGTGTACATCATCCACCTCACAACTTTTCCATCCAACGGTGCGTCGATTCACCGCACCTCTATTTAAGGTCATCTTCTTCCTCCGTCCACCTTTTCGCTCGCGCCGCTCCTCTGCTTTCCCTGCTAAAATCCTCCATTACGCCCCATACTTCTTGAGCTCAACCGCGCCTGCCTTTTTCTCCTACGTCATTGTTAATGCCACCGCGCGCACGACTCACCAGGCACAGCACGCCAGACTCAAAGATGGCGACGGGAGATCTGGGGAACACCGAGTGGGAGAGATCCAAAATCTCCACTCAAGACATCAACTTGCTGAAGAAGCTCGGGATCAGCAAGAAGAAGGAATCGCTGCGCTTCCCCAGCGAGGAGAGCTATCCATCTCCTCCAATCGAGTACCGGGTCAGTTTCGTTGACCACCTCATCCGCGGTCTTTCCTCCCCCATCCACGATTTTCTGCGTGGGTTGCTCTTTGTCTATGGTTTGCAACTTCACCATCTCACC
The DNA here is from genome assembly GCA_030979885.1 of Lolium multiflorum. Taxonomy (NCBI): domain Eukaryota; kingdom Viridiplantae; phylum Streptophyta; class Magnoliopsida; order Poales; family Poaceae; genus Lolium; species Lolium multiflorum. Next base: position 207,592,549 of record CM061752.1, read on the forward strand.
CCCAACTCTATCCTTCACATCTCCATTTTCATCACTCTTTGCGAGTCTTTCCTTGGGGTTCAACCGAACTGGGCCCTCTGGAAACGCATCTTTCTTCTCCGCCGCAATGGCTCCCCCAATGTCGCCTATAATATAGGTGGCGTTGTTATCTGCGTCCGCCCTCACGTCGAATACTTCGACGTCAAATTTCCTGACTCAGTTCAAGGGTGGCGCAAAAAATGGTTGTACATCCATGAAGAAAGCCTCGACTCGGCGGAATACAATATTCCCCCTTTCGATGGTTCTGAAAAAATCTGTCGCCGCCGGTCCTGGGATGCAGAGGCTTCGATGAAGAAAAAACGGCGACAGAGGCTCTGATGAAGCGCATCCATGAGCTGCAGAATACGCGTGGTCGAGAATTGTCGGTGTCCAAATCACCGCGTACTTCCTTAGGATTAGGGTGCAGCCTTTGCAAGCTCGCAAAAATCCTTTTGGATTTATTCTGGCGACAAGGATGTGGATCGTCTGTCGATAGATTTGCCGGTCAAGGATTTAGAAAAACTAGTCCGGAAGATCACATCTCTTAGCAAGAAAGACGCCGTTCCATCCTCTTGCCGTGTGACACCATACAGCTCCACCAACGCGCTCCCGCAGGTAAATTATTTTACCATCTGCTTGTTCATTCATTCTCTTTTTTTTCTCTTTTTGTACTGCCATTTTTTTGTCTGCTATTGTTGATACAAATTCATGTCGATACTCTTTCTATCTTGTCCAGGGCCATAAAACTGCGTCACCTCTTCCTCCCCTTCCTGAAGGTGGAGAAGTTGAAGAACGGACTGTTGTCACCGATGACAACCAGGGTATTTCTCGCCCTGAGAGTGAAGTCGCGGGTTCTCATAAATCTGTGGCTTCCTCTAAAAAAGAAATCGAATCTGAGGCTACCGCTTCGACACACTCCCTCCCCTCCGCTGTTTCTCCAAGGAACAAGAGGAAAAGGGACGAAGTTGCCGATTCTGGTGCCTCCAAAGCCGGCACATCTCTTGCCGAAGAAGTTGTTCCTACTGAAGAAAGGACAACTTTCAACCCTTACTTGGATGCCCTTGTCAGCTCGTAAGTCCTTACTACTCTTTTTTGTTTGGTCTCGATATTTTATCTATGTTGTTTCTTATTTTTGTCGCCGGTTTATTTTAGTGGTGACGAGGATGAAGATCCACCTATTGACGCAGCTGCTCGGACGAGTACGTCGCGTACTTTAGTTGTCTCTGAAGCTCAACCTGACGGGGAGGAAACCTCGACTCCTCAGCAAAACATCGAGCATCCAACTCCAGTTCCAAGCCCCCATGCCCCTTCTCCGAAGAGGGCTAGGGTCGAGCTAGCCAAGGAACCTACCTTGCTAACTGGTAGTTCCACGGCTCCTTTAATGGATGATGTAAGTTCTCTTCTTTTCTCTCTCTCTCTCTTTTTTACTTTGAACATTTCCTTGCTTTGGACTGTCCTCTGATCCTTGCTTGGTGCTACCGAGCTTTTTGCTTCCTATACTGATGTCTTTTTCCTGTGGTCTTCTCGCCAGCCTTCCATGAAGGAATTTGTCCGCCTCGGTACCCAATTTATCGGGTACCGTAATTATGCCACCAAGCTTGAAGGTACTATTTTCCCCTGCCTCTTCTTCTGAACATGCTCCTTCATTCTTTTTGTGGTGATGTGTTACTGTCGTTTTATTTTGCCAGAGACTCTTGCGGAAGCCAACAAACGCGCTGACACTCTTGCTGTCAAGTTAGAGCAGAGCGAAACAGCTCGCAAGAAAGCTGAGGCAGATGCTGCCACTGTTGAAGATCTTCGAAAAAGACTTCATGACACGGAAACTTCCTTGAGCGATAATATAGCCCAACAGTCTGCTCGTGAAAAGGAAATCCTCGCTCGCGTGGAATCACAGAGTCGACGTTTTGTGAGTAAGTACTCACATTTCTTTAATTTCTTCGGATCATTAAATTCTTCTTGGCTTGCTTTTTCCTGACAAGCTTCTTTTGACTCACTTAGGGAAAACGCAGCAAGATTATGATCTGGAGAACCCTGAAGGTGATCGCCTTCTCGACGCTCTTTCCCTCCTTGAGATCCACGGAGATGAGGCGCGTGAAGGTCTTGCCGAAGCCAGATCAGGTCTGTCGCGGCTTTTTCCTTACTTCTTCCCGAAGAAGGAAGAACCCACGCCTTTTGTTGCTCTCGCCAAACACTTCAATTCTCAAGAAGACCTTGGGCTCAAACTTCGCCAAGAAGGTTTGAAAGTTGGCGTCGAAGGCACTATTGCCTTGGTCGCTGACAGCCAGCAAGATGTTGACTGGGCGAGAGTTGGTGACACGAAGGAGATGGAGACCAAGAGGTGGCAATCGCTGATTAAGGCTGCCAAGCCAAACTCGAAGAAAATCCTTGCCTACCTCGGATGCAAGCCAACTCCCGCTCCTAGCTCATCGAAGCCAGAGGTCAAGTAGATCATCCTGCCTTCTCTTTTGTTTTCTCATTTGATGCTAACGCCATAGTAGCTTTGGTGACAACCACCTCAGTAGTTCATTAGGGACCCTCCTTTTGTAATAGCCATGTAAATACTGGGAAAATTAATGGAAATCTATTTTGCTTTCACAATTGATGTTGAAACTTTTCTTTTCAGTTGATATTTGATAACTATACTTCAACTCCTCGCCCTGCCGATACTTTTCCTGCTTCCTCCTACTCGAAGAAAATACCTGTCGGCGATGAATTTATTGGAGATTCCTCGAGTAAGGGTTCCGCACAATACTTGAAAGAACTCCGCCAACAGCTGCAGTCTATGAAGAAGCAGGCACTTATAATAATGGAGCAGTCTCGAAAATCATTAGAGAGGGAAAAGGTTGCGCTTCAGCAAGCCCAGGATGCTATAGCTGTAAAAGAGGACGCAGTTGCTGCAGCTGCCGAAGCTTCTCGACGAGAGAATTACATGCTTGAGCTAATGATTGATTCCAGCTCGGATATGACGGGTATACTTCGTTCACTTGACCATACTTATCTTTATTCCCAATGTTTTTCCTTCCTCTCTGATTCCTCCGCTGAAAACAGGTTCTTTTTTGGATACCGCTGCCGAAGATCAACGTGTTGAAGCTCGATCCAGTGTGCTTCTCAGACTTGCATCGGAGCATGGTTCTAATTTTTGGGTTACGCCTGAACGTACTCGCCAAATCGTCAGATTTCAAGATCGTGCGGGTCAGGTCCGCGATTTTCTCGACTTCTGCACAAGGACATTATCCTTAGTTTACAGCGCCATGTTCCCGCGCAACAAGATGCTGGAAAATTCCGGGATGCACCTCGAATCCATGGATTTGTACGGGCTCAAATGTCTGCTGGCGCGAGATTTGCTATGATTATGATACAAATCTGCTATCCGAAGTTAAACATGAGTCGAATTGTTGCCAAGTGCCTGGCCAAGATGGCGAAGAGGAAAAGGAATATTGACAAAATTGATGACGTTGTAACCTCTATAGCAGAAGACATGATGGATGAATTGCTTCGGATGGATGCTGAGTTCTTCGTGAAGGGTAGCTATGCTGAACATAGTACTCGTACTTCCAATAATGAACGAATGACCATAGATAACATACTAGGCGGCCATTAAGAATTTTTCCCTTTATCTTGTCGATTTTCCTCGGTGATTGCACCTTGTGTGTTGTAAACATAATCTATATTGTAAAGCCACGAAATATATACTCTATATTTTTCCTGGCAAGCCCCCGAGTGTTTCGGTGGCGATTTTCTTTATTGTGTAAGCGAGGTTGAACCAAGGCAGAATAAATTATATTGAGTATACTATATTTGCGGGTATTAGCCCCCGAGCCTTTTTTGTTGATCACTATTTTGTATCTTCATTTATTTCGCGAGGTGCTTTGCACCAGGGCGAAAAAATTTCGGTGATGTATATATATATTGTAACTTCTGGGTGCAAACCCCCGAGCCTGTCGAAGAAAAGGATATATATCTCCACTATCTTTATTATATTGCAGCACCGCGAGTCCGCCTCATTAAAACCTTTTCAGCCCCACTCGGTGCCCTGAAAAGGAAAAGAGTGTGTCTGAAAACTCGCGGGCATTTCAGTACATTGTATTTTTACAAGGAGGACTATATTTCGACTCTAAGCGTAAAAACTCCTGAGTTGCGCCACGTTCCAAGGATTTGGCTCTGCGACTCCTATCTTCTTGTCCTCTATTCTGTATGCTCCTCCTTAGATTACTTCTGTGAAAATGTAAGGACCAAGCCACAGCGACTCGAGTTTTTCATGGCTTGTTTGTCTTAGCCGAAGAACTAAGTCTCCTACCTGAAAGGATCTTGGCCTCAATCGTCGACTGTGATAGTTTTTCAGATCTTGCTGGTATTTAGCTACCCGCGATAACACTTCGTCTCGAGCTTCATCTAGTGCATCAACATCATCTTCCAATGCTCTCCTTGATGCCTCTTCGTCATATTCTGTTACTCTCGGAGAATCATGCTCTATTTCTATAGGCAGTACTGCTTCAGCACCATGGACCAGGAAAAACGGAGTTTCCTGTGTCGCTGTATTTGGTGTTGTTCGAATACTCCACAACACACTAGGTAACTCCTCAGGCCAAGTATGTCGAGCTTTTTCCAATGGTGCTAGTAGACTCTTCTTGATACCATTGCAGATGATACCATTGGCTTTCTCGACTTGACCATTGGTTTGTGCGCAACCGATGCAAAGTGTAGTTTGATGCCTACCTCTGCACAATATGCTTTGAATTCTTTGGATGTAAAATTGCTACCATTGTCCGTGACGATGCTATGAGGTACTCCAAACCGAAAGACAATGCTTTTCACGAACTTGACTGCAGATGCTCCGTCTGGCGAATTTATCGGCTTTGCTTCTATCCACTTCGTGAATTTGTCGACAGCGACGAGCATATACTCGTATCCTCCTGGCGAAGCTTTGTGCAATTTTCCCACCATGTCGAGACCCCACTGAGCAAAGGGCCAAGACAATGGTATTGGCATCAATTCTTCTGCCGGAGAGTGAGGTTTTGCAGCAAATCTCTGGCACGCGTCGCAAGTTCGCACTATCTCCTTTGCATCCTCGATTGCTGTCAACCAATAAAATCCTGCTCTGAAAACCTTGGCTGCGATAGCTCGACTACTTGCATGATGACCACATATTCCTTCATGTACGTCCTTCAGAATTATTCTTCCTTCTTCGGGTGTGACGCACCTTTGTAACACACCCGAAATACTTCGTTTGTATAACTCCCCTTTAACCACAGTGAAAGCTTTAGATCGTCTAATAACTCGCCTTGCTTCAACTGGGTCGTCAGGTATTTCTTTCCTTAGGATGTATGATATGTACGCTTGCATCCATGGAATTTGTACCATCATCACTAAGTCTGGTTCCTCTTCTTCTTCCAATGTTGCTTTTATAGCCCCTGAGGGTTTCTCATCCTTCTCCTTCTTCTTTGTTTTCTTCGACTTTGTAGATCTCTCTGCTAGCTCCTCCCAGAACACGCCTGGCGGAATCACAAGGCACTGCGATCCGATGTTTGCAAGAACATCGGCTTCATCATTACTCAGCCTGCTGATGTGATTTACCTCGCATCCATCAAACAGCTTCTCCAGCTCGTTATATGCTTCCTTGTATGCTATCATACTTTCATTGACCGCATCACATTGATTCATGACCTGCCGAGCCACCAATTGTGAGTCGCCAAAGATTTTTAGTCGGGTTGCGTGCCTCGCCATCTTCATCCCGTGTATGAGAGCTTCATATTCTGCCTCGTTGTTAGACGTGTTTGGAAACGTCATCCGTAAGACATACTTTAATTTGTCGCCTTGTGATATACAGTATCAGCTCCAGCTCCCTCTAATCTCTTGGACCCGTCGGGTTCATGATCCAGTTCTCGATAAATCTGGAGGTCCCGTATTTTGTAGCTCCATCCACTCTGCGATGAAGTCTGGCAAATTTATGACTTTATTGCTTTTCTTTCTCATACGTGATGTCCCGAGGGAAAGCTCTATGCCCCAAAGGGAGACACGACCGTAGCTTCTGGATTGTTTAATATATTGGATAAAGGCGCCTCATTGACCACTATTATCGGGTGTGCTGAAAAATAATGTCGCAGTTTTCTTGCTGTTGTGAACACTCCGTATGCTAGCTTCTGGTACTGCGGGTACCGCTGTTTTGAAGGTGATAATACTTCACTGATGAAATATACTGGCCTCTGTACTCCGTGAAGTTTTCCTTCTTCCTCTCTTTCGACTACGAGTGCTGTGCTGACCACCTGGGGTGTGGCTGCAATGTATAGTAAGAGGGGTTCCTTCTCCTTAGGCATCACCAAAATTGGTGGGGTCGAGATTGTGCGTTTGAGATCCTCGAAAGCTCTGTCTGCTTCTTCGTTCCACTGAAATTTCTCCCCTTGCTTAATCAAAGCATAAAATGGTAACGCCTTTTCTCCCAGCCTGGCGACGAACCCAAAGCCGCGACTCGCCCAGTTAATTGCTGTATTTCTTTTAACTTTGTTGGCTTCCTCATTGTTACAATAGCTTGAATTTTTTCTGGATTGGCATAGAAATTCCTCTTGCTGATACTAGGAACCCGAGAAGTTCTCCTGCAGGGACCCCGAAAGAACACTTTGTCGGGTTCAGTTTTAGGCAAAACTTGTCAAGGTTGTCGAACGTTTCCTTTAGATCCTCGATCAAAGTTGTCCCCTTTTTTGATGTTATGATGACATCGTCAATGTATACTTGCACATTTTTTCCAATCTGTGTGTTGCCAAGCACTTCTGCATCATCCGCTGATATGTTGCTCCCTCGTTTTGACCAAAAGGCATTGTTCTGTAGCAAAACACGCCATAAGGTGTTATAAACGCTGTCTTGACTTCATCATCTTCTTTTAATCTGATCTGGTTATAACCAGAGTATGCGTACAAGAAGGAAAGACGTTCACATCCTGCCGTGGAGTCGATGATTTGATCGATCCTTGGGAGGGGAAAGTGATCCTTTGGACAGTGTTTATTGAGACACGTAAAGTCGACACACATGCGAAGGACTTCGTTTTTCTTCGGGACCAACACAGGTTAGCTACCCACGTAGCCTCGCTGTGTAGTTCTTTGATAAAACCAGCCTCTTGAGTCGATTATCTCTGACAGCATGGCTTTGCGGCTTGGTTCCGAAAAACGCCGCAAAGGTTGTTTAATTGGTCTCGCTATTGGATCCAAATTTAGGTGGTGCTCGGCAAGTTCCCTGGGTACTCCTGGCATGTCAGCTGGACACCATGCGAAGATTTTCCGCTCACGAGGAACTCGACGAGCGCACTTTTCCTATGCGAGGTCCATATCCGCGCAATGGACGTCGTTTTCTTTGGATCTGTCGGGTGAATCTGCACCTCCTTAGAATCTTTTGTAGTATTAAAGGTTGGCTCCCTGAGAGGCCTTCCTACGTCAGGCAACACATCATAATCAGTTGTGAGCTTTGACTCCATATACTCTGCTTGTATCCCGAAAGTTTCTGACAGTCGATGAAAATCCTTGTCGCATTTATCAGCTAACGCGAAACTGCCTTTGACCGTGATTGGTCCCTTAGGGCCAGGTAACCTCCATAACAGGTACGTGTAGTGTGGTACCGCCATAAACCTAGCATATGCTGGTCGTCCCAACAAAGCGTGATATTGTGACGGAAAATCCACAACTTCAAATTCTAGCCTTTCTATCCTGTTTTCTCGGGTCCCAAACTGAACGTCGAGATTGATCCTTCCCAATGGATAACTCGGCTTCTCTGGCGTGATTCCATGGAAACGTGTGTCAGTTGGTTTTAGATTTGCCAGGGATATGTTCATCTTCCTTAGTGTATCTGCATACATAAGGTTCAGACTGTTGCCTCCATCTATGAATACTCGAGATACGTCGAAACCTGCAATCACCGCTGGTAAGATAAGTGTTGATCGCCTGGTCGAGGAACTTGTCGGGTGATCTGCAATTGTGGCCAATGTCCGTCTGACCAATTTAGGTACTCAATCGTTGGTGGAGGCATCTTCTCTGCCATGAACACTTGTCGTGAGATTACTTTCTGAGCCCTATTAGACGGCCTAGCTTTCTGAATCATCGAGACCGCGCCGTTGGAGTTAGGATCAACATATGGAGCTGGGTGTGGTGCTGCCGCGATTCTGAGCTGGTGCCGATTTTCGTCCATAATTGCGGGAGGAGGTGGCAGGTGGATCTCACTCCTAGGCCCTTGGGGGTTTCTATTTGTTGCTTGAGCATTGGATAGCCCTGCGACCCTCAACATTGCTTGAAAATTGCGACAGTCCTTGCAGATGTCCTTCGTCTCTTCCCATTACTGTCGAAGTAGAAATGCATCTGGCACGGCCCGTTCATCATATCTTTGGGCGTTACAAAAGGTCTCTGAAACCTTGGTCCACTATTTTGCCTGTTATTCCGAGAATCATCTCTGTTGTCGCCTCGCTGATCGTTACTCCTTTGATAATCATCTCGACTATTTCCCCGTATTTCCTCGAAACCAGCCGATATTTGGCCAGGAGCGTCATAACTCGAAACTGCCGAGAGAATCGTCGTCTATTTTGGAAGTTTCGACTGCGGTCCTCCTCTGGTGACCTATGTCGCTTATTGTGGATAGCATCTTCTCCATCCGCCCATCTGTTTGCTATCTCCATTAATGCTGACACTGTCCTTGGGTTTGTTCTCCCCAAGTCCTCGACAAAATCTCCTCGTCGAATTCCTGCTACAAATGCATCTATTGCTCTCTCGTCAGATATGTTTTCTGCCAAGTTTTTGATAATGTTCCACCTCTGGATGTATTTCCTCATTGACTCATCATGCTTTTGTCGACATGATCTCAACTCTTCTAGTGATGCAGGTTTTTTGCAAGTGGATCGGAAATTCTTGACGAACACATCCTCAAAACTGTCCCAACTATCAATGGAACCTGGAGGAAGCTTCTTGATCCAAGATCTTGCGGCTCCACTTAGGTGTACTTGAATGCTCTGCATGGCTGTTGCTCTGGTTCCACCTATCAGCCGTCTCGAGGTAATCGACTAGCCAATCTTCGGGATCTTGCAAGCCATCGAATTTTTTGAAATTATCGGGTAACTTAAACCCGAAGGAACTCGAGTTTTCCGGACCCTTCTTGTAAAGCACGGTAGCCCACACATATCCTCGTCATCTATCTCTGGGGAATGCCGATGTTCTCTTCTATTTTGTCGTGCTCTGTCCACCCGTGCTTGTGCTGCTGTGTCTCTTGCTCCACTTGTTCTTTCGGGACCTGGTGCTGCTGCAGTGGGTCGTGGACTATTTTGCCTTGCTGATCCTTCGGGAGGTGTAGCTGCGAATGCTGCTCCCATGGCTCCACACCCTGCCATGGCCATGTTATACAACGCTTCTCTTGGATCTCCGGGAGGTGGCTTGGACGCTAGGATAAAGCTTGCGTTGCCATATACCCCGCTTCCGGTGTTTTGGGAATAATATTCCCCCTCGTGTCGATTGACATGAAAGACTGATGACCCACAAATATAGGGGGTGTATCGCAGTATCTTCGATAAGTAAGAATGTCGATCCCAACGAGGAGCACAAGGTGTTGACAAGCAGTTTCGATGAAGGATTCACTGTAAATGCTCACAGACAAGTATTCAGGGGGTTTTGATGTAACAGATGAATAAAGTACGAGTAAGTAAAGTGCGAGAGTAACAATTGCAGCGAGTGGCCCAATCCTTTTTAGCACAAAGGACAAGCCGGTTTGTTTACTTATAATGACCAAACGTTCTCGAGGACACACGGGATTTTAGTCTAGTGCTTTCGCTACATACGACTAATTAATCTTCATTGTTTTGATAAGTGTTGTGTGGGTGAACCTATGCTAATGTACCGCCCTTCCTAGGACTAATACATACTTGTGATTATACCCCTTGCAAGCATCCGCAACTACAAGAAAGTAATTAAGATAAATCTAACCACAGCCTTAAACTCTGAGATCCTGCGATCCCTCCTGCATCGATATACTAACGGGGGCTCAGGTTTCTGTCACTCCGGCAACCCCGCAATTGGCAAACGAGTACAAGATGCATTCCCCTAGGCCCATAAAGGTGAATTGTCGTGTAGTCGACGTTCACACGACACCACTAGAAGAATAACACCACAACTTAAATATCATAACATTGAATACTACTCAACCATACTTCACTACTAACATTTAGACTTCACCCATGTCCTCAAGAACTAAACGAACTACTCACGAGACATCATATGGAACATGATCAGAGGTGATATGATAATGAATAACAATCTGAACATAAACCTTGGTTCAACGGTTTCACTCAATAGCATCAATAACAAGTAGAAATCAACACCGGGAGAGTTTCCCCTATCAAACAATCAAGATCAAACCCAAATTGCTACAGCGGTGACGAGGTGCAGCGGTGGAGACGGCGGTGATGATGATGAAGATGATGGTGATGGTGATGGAGATGATGTCCAGCTCGATGACGGTGACGATGGGCGATTTCCCTCCGGGAGGGAATTTCCCCGGCGGATTCCTGCCCGCCGGAGAGCTCTTTTCTCTCTGGTGTTCTCCGCCCCGCAGAGGCGGCTGTGGCTCTTCGCGACGTACCCCCTGGCTTAGGTTTTCGGGACGAAGGAGTACGCGAAGAAAAGGAGGCGAGAGGGGGCTGTGGGCCCCCTCCTCACAGGGCGGGCGCGGCCAGGGCAGGGGCCCGCGCCGGCCTGTGAGGGGGCCCATGGCGGCCCTCCTCGGCTCCCCCTTCTGGCTCCCTTCGTTATCTGGAAAAATAGGAGTTTTCGTGTAATTCCCGTCAATTGTTGATCTTCCGAAATATTGCGTTCTGACGATGCTTTTTCCAGAATCCTGGCTCCGGTGCGCGATCCTCCAATAATCATGAATCATGCAAAATAGATGAAATAACATAAGTATTATCTCCAAATATGAAATATATCAATGAATAACAGCAAATTATGATATAAAATAGTGATGCAAATTGGACGTATCAACTCCCCCAAGCTTAGACCTCGCTTGTCCCCAAGCGAAACTGAACTCGGTAAACAGGACCACATGTTTATGGAGTGAAGAGTCGATAAATAAAATACGGACAAGAAGCATCATATTCATTCACACAAGACATTCTAGTAAACAACTTCCTTATATAACTCAACTTGAAACAAGTATAAGGTAATCACAAATAAAGGTGCATAAGGAATCATAGTTGGTGATGGCAAACTTCGTTCTTGATCAGAGAACAGTTAACAAATTATACTTATCTATTGAGCAGCGCTTTCATATTAAAGCTTATGGTAAACTTGCATACTCAATCATAATGATCATTGATAACTTGCAAAGCTATATTCATTCAGATAAAACTTGTACTAAACAAGGAAGAGTAAAGACATGATGAAGCAAATCACAATATAATGATTTGATCACAACAACTCAAATGCTTGCTTGAGATGGATGGAAATAGGTTTACTGACTCAACATAAAGTAAAAGACAGGCCCTTCGCAGAGGGAAGCAGGGATTAAATCATGTGCTAGAGCTTTTTTCAGTTTTGAAATCATATAAAGAGAATAAAAGTAAAGTTTTGAGAGGTGTTTGTTGTTGTCAACGAATGGTAGCGGGTACTCTAACCCCCTTGCCAAACAGACTTTCAAAGAGCGGCTCCCATGAAGGACGTTATCTCTACCAGCAAGGTAGATCATCCCTCTTCTCTTTTGTTTACACATGTACTTTAGTTTATTTAAGGATGACACTCCCCCCAACCTTTGCTTACACAAGCCATGGCTAACCGAATCCTCGGGTGCCTTCCAACAATCTCATACCATGGAGGAGTGTCTATTGCAAAATTAAGTTGCTTACTGATGAATCAGAGCAAAACATGTGAAGAGAGTTATTAATGAAAGTTGATTAATGGGGCTGGGAACCCCGTTGCCAGCTCTTATTGCAAAATTATAGGATAAGTGGATAAAGCCACTAGTCCATTAGTGGAGGCTGCCTAACAAGACTGAAATATAAAACACCACATACTTCCTCATGAGCTATAAAACATTGACACAAATAAGAAGTAATAAATTTTGAATTGTTTAAAGGTAGCACATGAAGTATTTACTTGGAATGGCAGGAAATACCATGCAGTAGGTAGATATGGTGGACACATGGCAAGGTTTGGGTTCAGGTTTGGATGCACGAGAAGCATTCCCTCTCAGTACAGGTCTTTGGCTAGCAAGGTTAATTAGCAAGCATAAGAGTTGAGGGAAACAAACGAATATACATGTGATAGACATAATCATGCATCTTTCTTGCAAGCACAAACAATTTTAACTTCAGAATAATAAGCTATGAGCTAACAAGAAAGGAAGACAATGAAACAACTATATGTATTTCTCTTTTCTACTTAAACCTCAAAGTGTTATTGCTATTGACCAATGCTAAGTTTGCCAAAACCAAATAGATTTACTCAATGCTCCCAAAGTGATACCAATACTAAAATCAAGATCAATCATATAATAGAAATTGCAAACTAAAATAAGGTGTGCAATATGTAAATGATAAGACTTCTCATTAATATTTCATAACGATAACTCACACCAAGGGATACATAGACAACCAACTAAAGGAGAGATACTTCCTAACTGCAACCCATCTTATATGATAACTTCCCTACTCATGATATGACACTACTTGATAGTAAAAAGTAAAAGGTAGTGATGATGTGATACCGCGGCACTCCTCCAAGCTTGGAACAAACCGAGGGGATGCCAATACCGATGATGAATTACTCCTTTGGCGATGGTGGTGATGAATTCCCGACAAGCTTCTCCACAAGCTCCTGAAGCTCATCAATCTTGTACATGAGGTTGCGGATCATCTCAGAATTGTGCTCGACGCGATTAAGAAGTATATCCGACGGCGAGTCCCAATTCTTGGAGTTATTTCCCCATCCTTCAGCTTCAGGCTTCGTCCTTCCTGCAGTGTTAGAACGATCTATATCCCAATTGCTAGGCAATGCTGCCTTGGGAGTCCTTTCAATTTGATTATTGTAGATTAGATTGCGGAAGGGATGGTAAGTGCCTGAAGAAGATGTCTTTGGAGCTAGGTAATGACGTGGAACTCCTCCTCCGGTGCTAATCCGTGCGCTCTTCTTGGCGTTGAACGGGTTTGACACCACTCCGATGCTTGCAATGGTGGTGCGCGGGCGTACTTGCGGAACTTCTTCGACTTCCTCTTCATCCTCCTTCACTTCTTCCTTCAACTCGGGGTCTTGAATACCTTCCTCCGAAGGCTCCTTGTCCTTGTTGTGGGAGACCATGGTGCTTCTAGATCAAAGACAAATCCTGGCAGAAACAGCTCGAAACAAAACACGTCGAGAAAACGATATACGGACCTCCAGGGGTCCGGGGGATTATATAGCAAAAATTTCAGGACAAACGGAAAGTACCTGTCGAACCAGTTTGAGAGGGGCGACGAGGGCCCAGCTCGCAGGCGGCGCGCCAGGCTGGGGCCCGCGCCGGCCTGTGGGGGCACACCCTCGTGCGTCTCCTCCACTCCGTTTCGATCTCGTAATTTTTCATATTTTCCAAAAACAGCAAAAACAATGTTCGGAAAGTAAATCGCGAACTTTTTATTACATGTACTGCTACCTATTCAAAGTCGAGTTCTGGCGGACTGTCAATTTGACCTTTGATGAAAGCCTCCGGTGTTTCCACTCGAATAACATCAACATCTACATTATAAGAATCACCTGAGATATAATGCTTGAGTCTTTGTCCATTCACCACTTGCGTGGCATTGCCTTGGAGAGAGCTAATTTTAATTGCTCCTGAACGATACACCTCCTCAACAACATATGGTCCTTCCCATTTCGAGAGTAATTTCCCTGCAAAGAATCTGAGACGAGACCGATACAATAGGACTTTATCCCCAATATTAAACTCTCTTTTGATAATCCTTCTATCATGCCATTTCTTAACTTTTTTATAAAGAGCTTAGCATTTTCATAAGCTTCACTTCTCCATTCATCTAGAGAACTTAATTGCAGCAACCTCTTATTACCGGCTAGTTTAGGATCTTTATTTAATTCTCTAACAGCCCAATAAGCTTTGTGCTCTAGTTCTAAAGGTAAATGACAAGCTTTTCCATAAACCATTTTATAAGGTGACATTCCCATGGGGTTTTTATAAGAAGTTCTATAAGCCCATAGTGCTTCCTTCAATTTACTAGCCCAATTCTTTCTAGTTTTATTAACAGTCTTTTGCAAGATAGATTTAATTTCTCTGTTTGATAGTTCTACTTGCCCACTAGTTTGAGGATGATAAGCGGAAGCAATTCTATGATTAATACCATATTTAGCAAGAGTTTTTCTAAAACCACCATGAATAAAATGAGAACCTCCATCTGTCATAATATATCTAGGAACTCCAAATCTAGGAAAAATAATATCTAAAAGCATTCTTAAAGAGGTCTCACCATCAGCACTTTGTAGGTATGGCTTCCACCCATTTAGTAACATAATCAACAGCAACAAGTATATGAGTGTTACCTTCTGAAGAGGGAAAAGGTCCCATGAAGTCAAATCCCCAACAATCAAACGGTTCAATAACAAGAGTATAATTCATAGGCATTTCATTGCGTCTGGAGATATTACCAACCCTTTGACATTCATCACAAGATAAAATAAACTTCCTTGCATCTTTGAAGAGAGTTGGCCAATAAAAACCTGATTGTAGAACCTTTTGCGCGGTTCTATCTCCGGCGTGATGTCCTCCATAAGCACTACCATGACATTTACTCAATATTTCTTGTTGTTCATATTCGGGAACACACCTTCGCAGAATACCATCCACTCCTTCTTTATATAAGTGTGGGTCATCCCAAAAATAATGCCTCAAGTCATAAAAGAATTTCCTCCTCTGCTGAGCTGAAAAGGTTGGAGGCAAGTACTTGGAAACAATAAAGTTAGCATAATCAGCATACCAAGGACTGTCTCGCGAGCTCACCTTTATTACAGCCAATTGTTCATTTGGAAAACTATCATTAATAGGAACAGGATCATAAGCAATATTTTCCAATCTAGACAAATTATCAGCAACAGGATTATCAGCACCTTTCCTATCTACAATATGTAAATCAAATTCTTGCAAAAGAAGTACCCATCTAATAAGCCTTGGCTTAGCATCTTTCTTTGTCATAAGGTATCTAATTGCAGCATGATCAGTATGAATCGTAACTTTTGAATCAACAATATAAGATCTAAATTTATCACAAGCAAAGACTACAGCTAACAATTCTTTTTCAGTAGTAGCATAATTTCTTTGAGCAGCATCAAGAGTTTTACTAGCATAATGAATAACATTCAATTTTTTATCTACTCGTTGTCCAAGAACAGCGCCTACAACAAAATCACTAGCATCACACATAATTTCAAATGGTAAGTTCCAATCAGGAGGTTCAACTATAGGAGCAGTTGTTAAGGCTTTCTTTAGAGTTTCAAAAGCTTCCTTACAATCATCATCAAAAACAAAAGGTACGTCTTTTTGAAGAAGATTAGTAAGAGGCTTTGAAATCTTGGAGAAATCTTTAATAAATCTCCTATAAAACCCAGCATGACCAAGAACACTACGAATACCTTTAACATCCCTAGGATAGGGCATCTTCTCAATTGCTTCAACTTTAGCTCTATCAACTTCAATACCTCTCTCGGAAATTTTATGTCCCAATACAATTCCTTCATTAACCATAAAGTGGCATTTCTTCCAATTAAGAACAAGGTTAGTTTCTTCACATCTCTCAAAACTTTATCAAGGTTTCGCAAGCAACTATCAAAAGAATTCCCATAGACGGAAAAATCATCCATGAATACCTCCACAATACTCTCACAAAAGCCATGAAAAATAGCAGACATGCATCTTTGAAAAGTAGCAGGAGCATTACATAAACCAAAAGGCATACGCCTATAAGCATAAGTTCCATAGGGACAAGTGAAAGTGGTTTTCTCTTGATCTTTAGTTTTAACAACAATTTGTGAAAACCCAGAATAACCATCAAGAAAGCAAAAATGAGTATTTTTAGATAACCTTTCTAACATTTGATCAATAAAAGGCAAAGGGTAATGATCTTTCTTAGTAACTTTATTAACTTTTCGATAATCAATGCACATTCTATAACCTACAACTACTCTTTGAGGTATGAGCTCATCATTATCATTAGGCACAACAGTCATTCCTCCTTTCTTAGGAACACAATGCACAGGACTAACCCATCTACTATCAGCAATAGGATATATAATACCAGCTTCAAGGAGTCTTAATACCTCATTTCTTACCACATCCTTCATCTTAGGAATTAGACGACGCTGAGGTTCAACAACAGGCTTCGCATCATCTTCCATATTAATGGCGTGTTGGCAAATAGACGGAGAAATCCCCTTCAAGTCATCAAGAGTGTAGCCAATAGCACCTCGGTGTTTCTTCAATATTTCCAATAACCTTTCTTCTTCAAACTCTGAAAGCTTAGAACTAATAATAACAGGATATATTTTCTTATCATCAATATGAGCATATTTAAGATTATCAGGTAATGGTTTTAAATCAAAGACAGGATCTTCCTTTGGTGGTGGTGTTGTACCCAAGTCTTCCACCGGTAAATCATGCTTAAGAATAGGTTGACGAAGGAAAATTTCATCAAGCTCATTTCTTTCTTCCCTAAAAACTTCACTCTCACTATTCTCCAAATGTTGCTGCAAAGGATTATTAGGAGCAAGAACAATAGATGCACACTGTTCAACTTTAAAATCACTATTAGGCGAATCAATTTTATAAGGAGTTTTGGTAAATTTAGAGAAGTTAAACTCATAAGATTCACCAGCAAATTTAGTCAAAATTTTCTCTTTCTTGCAATCTATAATAGCTCCACAAGTATTTAGAAAAGGTCTACCAAAAATGATAGGACAATATTTACTAGCAGCAGAACCAAGTACCAAAAAGTCAGCAGGATATTTAATCTTACCACATAGAACTTCCACATCTCGAATAATACCAATTGGAGAGATAGTTTCTCTATTAGCCAGCCGAATAACCACATCAATATCTTCAAGTTCACAAGAACCAATTTCGTGCATAATCTCCTTGTAAAGCTCATAAGGAATAGCACTAATACTTGCACCAATATCACATAAACCATAATAACAATGATCACCAATTCTAACAGATAGCATAGGAACACTAGCTTTCCTAGACTTATTAGGATGCGAGACAATATTAGAAGCATCTTCACAGAAAATAATATGACCATCTTCTACATTTTCAGTCACAAGATCTTTAACAATTGCAACAGCAGGTTCAACTTTTATTTGTTCTTCAGGTTCTATGGGTTTCTTTTCACTTTTATGAACCGCACTATTTATAACAGAGTACTCCTTCATTTTAGCAGGGAAAGGAGTTTTTTCAATATAAGCTTCAGGAATAACATGATCAACAGTTTCAACTACAACACATTTATTTATAGATGAATCAATTTTATCTTTATACGGTTCATGATACTTATCAAAGTTCTTCTTAGGCAATTCATAATGAGAAGCAAAAGCTTTATAAAGATTTGCAGCAACTTGAGAATCAAGACCATAAGTAGCACTCATATTACGAAATTTATCAAGTATTCATAAAAGCTTCAATGCATTTATAATCATAAATTATACCCGATTCTCTATCCTTGTCGTTCTCCCAACCTTCAGTATTTTCTTGGATCCGATTAAGAAGGTCCCTTTTAAACTCTTCCTTGTTGCGTGTAAATGATCCAGAACAAGAAGTATCCAGCAAGGTCTTGTCTTGAAAAAGAAAGTCTTGCATAGAAATTATCAATAATAATATTACCAGGAAGCTCATGAATGGGGCATTTGAGCATTAAAGACTTCAATCTCCCCCACGCTTGGGCAATACTCTCTCCTTCATGAGGCCAAAAATTATATATGCGATTCCGATCTTTGTGAATCTCACTTGGAGGATAGAACTTAGAATAAAACCGGGGCACAATATCATTCCATTCAAGAGAATCCCCATTATCCAATAATTTATACCAATGCGCCGTTACCAGACAGCGATATAGAGAATAGTTTCTTCCTCACTTCATCCATAGCAATACCTGCACACTTGAATAAACCGCATAATTCATGTAAGAACAATAAATGATCTCCAGGGTGGACAGTTCCATCCCCTGTATAACGGTTACCCACTACACGTTCAATAATCTTCATAGGTATTTTGTATGGTAATTCTTCCTTACCTGGCGCCTCATCCACTACCTTTGCAGTAGTAGTAGATTTCCCAAATAAACACTCAAGAGAAGATCTCTCCATAATGAGTTATAGCAGCAGGCAGAAATAAAATCAGCACAAACAGTAGAAATTTCCCTTACCAATTCCACTTACCAATAGCGCTTCACTCCCCGGCAACGGCGCCAGAAAATAGTCTTGATGACCCACAAGTATAGGGGGTGTATCGCAAGTATCTTCGATAAGTAAGAATGTCGATCCCAACGAGGAGCAGAAGGTGTTGACAAGCAGTTTCGATGAAGGATTCACTGTAAATGCTCACAGACAAGTATTCAGGGGGTTTTGATGTAACAGATGAATAAAGTACGAGTAAGTAAAGTGCGAGAGTAACAATTGCAGCGAGTGGCCCAATCCTTTTTAGCACAAAGGACAAGCGGGTTGTTTACTTATAATGACCAAACGTTCTCGAGGACACACGGGATTTTAGTCTAGTGCTTTCGCTACATACGGCTAATTAATCTTCATTGTTTTGATAAGTGGTGTGTGGGTGAACCTATGCTAATGTACCGCCCTTCCTAGGACTAATACATACTTGTGATTATACCCCTTGCAAGCATCCGCAACTACAAGAAAGTAATTAAGATAAATCTAACCACAGCCTTAAACTCTGAGATCCTGCGATCCCTCCTGCATCGATATACCAACGGGGGTTTCTGTCACTCCGGCAACCCCGCAATTGGAAAACGAGTACAAGATGCATTCCCCTAGGCCCATAAAGGTGAAGTGCCGTGTAGTCGACGTTCACACGACACCACTAGAAGAATAACACCTACAACTTAAATATCATAACATTGAATACTACTCAACCATACTTCACTACTAACATTTAGACTTCACCCATGTCCTCAAGAACTAAACGAACTACTCACGAGACATCATATGGAACATGATCAGAGGTGATATGATAATGAATAACAATCTGAACATAAACCTTGGTTCAACGGTTTCACTCAATAGCATCAATAACAAGTAGAAATCAACACCGGGAGAGTTTCCCCTATCAAACAATCAAGATCAAACCAAAATTGCTACAGCGGTGACGAGGTGCAGCGGTGGAGATGGCGGTGATGATGATGAAGATGATGGTGATGGTGATGGAGATGATGTCCACTCGATGACTCGTGACGATGGCGCCGACTCCCCCTCCGGGGAGGGAATTTCCTCGGCGGATTCCTGCCCGCCGAAGAGCTCTTTTCTCTCTGGTGCTCCCGCCCCGCAGAGGCGGCCGTGGCTCTTCGCGACGCACTCTGGCTTAGGGTTTTCGGGACGAAGGAGTACGCGAAGAAAAGGAGGCGAGAGGGGCTGGGGCCCCCTCCTCACAGGCGGCGAGGCCAGGCAGGCCCGCGCCGGCCTGTGAGGGGGCCCATGGTGGCCCTCTCAGCTCCCCTTCTGGCTCCCTTCGTCATCTGGAAAAATAGGAGTTTTCGTATAATTCCCGTCAATTGTTGATCTTCCGAAATATTGCGTTCTGACGGTGCTTTTTCCAGCAGAATCCTGACTCCGGTGCGCGATCCTCCAATAATCATGAATCATGCAAAATAGATGAAATAACATAAGTATTATCTCCAAATATGAAATATATCAATGAATAACAGCAAATTATGATATAAAATAGTGATGCAAATTGGACGTATCAAAGACATGTCGAGGTTTTGAACCAAGTTTTCTCTCTCTGCTTCAGGTATATTTTGCAGGCGAGATCTCGCTCTCCTTGAGCTTCCGTATGACTATCTCCCGAAGTTCCTGAATGTCGGCTTAGCTCTGCCCTTCGCCTGCTTGATGCGGAGGCTGCTTCCTGCCTCCTGTCCAACTCGATTTTCTGTTTCTCGAGCTCCCTCCTGATACGTGCAAGCCTATATTGATACGCTTGTGACTCCTCAGGTGTTGCCGTAATGGTCATTGGTTCTGTACCATCGATAGCTCTTGCGACTCGATCCCATACGCCTGCGGAAATCGCACCATCTCTCGTGTTCCTGTTCCGATATATTTTGTTCTCAAACCTCGCGTGAGATCTGCGGGATCGACATACGGATTTCCCGCATCGTCGAAAGCTCGACGCCGCCGGTTCTGGCCGGCTTGGTTCTCCAATTGCGTAGATCTGATGATATTTTGGATTCTGAACTTTGTCTGGTTTGGTGACACCATCATAAAGATTGGTGAAGACCTTTCCATAGCAGGATCTGTCGATGAAGTTAAAGTCGTCGATGTCGCCTGAGTCATCGCTATATAGGAGTCCCAGATGACTCGAAAGACATGTCGCTGAAGATCTTGGCAAGTTATTCACTTGCCCTGGAGCCGATGAAGCGTGGCGATGAACTTTTCGTCGCCTGACTCGATTGATGATGCTGAACTTGAAAAATCGGGATCGACCGCTGATAATCCCGACGAGATCGGAATTTCGAGACGATACGCTCCTTCTTTCTCGACGCGGAAGTGGAACTTTCCAAACGTCATCTCCATGGGCTCCTCCGGATACGCATATGCATCCAAACGGGAGGGCGGGTGAGGAACAAAATCAACTAGACCCGTTTCAATCTGTTTACCTCTGTCCATTGCGTTGCTTCCACTGATGAAGTCGACGATCTTGAACGTGCCATCGAGATCAGCTCCTTGACACCTCTAATTCCCCACGACGGCGCCAATTGACAAGGGATTAACTTATCAATGCCTACAGATTGTAGACTAGGGTTTAGTTGGAAGTAGAGGCAAGTAGATCTCGAAGGTTTCAGCCGAAAAGTACTCGACGATGTAAAAACTAGGGTTGCGTAGCATAATGAATCGATCCTCTCTTTGTCCCTCGACTCCCCCTTATATAGGAGGCGGAGCCGAGGGATTTCGTAATACAAGTTACAGAGTCCGGGAGGGTTTCCAACCCGTCCCGCAAGATTACAAGTAATTCTTCCTAATACAACTCTAACTTTCCTCAATAATAACTTGGGCTTCCGAGTCTTCTTATTCTTCGAGTTATGGGCCTTTCCGCCATCTTCAGCCCGGGATGCTATGCGCTGTCGAAGATTGGGGATGCCGGGCGTGCGGTGATTGCGGTCAGACCACCCCGAGCAGCGACGGGCAACACAGGAGCCGGGAGGGAGCGCTTCCAAGGCGGGTGGCCCTGGTCCCTCGACGACGGCCCGCAAAGACTCGGCACGCACGCCGTGTGGCGTGCCTGACTTATACCTGGTCAGGAAGGTGATGGATTTGCCTCGCTTAGTTTCCGCATGGCATACACGTAAACATTAAATACGAGCCTCGATCGGCTCTCAGGTTACCTGTGAATCGGCTCAAGGAGCCGATCCACCCATGATTCGTATGAGGTATACGATCACATGGTGGTCCTTGATCAAAATAAAGCTAAAACGACCTACGACGATTTAGGGTTTTCACCACATAATCGGAACATCCTACACGTGATTGAGCCTGGCAGCCACGCACGGTGATAATAAACCAACTAGATAAGGCCTAAAAACCAACACAAGGTTGATCCCCGGAACATCTCATCTAGGGCTAGCAAACTACACCCTACGTGCTACTGGATCCTTCAACCCGTTTGCAAGGCCTAACTATGCAGATATTAAACTAATCCTTGGAGAACAAGGAGCAATCATAACGGATCGGATCTACTAAATAATGATCGGCGCCGCCCTTACACCTAAGATAGGTGTAAGGGCGGCTAGACGTCTAAGGGTTGCATGGACGAAAGCATATGATACGATGAAACAATGCTAACCCTAACACATCTATGATAACTACGTTGCTCGCCATCAACAAGGCTTCAGCACGAGCAACGCATGAACAACGAATAAACGTTACTGCCTAGATCGCAAGATGCGATCTAGGCAGCATGATGCTTGATGACCCACAAGTATAGGGGATCGCAACAGTCTTCGAGGGAAGTATTACCCAATTTATTGATTCGACACAAGGGGAGACAAAGAACACTTGGAAGCCTTAACAACGGAGTTGTCAATTCAGTTGCACTGGAAACAGACTTGCTCGCAAGAGTTTATCAGAGTAACAGCTTTATAGCGTAGCAGTAGTGAAATAACAGCAGCAGAGTAACAAAGACAGTAGAGTGATTTTAGTAAACAGCAGGATTAAAATACTGTAGGCACGGGGACGGATGACGGGCGTTGCATGGATGAGAGAAACTCATGTAACAATCATAGCAGGGCATTTGCAGATAATAATAAAACGGTGTCCAAATACTAATCAATCAATAGGCATGTGTTCCAATTATAGTCGTGCGTGCTCGCAATGAGAAACTTGCACAACATCTTTTGTCCTACCAGCCGGTGGCAGCCGCCTCAAGGGAAACTACTGGATATTAAGGTACTCCTTTTAATAGAGTACCGGAGCAAAGCATTAACACTCCGTGAACACATGTGATCCTCACATCGCTACCATCCCCTCCGGTTGTCCCAATTCTTGTCACTTCGGGGCCATTGGTTCCGGACAGCGACATGTGTATACAACTTATAGGTAAGACCATAAACAATGAATATCTTGATGAAGCAATAACATGTTCAGATCTGAGATCATGGCACTCGGGCCCTAGTGACAAGCATTAAGCATAACAAGTTGCAACAATATCATCAAAGTACCAATTACGGACACTAGGCACTATGCCCTAACAATCTTATGCTATTACATGACCAATCTCATCCAATCCCTACCATCCCCTTCACCTACAGCGGGGGAATTACTCACACATGGATGGGGGAAACATGGCTGGTTGATGTAGAGGCGTTGGCGGTGATGGCGGTGATGATCTCCTCCAATTCCCCGTCCCGGCGGAGTGCCGAACGAGACTTCTGGCTCCCGCGACGGAGTTTCGCGATGTGGCGGCGTTCTGGAGGGTTTCTGGCGACTTCGACTTCTCTTTTGGCGTTTTTAGGTCGAGGCGAATAAGTAGTCCGAAGGAGGGCGTCGGAGGCCGGCCGAGGGGGCCACACCACATGGCCGCGCGGCCCCCCCTGGGCGCGCGCCGCTGGTGGTGTGGGGCCCTCGGGCCTCCACTTCAATTGCCCTTCGGCTCCGTTAGTTTCCTGGGAAAATAGGGCCTTCCATAAATTCCGAGGTTTTTCCCGAAAGTTGGATTTCTGCACAAAAACGAGACACCAATCTGCTGAAAACAGCGTTAGTCCGTGTTAGTTGCATCCAAAATACACAAATTAGAGGCAAAACAATAGCAAAAGTGTTCGGGAAAGTAGATACGTTTTGGACGTATCAACTCCCCCAAGCTTAGCTTATTGCTTGTCCTCAAGCAATTCAGTTAACAACTGAGCGATAAAAGAACTTTCACGAACACATTTGCTCATATGATGTATATATTCTCATGATATGGCTAATACTTGAGCAGTTCATAATGAGACACATGCAAATAAGATCATCTAACAGCTATGTCAATCATGGAGAGGTACCAATAATTAATAATAAGCATCAAGAATCATGTACATAAGCAAGATTGCAATGTTCATAAGAGAGTATGATAAAGTGGTATCTCGCTTGCCTGTATTTGATTGGCAAAACATAAATGCCCGGGCACCTCTGGAGTTCATAAAAAGACTAGAAGTAGTGATTGTCAAAAGATAAATGCATCAAAGTTATACCACAATCAATCATATTTTGAGACAAGCATATTGTACTAAGAATGACAGTTGTGCTCTCAAGAAAGTGCTCAAAGAAAGGATGGAGACACAACATAAAAGTAAAAGATTGACCCTTCGCAGAGGGAAGCAGGGATTGACATGCGCTAGAGCTTTTCATTTTTATAAATCAGGAGTAAAATTATTTTGAGAGGTGTTTGTTGTTGTCAACGAATGGTAATGGGTACACCAACTACCTCGCCAACCGGACTTTCAAGAGCGGCTCCCATGAATTATTGCATATTTATTTGGCACTCCTTCCAACCTTTCTTGCACAAACCATGGCTAACCGAATCCTCGGGTGCCTGCCAACAATCTCATACCATGAAGGAGTGCCTTTTATTTTAGTTTTATTATGATGATGACACTCCCCCCAACCTTTGCTTACACAAGCCATGGCTAACCGAATCCTTCGGGTGCCGTCCAACAATCACAAACCATGGAGGAGTGTCTATTTAAGTTAATTAATTCGGAACTGGGAATCCCATTGCCAGCTCTTTTTGCAAAATTATTGGATAAGCGGATATGCCACTAGTCCATATGAGAGTCCGTCAAAAGTAAATGACAAGGTTGAAAGCTAAACACCACATACTTCCTCATGAGCTATGAAACATTAATACAAAGAAGCATTTTGAAGATTTTAAAGGTAGCGCATGAGAATTTACTTGGAATGGTTTGAAATGCCATGCATAGGTATTTATGGTGGACACTCTGGAATGACTTGGTTTTCATGTGTTTGGAGGCACGAGCAGCGTTCCCGCTCAGTACAAGTGTAGGCTAGCAAAAGACTAGAGCGACAAATCAAGAGAGCAGTAACTGTCATAATCATGCTTGCGGCAAAATAAATTAACAGAGGCATAAAAGTGATACAAGAACTCTGAAGCAATATAGATCATCGAGGCTTAATTGACTTTTTGTTCAGTCATATGCATGCGTGAGCATGTGCCAAGTCGATATAAATGAATTATTCAGAGGAAGATACCACAATGCCATACTTACTTATGAATAAAACAATGCAAGCAAACATCCATGACATGCTACTCATATTAATAAATTGGAGCTAAACATGAGAGATCATGAACTACTAGACTTTCTTAAATAACACATACCTCACATGAACCAACTAAGCATGCTCACATGGATGAGTATATGTACAAAAATGAAAACAAATAGAGTTCATACCAGCCTCTCACCACAATCAGATTGTCGTAGATCGTCATTATTGCCTTTTCACTTGTGTAGCTTGGATAATATGAAATGAAAACCACGCTCCAGCCACCGAAGACCATTGAACTCATAAAGAACTTTACAAACCAAAGAAGAACAGAAAATATTTTTGGTGTTTTCAAATTGCAAATAAGAACAAGAGGAAACAAGCAAACAAAGCAAAATCTTTTTGGGTTTTCTTATAGCAAACTAGCAATAGCAAATAAAGTGAAACAAATGCAAGAAACCAAAGCAAACAAATGGTGAAGAGAAACAACAGAAATATTTTTGGTCTTTTTGTGTTTTAGAAAGGAAACAAAGCAAAAACAAGAAATAGCAAACTAAAAGAAACACAGAAAAGCGAGATGGCAGAAATCTGCCAAAACCTGACAGCAGTACAGAAATCGATTTTTACAAAAATCTTACGTTGCTCAGTTCAAAAAGTGTTCAACTAATGAAAGTTAGATAACAACCTGGGGAACCTGCACAAAAATTTGCAGCTCAAAATGACGCTCTGGCTATTTTTGAGAATTTTTACGGTAACGTTCCAGAATCTGTTTTCAGGCAGCACTTCCCCAAATATCATCTTCCTCTCATTAGAAAACCACTCAAACGAACAAAGCAAGTATGTGCAAGTATCCAGCAACCATAATATGCAAAGAATGAGTGATGCCGGTATACCTCCCCCAAGCTTAGGCTTTTGGCCTAAGTGGAGTTCAATCCCATCGATCCCATGAAGTAGTATCTCCGTAATATGAAGATGGGTCGTATTCCGGGTATGTGCTAGAAGAAGCACCCGGATATGTGACGGTGTGGTCGTAGGAGGTCCCGACGTCCTCGGAGTCATGTTGCTGGTGGAACTCTTGTATCTTCATATGTTCTTCCACCTCCTCCTTAGTGCGCGACCATGGTTGCCTGTCAATATCAAACAAGCCTGGCTGGGGAAGAGGGATTTCTTTCTCATCCCCGTCAGCAAACAACATTCTATAGGTCATATTATCCAGAGTAGACTCAGTGGTAACAAAATGATGACTCTTCATGGCAGCAATATCAAGTCTCCTAGGGGCCAATGGCACATCATTAGGATCAATAGGAAGATCTAGATATGTTAAAACACGCAGTGCAATAGTTCCTCCAAAAATAGGTCCCCTGGTAGACAGGCGGCGAGCAATAAGAGCACCAAGGTGATAGGATGTTTGACTAGTAAGTGCAATGTTCAAGAAGGCAAGATGGTAGCTGGAAATATTACTAGTATTCTCCCTACCAAGAATGCTAGTAGCAATGTAGTATGCAAAGTATTTAATGGCGGGGAGTTGAATGTTCCTTATCTTGCCCCGCTGAATGGTGCGACAGTCGTCATTGGTGATCCCTCGGTAGAGCTCCAACAAGTCCCGAGGGTTGTCATCAATCCTACTTGCTGTACCTGCAGGGTCAATATCCAAAGCAAGACAAAAATCCTTCAATTGCATAGTAACAGGATTACCATAAATCCTGAATGCAACCGCTCATATTGTTTATTATCGAACTGGAAACTCTCGACGAAATTTTTTGTGAGCATATAATACTGCTCCCTTTCATCTCCCATATAGGTAGTTAACCCTGCCCTGTTGACAAGGGTTAAGAAATCATCCAATATTCCTGCATTCCTTAGAAAATCATAGCATGGAAAAGTAGAAGCATTAGGAGGACCGTTGTCCTCTTCAGGCGCGAAGCTAGGCGCGAGGATGTCTTCATTGTATGATTGCCTAATCCGGGTGGCGGCCCTAGAAGGCCTCCCGGTGCTGGTTGTTCCCTTCTTGAACAATTCTCCAAATTTGAACTTCTTCATTTTCTGAAATTTTCAACAAACAATATAAAACTTGATTTGGTGACATATAATTGGGGAACTACCATAGGAACTTGCTAGAGTACTAATCATGCATCAAAACTAGTTTCTACCACTTAGAACAAGCATGCAAGCTCACTAAACATGTTACCTACAGCAGCAAAATATTCAAGATATACTCAACCAAACAAAATTCTACTTGGATGGGTGGAGGAGTCACATACCGAAGAGCAAATGTGCCAAATTTCAGACAGAAATCTGGGCTGAGCAAAGAGATCGAGAAATCTGGGGCTCGAGCAAAAACGCGAGAGAGATGAACTTGGTACGAGTTTTTCGGGAGGGGATCTGGGAGGAAGAGAGAATGGGACAGAGGAAAATGATGCATGGCCACCTCCTTTGGCCTTTATCTTCGTGTATATCCATCTTCTCTTGTATTTGCCAGGTGCCTGTCGAGTTGAATATGGGATAATTTTCGCGAATTTTTGAAAACTTTGAAAAATGCACATTTATGTATTAAGTTTATTATTACTGGCCAGGAAAATTTTTGAAATCTCAAATCAACTAAGAAACTTTGCAAATTAAAAATGCTACAGCAACTAAAGCAAATGGAGAAAGAAAGAGATGTTGTTTACCTCCTCTATGCATATAAAAGGTATTTGTTAACAAGGTTGATCAAGTCTTGCCACCAAATAAATTTTACATAGCATATGAAGAAATAAACCTCAAATCAATCATGTTACCTTGAATTGTATTGATATGGATCCAATAACAAGAGTTTGATATTCTTCTTTAGGCTCATATATAGGACAATCGATGGTTCCCACTTTGATAGTTCTCACATTAGAAATAGTATTAACTCCACACGCTTTCTCAATCTTGGGGAAATAAACGGTATGTTCCCTATCATCAACATTGAAAGTAACCTTTCCTTTGTTGCAATCAATAACAGCCCTGCAGTGTTAAGAAAAGGTCTCCCAAGAATAATAGACATATTATCATCTTCAGGCATTTCCAATACAACAAAATCAGTTAATATCAAGCAGTTAGTAGTAACTTGAACAGGAACATTCTCACATATACCAACAGGAATAGCATTTATCAGCCATTTGCAAAGATATATCATTAGGTATCAACTTATCTAAGTAAAGTCTCTTATAAAGAGAAAAAGGCATAACACTAACACCGGCTCCCAAGTCACATAGAGCAGTTTTAACATAATTATTCTTAATAGAACAAGGAATAGTAGGTATACCGGTCGCCCAACTTCTTTGGAATTTTGCCATTGAAAGAGTAATTAGCAAGCATAGTGGAAATTTCCTCATTGGGGATTTTCCTTTTGTTAGTAACAATATCTTTCATATACTTTGAATAAGGAGGCAATTTAATAGCATCAGTTAAAGGGATTTGCAAGAATAAAGGTTTCATCCAATCGCAGAATTTATTATAGTGTTCTTCTTCCTTTGATTTTAGTTTCTTAGCAGGAAAAGGCATTGGCTTTTGCACCCAAGGTTCTCTTTCATTACCATGTTTCTCAGTAATAAAATCTTCTTTAGTATACTTTTTATTTTTAGCATGCTTTTCAGTGTTCTTCTTCAATCTTCTTTATCAGGAGTATCATTCTTATCATTATCTTCACTATTATCATGTTCATTACCACTTTCAGCAGTTTC
This sequence comes from Lolium multiflorum, assembly GCA_030979885.1. Lineage (NCBI taxonomy): Eukaryota > Viridiplantae > Streptophyta > Magnoliopsida > Poales > Poaceae > Lolium > Lolium multiflorum. Next base: position 207,621,236 of record CM061752.1, read on the forward strand.
AAATAGAAATACTATTAGGATCATTAACAGGTTCAGAGATTCTACAACATTTTTATGTTTCTTTTTCTTTTTCTTCTTAGAATGAGCTCTAGGTTCAATGCGTTGAGAATCTTGTTCAATTCTTTTGGGATGCCCTTCAGGATATAGAGGATCCTGGGTAGAGACACCACCTCTAGTTGTTACTTCATAAGCATGTTTTTCTTTAGCATTATTTCCTAGCAAGTCATTTTGCACTTTAGTGAGTTGATCAATTTGAGTTTGAATCATTTGAAAATGTTTGACAAGCATCTTAACATCATTGGAGGTTCTCTCCACAATATCATGCAATTGACTAATAGCTTGAGAATTTTCCATTAAATGATTCTCTACTCTCATATTAAAATTTTCTTGCTTAACAATATAATTATCAAACTCATCTAAGCATTGCGCAGGAGGTTTTGAATACGGAATATCTTCCCTAGTAAAGCGTTGAAGGGAATTTACCTCAATCATGGATGAAGGGGGAATTATCTCACATATATCTTCTATTGGAGGTAGATTCTTCACATCTTCGATTTAATACCTTTCTCCTTGAGAGACTTCTTGGCTTCCCTCATATCTTCATCATTCAATTTAATTAAACCCCTCTTCTTCACTATTGGCGTTGGAGTTGGTTCAGGCGTATTCCAATCATCATAATTCCGCCTATTTTAGCCAATAATTCTTCAGCGTCGTCTGAGTTCTTTTCCTAAAACACAACCAGCACAACTATCCGTGCCCTAGACTCAATGGTTAGTCCACTATAAAATATATCAAGTAAATCATGCTTTTCTAAATCATGTCAGGCAAAGCTCTAATAAGAGAGCAAAATCTTGCCCAAGCTCAGGCAATTTCTCTCATCTCCCTGATCAAAATTATAAATTCTCTGCAAAGCAATATGTTGAGCACTAGCAGGAAAGTATTTGCGGAAGAAAACATCAAGCAATTCTTTCGGACTTTTAATAGAATTTGGTGGCAAATTATTATACCAAGTTTTAGCGTCATCCTTCAATGAGAATGGAAATATTTTAGCAACAAAGTAAGTACGCTTCTTAACATCATCAGAAAACAAGCTACTCAGAGTAAATAATCATGTGTTCAACAACACTTTCTTTTTCAGTACCACAAAAAGGTGTTTTCTCAACAATAGCTATATGAGATAGATCAAGAGAAAAATCATAATCTTTATCCCTAATGTTTATAGGAGATGGGCAAATTTAGGATCAGAGGAGTTTATATCTAACGCATTTGTCCGAAGCAACTTTTTAATTTTTCTTGCATCAATAGTAGCATTGCATTTTTCAATAAAATCATCATTAAGTTCCACATAATCTTCATCAAGTTCATCACTAGAATAATCAAGTTCATGTGATAACAGGTGTAGTAGCATTAGTAGTTTCGTATTTTCAATTTGTCTAGATTTAGCAATTGTAGCATCTAGAAAAGATCCCAATGAACCACTATCATCAAGCACAGCAGAAACATTATCAATATTATGAGAGTGTTCAGATTCAGCAGATGTACCCGCATGCGAAGCATGTGGCGGTGAAACAAGTTTATCAATCACAGATGGTGAATCAAGTGTAGCGGAGGTACTTAATTGTACCTTTTCTTGTAGTGGATGGTAATATGGCGATCTTAGTATCGCGAGGTTTACCCATGATGGAGAATTTGCAGCGAACAATATTAATCCAAGTGAACTTCCAAATAAAGCTATGCACCCAACGGCGCCAGAAAATAGTCTTGATGACCCACAAGTATAGGGGATCGCAACAACGAGGGAAGTATTACCCAATTTATTGATTCGACACAAGGGGAGACAAAGAACACTTGGAAGCCTTAACAACGGAGTTGTCAATTCAACACTGAACAGACTTGCTCGCAAGAGTTTATCAATAGTAATAGTTTTATAGCAATAGCAGTAGTGAAATAACAACAGCAGTAGTAACAAAGACAAGAAGAGGATTTTAGTAAACAACAGATTAAAATAATTTGTGAAAGAATGATCTGATGACTGGCGCTGCACATTTAGAGAAACTACAAATAACTACAGTTATAGCATTTGCAGATAATAAAACGGTACTAAAATACTAATCAATCAATAGGCATGTGTTCCAATTATGGTTCCTGCGTGCTCGCAATGAGAAACTTGCACAACATCTTTATCCTACCAGCCGGTGGCCGCCCTTTAAGGGAAACTACCTGATATTAAGGTACTCCTTTAATAGAGTACCGAGCAAAGCATTAACATTCAGAACACATGTGATCCTCACATCGCTTCCATCCCCTCCGGTTGTCCCAATTTGTCACTGGGGCCATTGTTCTGACAACATGTGTATACAACTTATGTAAGACCATAAACAATGAATATCTTGATGAAGCAATAACATGTTCAGATCAGATCATGGCACTCTAGCTCTAGTGACAAGCATTAAGCATAACAAGTTGCAACAATATCATCAAAGTACCACCCGGACACTAGGCACTTGCCCTAACAATCTTATGCTATTACATGACCAATCTCATCCAATCCCTACCATCCCCTTCACCTACAGCGGGGAATTACTCACACATGGATGGGGAAATATGGCTGGTGAGGCGTTGGCTGTGATGGCGGTGATGATCTCCTCCAATTCCTGCCCCCAAGGAGTGCCAACGGATATTCTCTGGTTCCGCGACGCGAGTTTCGTTTATGTGGCGGCGTTTCTCCGAGGGTTTCCCCGGCGACTGGAACTTCTCTTTGGCGCTAGTCGAGGCGGCTGCGGCAGTCCGAAGGAGGAAGGCCGTGGGAGGCCTACTCGAGGGGGCCACACCACATGGCCGCGCGGCCCCCTCGGGCCGCGCCGCTGTGTGTGGGCCCGGCCTCCACCAATTGCCCTTCGGCTCCGTTAGTTTCCCCGGGAAAATAGGGGCCTTCGCATAAATTCGAGGTTTTTCCCCGAAAAGTTGGATTGGCACAAAACGAGACACTGTGGAGCAGTCAGCCGAAAACAGCGTGGTCCGGTGTTAGTTGCATCCAAAATACACAAATTAGAGGCAAAACAATAGCAAAAGTGTTCCGGAAAGTAGATACGTTTTGGACGTATCAGCCACTCCTATGGTTACTAAACCTCGAGACAAGGGAGTTGGCGATGCGCCTAGATTGGTTTGTGGTGAACGTGATCGTTGTTTATTTCATAAACCCTAGATACATATTTATAGTCCGTAGACTTTCTAACGTGGGAACAATCCCAACCGTGCACGAGCCAAAATCTACCTAACCGACACGTATCCTACTATAGTTACAGATACACGGGCAAACTAGCCCAAACTTTGTATACAAGGCCGATTCATGTATTTCTTCCAAGTATATTCTTCAAGCCCATCTTAATCGCGGCCCACCTCTGATCCGGTCAAATTCTGGATAACACATGCCCCCCGGTTTTGGAAATGACAATTCCAAAATCACTGCTTTTTTCTTTCTTCGTCTGTCATGTCAAGGTGAGCAGAACTGTCACAGTATCCCTTCATCATGATACCTTGCCTTCTCAACTTCTCCGCATGACTTGACGGTTTTGGCACCACATCCTCGGGAACCGCTGCAGCATTGAATCTCCACTATATCCCCCTTATTTAACTGTGCCGAAATCTGTCACTTCATCCCCTTGTTCGTTCTCGGGCTACCCGCACCTAAAAAACCCTCTTCCCCGTAGCAATGTCTTCCCTCCTCCTCCACCTCATCGTCCTCCTCCTCCTCCCCTCGAGCGTGCAGGAGTGGAACTTTGACCACGTGCCGATGGCCCACCTCGAGGCACTCGGCTGCCCACGACTTCTACCTCTCGACCGATGGTGGTGACGACCCCCGCTCCTCATCGAAGGGGAACCGAAGAGCGAGAGCGCAAGACGACCTCCTCCACTCCCCGGGCGAACTCCACCTCCTCCGACGGGGGGAGGAGGAAGAAGAAGAAAGCATGGCGAAGAAGGAAGAGGAGGAGGATGATTCTCCTCCGCCGGGTATCCGCCGGCGAAGCGCCTCCGTGCTTGGGCGGACAGCGAGGACGATGATGATGACGAGGAAGAAGAGGCTCCGGCCGAGGGCTGGGGCAGCAGCGACGAGGAACTCTCCGGAAGCAGCGCCGATGGTAGCTACGATGCCGATGATGAGGCCGGCGAGGATTAGAAGTGTAGGATTAGTAGCTCCTGAGCAATCGGCTCTTCTTTTGTTCTTCCTTTCTTGAGCAATCGGCTCTTCATTGTAAAAACCCCTATTATTAATGAAGAAGACATCTCTAAGCCGATTCTGTTCTCTTTCCAGTTTTGCCGATTGTTAAAGCAAGTCAACATACTAAGAGCCGATGGCAGCGCATCGGCCTTTGCCATAAAACGCGAGCAAGGCCAGCTCTATAGTCTATTCAAATGATAACCTGCGACTTATCCAAAAGAGCAAAACTCAGATCCCCAAGTCGCCACTTGAACAGATCCAACCCACGGCCACATGAACCTCAGATGTCAATCGCGCAGGATCGCAACTGCAATGGACCCAATGGCAGCATCATCCAATGCCCACGCTACGGTCTCCGGCCTGAAGGTGATCCTTAACCGCTCCTTGCTGTCCGCACATAGCGCCTTGCTTTATCTTTTTGCAATGACAGAAACAGCCCTGACTCTGTAGATGATGACGGCTTCCCTTTCAGATTCCTTCCAGCAGCTCTGGTGGTCTTCTTCTGCAACAACTCACCGCCTTTGAAGGAAATTATGATGCAGGGCCAGCCGATGACACCCCAATCGGCTTCTAAAAACAGAGTATCTACCAGGTCAGCTGCCCCCCGAGCCTCAGTCAAGGCGAGAACAGCGGTGAGGACACACAGTTCAGACAAATGGACCCGAGCTCGAGCAAATCTGAGAAAACCACCACGCAGAGCCAGCCAGACTTGCCACCATCGGCCTCCAAGAAAAGGTCAGCCACTCTGGTCCTAGCAATTCCTACGAGTGTAGCTGAGAAGGTGGCCAACTTGGCCAAGCCGACAGTAGATACACTAGAGCCGATCACCTTTTCTTCCGTTGAAAGCCGATATTGCAGACGAAACACTAACGGCTTAATGAGCAAAAGGCTGCCACGCCAAACTGACACCTCGACAGACTGAACGGCGACCTTGCACAAAGGGTTGGAGGTCCTCGAAGAGAAGGTTCGGGCAACAAAATCAGCTCATTGAAGCTGAGGAAGCTCTCATTGTTCACTCCTCGAGGAAGTGGAAGGCCTTCTTGAATCGAAGACCGACTTGGTCAAAATCCGTCTTGAACACGTTGCAGATCCAGTAATTTGTACTAGAGTCGATGTCCGTGCACGCTGTACATCATGAGAATTATATTTTTTTTCATCTACTCTCAATATTTCACTGCACATGTGCGCTCCCCAATATTTCACTACACATGTATCGCATGTTCATCGATTGACTCCCCCTTAGCGAATCTGCTGTAATCATGATATCGGCTCGAGTAGCAAGGCAGATTTGAACGTCGGCTCCATTGGGACCAATGTTGACTTCTTCCAGCTCATCAGCCGACGAACCCGTTTGCTAGATCGACGTTGAATAAGGCGAACGTATGGTGAGGATAATTTTGGCCGATTGCTGGAATCGGCCTCCATGTTGATTGACTTGCTCAATGAAGGTTTTGCGATGTTTGTCCATAGATCTTTGGGGCCGATCACGAGGATCGGCCTCGCCACGTTTGTCCATAGATTTTGCTCTCGTTACACGGTTAGGCCGGTGGATAAGACCAGCCTCACTCCATCCTTCGTCACGTCGATGCGCTCACAGTCGTCCAAAGTGATGCCTGAGAGTGGCTCTTGGCCTGCTCGTCTCCCAACGTTCATGCGCCCGTTGAAATCTCAGGCGAGTCATCTGGGACGACCTCTCCATCTCCATCCTTCGTATTAAACATTGGTGCATCGTGGATGGAATGCAAAAGTTGGCGTGGATCCAATCTCTCCTGAACAACATGAGTGCTCTTGCTGTCGCAATGAGAACGTCAGATGGTTTTCCTTCCTACGTCGATCCACGTTCGTAACACCTTGTGCGTCAAGTTGGCGTTGAAATCGCTCGGTAACATTGGTCTTGATCGATCCAGCTAGAGCGTCCCAAACGTAGCATGGAGTATGGCACAATGTTGATCGCGTCCGTGTCCACCAACATCTTGTTGACATGTCGCCCATTGATATAACCCCGTAGGTACAGGGCTTTAAATGCTGTAGCTTCTTCTCGTGGCTTCTCAAAGATAACCGGTCGTGGCCCGGTCAAACTGTGCCACAGGTGCTTCATCCAATCCTAGAGCACAAAACTCCGCTGGAAGGATGAACACCATATTTGTGCCAGCCGATGTCTCGTCATCGGCTTTCCTTTGTTTGGGACGCCACTCTTTCTTTTGTGGTCGACCTTCTTCGTCCGAGTTCGTTAACACGCGGCCAGATCCAGTAGCGCCTTCCTTAACGTATGCGTATAACCTTCGGCCTTCCTCCAAACCACGAGCCGCTGAACCCTACGTTTGGGAACGGCTGAGTCCATCGGGCACCACCTTGGCCGGTGGTACTTATCTTCTCTTCATCGTCGTTTCTAACTCCTCGAGATCTTCCACCCGAGAGGACTCAACGTATTGTTCCGAGATGGGAGCGGCCCTAGACGTTTGACTGACACGTCTCCTGCGCCCTTCTTCTTCTCTCTACATTCGGGCGTTGCCGATTGTAGGCATCGGCTCATTCCCGAATCCCAACAGTGTCGCAAGGGGAGCTTCCCGTGTTTATCCACGTCGTCTTCTTCTCTTGACTTCTCCTTGGCATGGCGCTCTATATCTCTCCTCGTCACGATCATGCCGGCGATGTCTCCCTGGCGCTCCTAGCCGACGATCTCTTTCATTATCGTCACATATCACGGCGTTAGTCGTATTGACTCACGTATTTGTTGAGGAGGTGATCGAGAGAGGTCGCTGATATCGCAGATTCTTCACTTCTCCTCTGTGACGAGCGCTTGCCATCGTGCCGAGCCGATCGCGTGGAGAGGCTTCCTCTTTGTCCTTGTTGAGAGCACTGCTCCCGCCTCTGTCCTTACCAGAGTGGTGCCCAGGTCCTACCATGTAGATGCTGAACGAGAGACCTGGCTGGCACCTCCCAGGTAAGTGCACTCCACCATGTTAACGGCGGGAAGGGGTGCGTATCGACTTTCATGGGGTACTGGCTAAAAATTAGCCGTCCTTGTTCTATCGCCATTTGGATCTGACGCCACACCCTGCAGTCGTTGGTGGTATGGGTGAACGTGTTATGCCACTTGCGTGGCTTTCCGTTCAGCTCCTGTGCTGTGGGGATTTTGTGACCTTCGGGTAACTTTAGCTGCTTCTCCTTAAGTAAGAGGTCGAAAATTTGCTCAGCTTTAGTCACATCGAATTCAAACCCTCTTGGAGGACCTTGTGGCTTAATCCACTTGCAGGACACGGGGCTTGCCCCCGAGTCCATTCAGCCATCGCTACCTCTTGATCTCCCGCAGAGCCTTCATCTTCCTCTGCCTCAACCATGACCACCACACGCTTGAATTTATCCTGGTACACCTCTGGGTGGCGCTGTTCATAATGACAGCTTCTGCACCATATGCGCAGTGAAGGTACTCACTTGGGAGGCCACATCCTTGATCGGGATGCAAGACCCACCACCGCCAACTCGACTGTTTCTTTTTCAGTCACACGAAACGATAGTTCCTCCTAACAGTATGGATGTTCCCACCGTTTCTCGCTCGCTGCGACTTGTGCTAGATCGGCAATGCCAAGCCTCGGAAGACTCTGAGTGATACTGCAGGTGGAACTGCTCTTCCAACGCTTCCAAGTCCGGATTGAGTCCGGTGGCAGCGAAGTGTACCACCCAAGCCGATCTGTGAGGGATAGTGAAGAACCTCACACGTAGTTCATCTGATGCCGAGATCGTGCCCGCCATGCGCAATATTCGGCCACATGCTCGATTGAGCCGGAGCCATTCCGACCCACACTTTGAGAATCGAGAGCCGATATTTGGGTGGTAGTGGGATCAAATCGTACTCGTTGGGGTACGCTTGGAATAGCCGATTGCCTCTCCTTTTCGGCACCATGCCGAACTGGTCTCTCAAGATTGCACCGATCTGATCCGCGGTGACGTACTGCGTGAGAACTCGAAGATTCACTGGAGTGGTATACTTAGCCAGCCACGCTTGCTTCTCAAGCTCGAGCCAACCGGCAGAGTTGAGCTTTGGAGGTTCGTCGGAGTGGCATACTTAGCTAGCCACCCTCAAGATCTGTTCCGGTAAGTTCCTCCGCTGTTCTAGAAGTCCCCGTGGGCCGGTTTGAGAGTACCCACGTCTAGCCTGCACGTATGTGCACGTGTATCCGTGAGGGATCTCCTTAGGCTCATACAAGAAGGTGTCACTAGGGTCACCACCGATCTTGTAGACGACGTATGCCGTGAACTCGGCACCTCCGGTGCTGCCAACGCGAACGGCAGCTGGTCGGGACTGGAGTGGTATCTCTCCTTGGTGAGTCCCAGAGCTGGTCCTCGACGAGAATACCGCTCATGATTTCCTGACCCGAAGGCGACACGCTCCAAAGTGTTCACAGGCTCTGGCATGGCAGCGCATGAGCTACCATGAAATTAATCTCCTGACGCAGAGACCTGTGCGTTCTTCGAAGGGGTAGAGAGGTCCACTCCATCGAGCGCGCCTTCAGGTGAGAACCCTTTCCACCTGATGCCGTGTGAGCGGGTTCTCTGGAAAGAGCCGATGAGGTCGGCTTCGAGGATAGCTTTGACCTCGTCACTTCTTCTTGAGCTCTCAATCAGATCTCGTACGCGGACCTGAGTACCTTCCGCCATCTCGATGTAGATGGCGATGCTGATGATGTCGAAGATTGTCCCACCAAGGTGCTGTGAATGTGTCATGGTCGAAACCCACCGCGAGCAGCGACGGGCAACACAAGAGAGCCGGGAGGCTTCCAAGATGCGGCTGCCCCTGGTCCCTCGAGCGACGGCCTGCAAAGACTCGCACGCACGTCCGATGCTGGTGGAAGGGCGTGACCTATACCTGGTCGGGAAGGTGATGGATTTGCTTCGCTTAGTTTCCCATGGCACACGTAAACATTAAATACGAGCCTCGATCGGCTCTCGGTTATCCTGCGAATCGGCTCAAGGAGCGATCCACCCATGATCCGATGAGGTATCTATCACATGGTGGTCCCGCTTGATGAAAATAAAGCTAAAACGACCTACGACGATTTAGGGTTTTCACCACATAATCGAACATCCTACACGTGATTGAGCCTGGCAGCCACGCACGGTGATAATAAACCGACCCTAGATAAGGCCTAAAAACCAACACAAGGTTGATCCCCGGAACATCTCATCAAGGGCTAGCAAACTACACCCTACGTGCTACTGGATCCTTCAACCCGTTTGCAAGGCCTAACTATGATATTAAACTAATCCTTTGAGAACAAGGAGCAATCATAACGGATCGGATCTACTAAATAATGATCAGCGGTGTCCCTACACCTAAGATAGGTGTAAGGTGGCGGCTAGACGTCTAAGGGTTGCATGGACGAAAGCAATGATATGGATGAAACAATGCTAACCCTAACACATCTATGATAACTACGTTGCTCGCCATCAACAAGGCTTCAACACGAGCAACGCATGAATACTGCCTAGATCGCCTAGATCGCAAGATGCGATCTAGGCAAAGATGATGCTTACCCGGAAGAAACCTCGAAACAAGGGGCTGGCGATGCGCCAAGATTGGTTTGTGATGAACGTGATTGTTGTTTATTTCATAAACCCTAGATACATATTTATAGTCCGTAGACTTTCTAACGTGGGAACAATCCCAACCGTGCACGAGCCAAAATCTACCTACCTAACCACATGTATCCTACTATAATTACAGATACATGGGCCAACTAGCCCAAACTCCTTGTACAAGGCCGATTCATGTATTTCTTCCATGTATATTCTTCAAGCCCATCTTAATCGCGGCCCTCCGATCCGGTTAATAGTGACAACAAATGGGTCCCACATTGAAGGTTCGTAGTTTATCAACATAATCAAAATGCTCACGAATCCGACTATACCCTTCTTTTAAGCAAGATATATTTGTCTCGAGAGTGTTTAATCTATTATAAATACTAACAAGAGATGAATCAAAATTATTAGCTGAGCTAGATGATGCAACCAATTTTTGTATGGCATTAAAAGCTTGATCCCCATCGCAATGAAGGGAAATCTCCTCCACTAAAGCATCCAAAGCATATCTATAACAATAAGCCCAAAATAAAAATTACTAAGAAGCAAACTTAGAGTCATTCTAGGTTCAGTTTTACCATAAGAATCAAAAATTCTAGACCAAGCTTCTTTAAAACTCTCCTCACTCCCTTGTTTAAAAGTAAAGATCAATTCCCAGGTGATAGAGTAACAAGTACAGACTAGACATGATAACAAAATAAAGTAAATGCAAGTAACTAATTTTTTGTGTTTTTGATATAAAGAAAGCAAACAAGACAGAAAATAAAATAAAGTAAATGCAAGTAACTATAGAGAAAGCAAACAAAACAGAAAATAAAGTAAAGTAAAACAAGACAATAAACAAAGTAAAGAGATTGGATGTGGGAGACTCCCCTTGCAGCGTGTCTTGATCTCCGGCAACGGCGCCAGAAATTAGCTTGTTGACGCGTAAAGTACGCCGTTGGGAACCCCAAGTGGAAGGTGGATGCGTGCAGAAGTTTCCCTCAGTAAGAAACCAAGGTTTATCGAACCAGTAAGAGATGAAGGCCACGTGAAGGTTGTTGGTGAAGGAGTGTAGTGCGGCGCAACACCAGAGATTCCGGCGCCAACGTGGAACCTGCACAACACAATCAAAATACTTTGCCCCAACTTAACAAAGGAGGTTGTCAATCTCACCGGCTTGTTGTAAACAAAGGATTAAACGTATGGTGTGGAGAATGATGTTTGCTTGTGAAGAACAATGAGAACAGAGATTGCATTGATTGTATTGTATGTAAAAGAATGGACCGGGGTCCAGTTCACTAGTGGTGTCTCTCCAATAAGAAATAGCATGTTGGGTGAATAAATTACAGTTGGGCAATTGACAAATAGAGAGGACATAACAATGCACATACATATCATGATGACTAATATGAGATTTACTTAGGGCATTACGACAGTACATAGACCGCTATCCAACATGCATCTATGCCCTAAAAGTCCACCTTCAGGTTAGCATCCGCACCCCTTCCAGTATTAAGTTGCAAACAACGACAATTGCATTAAGTATGGTGCGTAATGTAATCAACACAAATATCTTTAGACAAAGCATTGATGTTTTATCCCTAGTGGCAACAGCACATCCACAACCCTAGAACTTTCTGTCACTGTCCCAGATTCAATGGAGGCATGAACACACTATCGAGCATAAATACTCCCTCTTTGAGTCACAAGTATCAACTTGGCCAGAGCCTCTACTAGCAACGGAGAGCATGCAAGATCATAAACAACACATATATGATAGATCAATAATCAACTTGACATAGTATTCCATATTCATCGGATCCCAACAAACACAACATGTAGCATTACAAATAGACGATCTTGATCATGATAGGCAGCTCACAAGATCTAAACATGATAGCACAAGATGAGAAGACAACCATCTAGCTACTGCTATGGACCCATAGTCCAAGGATGAACTACTCACGCATCATCCGGAGGCATGGTGATGTAGAGTCCTCCGGTGATGATTCCCCTCTCCGCAGGGTGCCGAGGCGATCTCCTGAATCCCCGAGATGGGATTGGCGGGCGGCGTCTCTGGAACTTTTTCCGTATCGTGGCTCTCGGCAATAGGGTTTTCGGGAGTTAAGGTAGGCGGAAGGGCGTAGTCGGAGGAGGCACTGGGTCCCACACCATAGGTGTGGGCCCCATGCTGGCCGCGCCGCCTATGGTTAGGCGCCCTGGCCCCACTTCGTATCCTCTTCGGTCTTCTGGAAGCTCCGAAAAATAAGACCCCGGGCCGTTTCGTCCAATTCCGAAGAATCATATAGGATTTCCAAACCAAGACAAAACAAAAGCAAAGCGCTTCGGCATCTTGTTAATAGGTTAGTGCCGGAAAATGCATCAAAATGATATAAAGTGTATATAAAACATGTGAGTATTGTCATAAAACTAGCATGGAACATAAGAAATTATAGATACGTTTGAGACGTATCAGACGGTCAGGGGCAACACTGTCCGCGTCGCCCTGTCCGCACGAAGACTCCATCCCAACCGGTATATCTTGCCCCTGGGGCACGTGGCTCCCATCCGACGGCCCCCGCCCCCCACCAGGCCTCTGATTGAAACCTGCACTCTCTTCCTGGGCCGGATATAAAGTGTATATAAAACATGTGAGTATTGTCATAAAACTAGCATGGAACATAAGAAATTATAGATACGTTTGAGACGTATCAGACGGTCAGGGGCAACACTGTCCGCATCGCCCTGTCCGCACGATAACTCCATCCCAACCGGTATATCTTGCCCCTGGGGCACGTGGCTCCCATCCGACGGCCCCCGCCCCCCACCAGGCCTCTGATTGAAACCTGCACTCTCTTCCTGGGCCGGCCCAGCCTGCTCGACAGGCCCAAGCGCAGGCCCACACTGGCCCAACTACGAGACCGTCACTGAGCCAAACCCTAGCTCCTGAGCCAACGTCCCCGCCACCGGCGCCGCCGCCCTCCTCGCCGGCAGAGCCACCTCCATCGCGCCCACCAGAACGTGGCAGATCTGCGTCCCTCGAGCCCGGCACCAAGGGAGGGACCACAGCGGTTGAATCGAGCGGCGGCGGCCACCGCACCGCCCTCGAGGGCTCCCGCCGGGAAGCGACCAGATCCGGGGTGTACCCCACACCTCGATCTTGGCCCTCCAAGGGCTGCCGCAGAAAGGAGTCGAGCGTCACCGGCGGTGGAGCAGAACCCTTTTCTGCCCCAGGCACCGTGACACCGTCGACCGAGGAACCACCGTCCGAAATCCCACCGCCGTCCGGTTCCCCACCGAGAAGCGCCGCCGCCACCGAGGCCTTCCTGCTCCGACCGGCAAAGGGGTTCCCTCGAGCCTCTTCCCGTGGCCGCCGCGCCGAGCTCTGCCTCCGGCGCCGGCGGGGTCGGGGCTGCGGGGAGGAGGCCCTGTCCTCGCCCCGTGCGCCGCCCGCGTCGCCATGCGCAGGAGCGCATCGCTTCATGAGACACATCTTGCTTGCTCGATCAGGGCAGTAGAGGTTGCCGTAAGCGACGAAGATGACCCATGGCAGGCGCGGCGGGGAGCTTCCGGATGGACCGGTCGCCGCCCATGAAATCCTCCGTAGAAGAGGAGAGTGGCTGCAACGCCACTTTTCTCCTTCCTTCATCCCCATATGGAGACCGGGAAGAGAACCGCTGGTCTGGCCGTCCCGGCAGCTTCTAGCCCTCCGACCAGGTTGCAGCGGCAGGTTGATGGCACACTATAGCGACTGCGAACGCAGCCATGTAGTTGATTGGATCGGGCAACTTGCCTTACACTATCCCCCTCCTAGCAATGCGTGCCGTCTTCGGCGGGCTGCCAACGCCTATGGTTGTGCTTCAATATGGATATCTCGGCAATTTCCTAATTGAATCTTGAAAGTACTATTGTACTATTAGTTATTTCTTGCATTCATTCTGATCCTTAGTAAAGTTTACTTTGTTTGAATTTATGGATCATATTCGTCCTAAATTGTTTTCGCTTTCATATTTCAGAGCAGACTGCAGTCCTGATGGTTGCTTTACTTCTTCAAGATTGTTTGGATGAAGTGTAGCTGAGTATGCGGGTGATAAAAAGCTCTAAATCAAAGCAAGATGATCATTCATAATTTCTGAAAATTTCTCCCAAACTGAATAATAGCCATTTATGTACGCAAATTGTAACTTCAAAATATATTTTTCTTTTAGATCAATACATGAATGCCCTATCTAGATAGTACAGTGAAATTATAGGTGAGCTATATGGATGTTTATTATCCCACAGATTAATTCTTATAACTACGTATGAATTTAGCAAGCATAACCTAATTCTTTCAGTCTCATTTAACATGAACCCTTCTTTCAAGACACAAGGTTAGAGCATCTCCACCGGCGCCTCCCAAATAGTCGCCGGCAGAGGAGCTGCCACCTCTGTATGGGGGACGCCGGCAGTGCATTCTCTATTTGGGGAGCTGTTCCCACACCGGTGCCTCCAAATCGGCGGCCCCGATAGATATTTTGAATTAAAATCACAAATAAAAGTATAGAAAATTGAATAAAGAGAAGAAACATTCCATTCCACAAACTAATACATAATTGGGAACGTGGTTTATAGTTTGGAACATGGTTTTCCATAAACTACTACATAGTTTGAACCATGGTTGACACAAATATAAAACATTGCAAAAAAACTAAACCTAACTAGGCCGGTCATCGCAGGTTTCGTGCGTTCGCTGCCAAGAAAGAACACTTGAGGGCACACCCAGTCACCCAAACTGGAAAATTCAGCTGGTGACGGTGCCCCTGTTGATTCTTTCGAGGAAGAACATCCAAAAACATGTGTGCTGATATTTGCTGCGAAGAAACAACACTCAGTCGTCGTCCCCATCGGCGTTGTTGCCGTGGTAGTGGCGGCGGCAGCGCGTCTTGTCGAACACCTTGACGCTGATGTCCCCGTCGCCAAGGTAAGAGAACATGAGCACGAAGCTGGCTTCGAGGTGGTGGTAGCGCGCGAACTTCTCCCAGCTGGTGTGGAGGTACATCTTGCCGCGCGCGTCGTAGATCACGGCCACGATCCACCTGCAGCAGCCGCATGCAGCCACCCGCAGATGCAGCGAGCCCAGCTCATCGCCGGCGACAAAGTCGGCGAACGTGTCCGACAGCCTCTGGATGGCGTGCGGGTCGCCATTGAGGACGACGACGAACTCGAACACCACCGGCCGCTCCTCTTCCTGCATATCCGATGATGAAGACAACGACGTCGCAGGCGACGGCGAGCGTGCAGCTCTGCCGCGGCCATGCCCACGACCACGGTCGCGACCTCGGCCTCGACAAGACATGGCGTCGTCTCTTCAGATGGTGGAGGCTAGGGTTGGGGAGAGAGGCGCTAGGGTTTGTGTGTGAGAGGGACGATGAGAGACGACCCTTTTTATAGGCCGGAGGGAGGCAGGGGAGCGGTGACGCTCATTAACGCCGGCACGAAGAGCAAGGCGCGTGCGACGGGACTGCCTTGCGTCGCGGAACTGCACCGCCGCTGCGCCTCAATAACTCCCATCGCGAGATAGGCGACGGTTAGGTTAAAATTGAATGAGCCGCTGACGCGTCGGCCCCACCACTCCCCGCTGGCGTCGACTTTTGGGATGTGTGGCTGACAGGCGGCTTCCACACCCAAAATTTTCAGCCTCGCGAGGCGCCGGCGCGCCCGATTCGCGCCTTTAACGAAGGGGCCGGCACGGGGTTGCCGGTGATTCTATTGGGCTCGAAAACTAGTCGGCGCCGTTTGGAGCGCGCCGGTGCGAGCCCATTTTCACTCTCGACCCCCAAATCGCTATCGGGGCCGCTATGTAGGGCACCGGTGGAGATGCTCTTAGAAATGACTTGGAACTCTTGGTCTATTTGATTCTATACAGCACAAATATGAAGGCCTAGTAGCATACCTGAGGTGTCCTAACAACTATGTAGATTTGAAATCTGCGATGAATGGATTGAGTAAATTTACCTGTAAATAAATTACGCTATAGAAAAAATCTTCGTCCAGATCTTCCTTGGAGAGAGGCCTGAAGGAGTTTGAGAATGGTACATGATCAAAATTAGAGAACATCTCGCGAAGTAAAATTATCCACTCCTGAAATTACAACAACATTAATTTCTTCTTTTTGTTGGGAAACACCATATAGTATGATACATAAAACTGGCATAATTTACACCCTTTGAAGTGACGTATCTTTACGCATTGCTGAACCCATAGTATGAAGGTAAGTATTTTCTAATATTTGTTGAATACAGACATTTGTGCAAACATTCCTGGAATTATACTCTCCAAGTTTAACAGTGGCTGTTTCAAGTGAGCACTCACGGTCATTGCTCATAACTGATGAAGACAAATTTCCAAAAAAGTGTGGTGGTACCTATTACATGCGACAAGGTTGATCTTGATGATATCCTTGCGGGGTTACTGGCTATGCGGGTTGATCTTGATGATATCCTTGCGGGGTTACTGGCTATGCGGGCGACCTTTCCCTTAAGGTACCTTGGTCTCCTGCTTTCGGTGAAAAAGCTCAAGCGGGTCGACTTCCAACCTCTTGACGACAAGATGGGTGGCAAGCTTGTTACTTGGGATGGAAAGAACATCAACATCGCGGACCGCGGAACGCTCATTGATATGTTGCAAACGTATCTATAATTTTTGATGCTCCATGCTTGTTTTACACCAATTTCTATATGTTTTGTTTACATTTCGTGGTATTTTTATTCATTTTCTGGAACTAGCCTATTGACAAGATGCCACAGTGTCAGTTCCTGTTTTCTGCCGTTTTTGTATTTCAGAAAATTTGTAAAGGAAATATTCTCGGAATTGGACGAAACAAAAGCCGAAGTTCCTATTTTTTCCAACCCGAAGACGGAGTCCAAAGCAGAGACGGAGGAGAGCCAGGAGGTGGCCACACCATGCCTAGGCGCCGGCCACCCCTGGCCGTGCTTAGGGGTGGTGTGGGCCCCTCGGGCGCCCACCGACCTTGCCATTCCGCCTATAAGTTGCCTCCCAACGCGAAAACCCTAAATCAACCAGCCTCCGTCCACGAAAAGTAATGTAGCTCCGCCGCTATCGAAGACAAGTTTCAAGTCTCTGTTCCGGCACCCTGCTGGGATGGAGAATTGCCCCCGGAGCCATCTCCATCGACTCCACTGCCATCTTCATCGTTGTTGTTGACTCCCTGATGAGGAGGGAGTAGTTCTCCCCCGAGGCTGAGGGCTTTACCGGTAGCTATGTGGTCTATCTATCTCTCCCATGGTGTGATCTTTATGTGATCATGAGCTTTGTAATCTAGTTGAATAATTAGATGTTATTCTTCATCTATTATGCTACTCAAGTGGTTTTATTATGTGATCTCCGGAGACAACTTGTCCCACGGTGTGAAGGTGACAGTGTGCACACCGTGTGTGTCTCTTAGACTAAACTTTACATAAATACTTATAAATTGTGGTGTTTGTTAGTACTATCTTTGGGTGTTCAAAGTGACAGAGCGAGGTGTCCCTAGATTTGGAATGCGACTTTAAGGAGTGCTTGTGTAGCCCTACGCGGTGAATTTGTGTTCGTTATCCAACCGGAGAGTGGTTCAGAATGGCATAGTGAAGAGATGATATTTATGTATTGAATTATGATATCATTGTTGAGAGTGTCCACTAGTGAAAGTAAGATCCCTCGGCCTTGTTTCTAAACATTGAAACACCGTTTACAACCAATTCTGATACATGTTTGTTTGCTGTCATTTTTATTTCAGATTGCAATTACCACTCATAATCATCCATATTACTTGTATTTCACTATATCTTCGCCGAACTAGTGCACCTATACACCTGACAAGTGTATTGGGTGTGTTGGGGACACAAGAGACTTCTTGTATCGTAATTGCAGGGTTGCTTGAGAGGGATATCTTTGACCTCTACCTCCCCGAGTTCGATAAACCTTGGGTGATTCACTTAAGGGAAACTTGTTGCTATTATACAAACCTCTGCACTTGGAGGCCCAACACTGTGACACAAGCATATCATGTCCGTGCATAGACATCACTCATCAAGTCCGTGCTCACCTCTCAAGCTATATTCCACCTCACACCACTTAACATCCCGCTGGGGTGCTTCACAAGCATGAAAAAGATGGAGAGAGCTTTCCTTTGGATCGGCACAAAGGAGGTCACTGGGGGAAAATGCAAGATCAATTGGGACGCAGTTGCTAGACCAACTTGTTTGGGTGGCCTTGGCATACTCCACCTCGAGAAGTGTGCTCGTGGTCTTCGGCTCCATTGGCCTTGGTATGAGTGTAAGGAGTCCCATAGGCTTCGGGTCAGTTTGGGGAACCCTTGTGATGAAGTAGATATGGACCTCTTCTATGCTCCCACCACAATCTCTATTGGAAATGGGAAGATATCACCTTTTTGGGATTCTCCGTGGCTCAATGGGAGGAAGCCCAAAGACATCGCGCCACTAATTTTTGGGGTCTCAACTAAGAAGAAATGGAAAGTGGAGCAAGCCACAAGAAACAACGCTTGGGGTCTCAAACATCAAGTTGGATGGTAATTTCTCATTATGACATCTTATGGAGTTCATCTCGCTTTGGAGGGAGTTAAATGGTGATAGATTAAGAGATGAGGTGGAAGACGCGATTGTGTGGAACCTCAATAGTAACAGGATTTACTCCACCACCTCCGCATACAAGGCTCAATTCTTTGGTGCTACTACCACTCTCATGAACAAGTTGGTTTGGAGGGTTTGGGCACCCCCCAAAATGAAGTTCTTTGCATGGTTGACAGATACGTCTCCAACGTACCTATAATTTCTGATGTTCCATGTTTGTTTTATGACAATACTTACATGTTTTGCTCGCACTTTATAATGTTTTTATGCATTTTCTGGAACAAACCTATTAACGATATGCCGAAGGGCCAGTTCCTGTTTTCTGTTGTTTTTGGTTCCAGAAAGACTGTTCGGGCAATATTCTCGGAATCGGACGAAATCAACGCCCTGAACCTTATTTTTCCGGAAGCTTCCAGAGACGAGAGGGACCAGAGGGGAGCCTGGGGGCCCCACACGTGGTGGCGGCGCGCCCCCGGGGGCGCGCCCTGTGTGAGGAGGCCCGTGGCCCCTCCGACTCCGACTCTTCGCCTATTTAAGCCTTCGTGACCTAAAACATCGAGACCAATTGACGAAACTCCAGAAAGACTCCAGGGGCGCCGCCACCATCGCGAAACTCCGTTTCGGGGGACAGAAGTCTCTGTTCCGACACCCTGCCGGGACGGGGAAGTGCCCCGGAAGCCATCTCCATCGACGCCATCGCCTCCATCATGCTCCGTGAGTAGTTCCCCCATGGACTACGGGTTCTAGCTGTAGCTAGTTGGTATTCTCTCCCCCATGTACTTCAATACAATGATCTCATGAGCTGCCTTACATGATTGAGATTCATCTGATGTAATCGGTGTTGTGTTTGTCGGGATCCGATGGATTGTTACATTATGATTAGTCTATCTATAAAGTTTGTGAAGTTATTGTTGCTGCAATCTTGTTGTGTTTAATGCTTGTCACTAGGGCCCGAGTGGCATGATCTTAGATTTAAGCTCTATACTTATTGCTTAGATTGTATCTACAAGTTGTTTGCACATGTCTATGTCCGGAACCCGAGGCCCCAAAGTGACAACTGGGATAACTGGAGGGGAAGGCTTAGATATGAGGATCACATGTTTTCACGGAGTGTTAATGCTTTGCTCCGGTGCTCTATTAAAAGGAGTGCCTTAATTGCCAGTAGATTCCCTTGAGGCCCGGCTGCCACCGGCTGTAGGACAAAAGATGTTATGCAAGTTTCTCATTGCGAGCACGTATGACTATATATGGAAAACATGCCTACATGATTAATAATCTTGATGTTCTTTCTTAATGCTATTTCAATCCTATCAATTGCCCAACTGTAATTTGTTCACCCAACACTTGTTATTGGAGAGTTACCACTAGTGTAGATAGCTGGGAACCCCGGTCCATCTTTCATCATCATATACTCGTTCTATATGACATTGGAAGTAGTATCAACTATTTTCTGGTGCCATTGCCTCTGTGTTACTATTACTGCTGCTTGTATGTATTATGCTTCATATTATCTGTTTCACATCACCCTCGTTACTAGTGCTTTTCCAGGTGCAGCTGATTGACAACTCAGTTGTTAAGGCTTATAAGTATTCTTTACCTCCCTTGTGTCGAATCAATAAATTTGGGTTTTACTTCCCTCGAAAGACTGCGATCCCCTATACTTGTGGGTCATCAAGACTATTTTCTATGCTCGGGGAGGCATAGCTCTACTCATAAGTTCACCTGGGGAGTACACTCTACATCTCTCTCTGTTTTATTTTATTTTGTTTTGCTTAGTTTACTTTTGCCTAGTTTATTTGTGCTTAGTTTATTTCTGTCTAGTATTATTTTGCTTAGTTTACTTTTGCCTAGTTTCTTTTTGTCTTGTTTTATTTTCCCTATATACCCAAAAATCCATAAAAATTTGAAAAACCGAAAAATTAAAAACTGTTGCTATGGGAGAACCTACAACCTATTTGGAGCTTATTGAATTATATAATAATTATAGAGAATCAAGAACGGGTAAAGTTATGAGTGCTGTGATAGAAAAACCGAATACAATTGCTAAAATCTTGCTTAAACGCCATGATATAAACTGTTGCTCTAAACAGGATACTAAACATCTTAAATTTCAATGTGGCTTTAGTGAGGAAGTTTTAATTAAGAACTATAATTGGAATAGCTATATTCATTTTGGGTTCGAAGAAGTAGAACAATTTGTCTTATTTATGGGAGCTTCTGAGATCGAATCCTTCATTGCTAAAAATTATGAAACTTGTGTTGTTTGTAAGGACCTTAAAGATTATGTCTCTTCTATCCTTAATTTTTGCATAGAAAGCTACAGTGATAATCCTTATATCATTGATTATAAAGAGAGACTCATTAATGCACAAGAATGCACTCACAATTTGCAGGAACCAGTGGAAGAAGAAATTGATGAACTGAAAGCTCATTGGATGAAAAAGAGGAGGAAATTGATGAACCTGAAAGCTCATTGGATGAAAAAGAAGAGGAGAGTGATGAACAAAAGGAGGAAGAATGGATTAGCTACCCATGCCAACCTCTAATGAGAGTAACTCTTTATCTCTTACATTATTTGATTGTCCTCCATGCTTACCAAAGGCAGATGAATGTTATGCTCCTGTGGATTCTCTTGAAATATTCCCTATGAGCAAAACTTGCGAGAATAATTATGCTACTGTTATTCATGATAATCCATGCTACTTTGATAAATTTTATGATAATGCTTTGTTTGTGCCTGATGTCGAAATGCATGGTACTAAAGAGTTTTGCTTGGCAAATGTTTATGATAAATCTCTAGATGATGGTCCTATGTTACTTGATAATATTAATTGTACTACTAATGAAAATGGGATTGGAGAGATCTTGACTTTATCTATGAGTCCCATATCTTTTGAGATTGATCAATCATCTTGTTACATTATTGATAAAAGTGGGTTTGAAAGTTTTAATCCTATTATTTCTGAGCTTGATAAAAATTATGTGTTTGTGAATCATGAAAAGCATGCTGTATGTGATAGTTATGTTGTTGAGTTTGTTCATGAAGCTACTGAAAATTATTATGAGAGAGGAAAATATGGTGGTATAAATTTTCATGGTACTAAAACACCTCTCTATATGCTAAATTTTTTGAAGTTACTCTTGTTTTATCTTCTTATGCTTGTCACTTTGTTCTTCATGAATTTATTTGTGTACAAGATCCCTATGCATAGGAAGTGGGTTAGACTTAAATGTGTTTTGAATTTACTTTTTGATGCTCTCTTTTGCTTCAACTCTTATTTCTTGCGAGTGCATCATTAAAACTGCTGAGCCCATCTTATTGGCTATAAAGAAAGCACTTCTTGGGAGATAACCCATGTCTTTATTTTTCTACTGTTTTGTTGTGTTTTGGAAGTTGTTACTACTGTAGCAACCTCTCCTTATCTTTATTTTATTGCAATGTTGTGCCAAGTGAAGTCTCTAATAGAAGGTTGATGCTAGATTTGGATTTCTGCGCAGAAACAGATTTCTTGCTGTCACGAATCTGGGTATGATTCTCTGTAGGTAACTCAGAAAAATCTGCCAATTTACGTGAGTGATCCTCAGATATGTACGCAACTTTCATTAGTTTTGAGTTTTCTGATTTGAGCAACGGAAGTACCTCTTAAAAATTCGTGTTTACTGGCTGTTCTGTTTTGGCAGATTCTGTCTCTGTTTTTTGCATTGTCTCTTGTGGACTTTAAGTGAGGCTTTCTAGACGTGGAGAGCTGTAGCTAATGTTTTATTGAGTTCTTGCAATGTGTCACTACAGGACTAAAGTGGATTAAAGTTTTTGAGTACTAACCCCTCTAATGAAGTTTATGAGAAGTTTGGTGTGAAGGAAGTTTTCAAGGGTCAAGAGAGGAGGATGATATATGATCAAGAAGAGTGAAAAGCCTAAGCTTGGGGATGCCCCCGTAGTTCATCCCTGCATATTTCAAGAAGACTCAAGCGTTAAGCTTGGGGATGCCCAAGGCATCCCCTTCTTCATCAACTTATCAGGTTCTTCTATTGAAACTATATTTTTATTCGGTCACATCTTATGTGCTTTACTTGGAGCGTCTGTGTGCTTTTATTTTTGTTTTTGTTTGAATAAGATTGGATCCTAGCAATCCTTGTGTGGGAGAGATACATGCTCCGCTTTTTCATATGAACACTTGTGTTCTTTGTTTTACTTTTAATGTTCAATGATAAAAGTTGGAAGCTATTGCATTTATTGCTATTTGGTTGGAAACAGAAAATGCTTCATATTGTCTTGGATAATTTGATACTTGGCAATTGTTTTGAGCTCTCAAGTAGATCATGATTAAGCTCTTGCATCATGTAGTTTAAACCTATTAGTGGAGAAATACCGTAGAGCTTGTTGAAACTGGTTTGCATGATTGGTCTCTCTAAGGTCTAGATATTTTCTGGTAAAAGTGTTTGAGCAACAAGGAAGACAGTGTAGAGTTTTATAATGCTTGCAATATGTTCTTATGTAAGTTTTGCTGTACCGGTTCATACTTGTGTTTGCTTCAAACAACCTTGCTAGCCCAAAGCCTTGTACTGAGAGGGAATGCTTCTCGTGCATCCAAAACCTTGAGCCAAAACCTATGCCATTGTGTCCACCATATCTACCTACTATGTGGTATTTCCTGCCATTCCAAGTAAATACTTCATGTGCTACGATACGTCCAATTTGCATCACTATTTTATATCATAATTTGCTGTTATTCATTGATATATTTCATATTGGGACACAATACTTATGTTATTTCATCTATTTTGCATGTTTCATCATTATTGGAGGATCGAACACCGGAGCCAGGATTCTGCTGGAAAAAGCACCGTCAGAACGCAATATTTCGGAAGATCAACTGTGGAAGGAAATTATACCAAAAATCCTATTTTTCAAGATGACGAAGGAAGCCAGAAGGAGGAGCCAGGAGGAGCCAGGGTGGGCCCACACCCTAGGGCGGCGCGGCCCAGGCCCTGGCCGCGCCGCCATGTGGTGTGAGGGGCCCACGACCCCTTTCGCCTCCTTTTCTTCGCCAAACCCTTCGTCCCGAAGACCTAAGCCACAGAGGGTTCCTCACAGCCGCCTCTGCGGGGCGGAGAACACCAGAGAGAAAAGAGCTCTCCGGGCAGGAATCCGGGGAAATTCCCTCCGGGGGGGAAATCGACGCCATCGTCACCGACATCGAGCTGGACATCATCACCATCACCATCATCATCATCTCCACCATCATCACCGCCGTCATCACCGCTGGACACCGTCACCGCCGTAGCAATTTGGGTTTGATCTTGATTGTTTGATAGGGGAAACTCTCCCGGTATCGATCTCTACTTGTTGTTGATGCTATTGAGTGAAACCATTGAACCAAGTTTATGTTCAGATTGTTATTCATCATCATATCACCTCTGATCATGTTCCATATGATGTCTCGTGAGTAGTTCGTTTAGTTCTTGAGGACATGGGTGAAGTCTAAATGTTAGTAGTGAACTATGGTTGAGTAATATTCAATGGTGTGATATTTAAGTTGTGGTGTTATTCTTCTAGTGGTGTCATGTGAACGTCGACTACATGACACTTCACCATTTATGGGCCTAGGGGAATGCATCTTGTATTCGTTTGCTAATTGCGGGGTTGCCGGAGTGACAGAAACCTAAACCCCCGTTGGTATATCGATGCAGGAGGGATCGCAGGATCTCAGAGTTTAAGGCTGTGGTTAGATTTATTCTTAATTACTTTCTTGTAGTTGCGGATGCTTGCAAGGGGTATAATCACAAGTATGTATTTAGTCCTAGGAAGGGCGGTACATTAGCATAGGTTCACCCACACAACACTTATCACAACAATGAAGATTATTTAGCCGTATGTAGCGAAAGCACTAGACTAAAATCCCATGTGTCCTCGAGAACGTTTGGTCATTATAAGTAAACAAACCGGCTTGTCCTTTGTGCTAAAAAGGATTGGGCCACTCGCTGCAATTGTTACTCTCGCACTTTACATACTCGTACTTTATTCAATTACATCAAAACCCCGAATATTTGTCTGTGAGCATTTACAGTGAATCCTTCATCGAAACTGCTTGTCAACACCTTCTGCTCCTCGTTGGGATCGACATTCTTACTTATCGAAGATACTACGATACACCCCCTATACTTGTGGGTCATCAAGACTATTTTTTGGCGCCGTTGCCGGGGAGTGAAGCGCTATTGGTAAGTGGAATTGGTAAGGAAAACCTTTACTGTTGTGCTGATTTTATTTCTGCCTGCTGCCATAAGTCATTATGGAGAGATCTTCTCTTCAATTTCTATTTGGGAAATCTACTACTACTGCAACGGTAGTAGGCGCCAGGTGAGGAAGTGATACCATATAAAATACCTATGAAAATTATTGAACGTGTTATGGATAACCGCTATGAAGGGGATGGAACTGTCCATCCTGGTGATCATTTACTGTTTTTGCATGAATTATGCGGGTTATTCAAATGTGCAGGTATTGCTATGGATGAAGTGAGGAAGAAATTATTCTCTTTATCGCTGTCCGGTAAGGCGGCGCATTGGTATAAATTACTGGATAATGGGGATTCTCTTGAATGGAATGATATTGTGCCCCGGTTTTATTCTAAGTTCTATCCTCCAAGTGAAATTCATAAGGATCGGAATCGCATATATAATTTTTGGCCTCATGATGGAGAGAGTATTGCCCAAGCTTGGGGAGATTGAAGTCTTTAATGCTCAAATGCCCCATTCATGAGCTTCCTGGTAATGTTATTATTGATAATTTCTATGCAAGACTTTCTTTTCAAGACAAGACCTTGCTGGATACTTCTTGTTCTGGATCATTTACACGCAACAAAGAAGAGTTTAAAAGGGACCTTCTTGATCGAATCCAAGAAAATACTGAAGGTTGGGAGAACGACAAGGATAGAGAATCAGGTATAATTTATGATTATAAATGCATTGAAGCTTTTATGGATACTGATTTATTTCGTAATATGAGTGCTACATATGGTCTTGATTCCCAAGTTGTTGCAAATCTTTATAAAGCTTTTGCCTCTCATTATGAATTGCCTAAGAAGAATTTTGATAAGTATCATGAACCATATAAAGATAAAATTGATTCATCTATTAATAAGTGTGTTGTAATTGAAACTGCTGATCGTGTTATTCCTGAAGCTTATATTGAAAAAACTCCTTTCCCTGCTAAAATGAAAGAGTACTCTGTTATAAATAGTGCGGTTCATAAAAGTGAAAAGAAACCTAGAGAACCTGAAGAACAAATAAAAGTTGAACCTGCTGTTGCAATAGTTAAAGATCTTGTGACTGAAAATGTTGAGGATGGTCATATTATTTTCTGTGAAGATGCTTCTAATATTGTTTCACATCCTAATAAACCCAAACAAGCTAGTGTTCCTATGCTATCTGTTAAAATTGGTGATCATTGCTATTATGGATTATGTGATATTGGTGCAAGTGTTAGTGCTATTCCGTATGAGCTTTACACGGAGATTATGCACGAAATTGATTCTTGTGAACTTGAAGATATTGATGTGGTTATTCAGCTGGCTAATAGAGAAACTATTTCACCAATTGGTATTGTCCGAGATGTGGAAGTTTTATGCGGTAAGATTAAATATCCTGCTGACTTTTTGGTACTTGGTTCTGCTGCTAGTGATTATTGTCCTATCATTTTTGGTAGACCTTTTCTAAATACTTGGAGCTATTATAGATTGCAAGAAAGAGAAAATTTTGACTAAATTTGCTGGTGAATCTTATGAGTTTAACTTCTCTAAATTTACTAAAACTCCTTATAAAGCTGATTTGCCTAGTAATGATTTTAAAATGGAGCAGTGTGCATCTATTGTTCTTGTTCCTAACAATCCTTTGCAGCAACATTTGGAGGATAGCGAGAGTGAAATTTTTAGGAAAGAAAGAGATGAACTTGAGGAAATTTTTCTTCGCCAACCTATTCTCAAGCATGATTTACCGGTGGAAGATTTGGGTACAACACCGCCACCAAAGGAAGATCCTGTTTTTGATTTAAAGCCTTTACCTGATAATCTTAAATATGCTCATATTGATGATAAGAAAATATATCCTGTTATTATTAGTTCTAAGCTTACAGAGTTTGAAGAAGAAAGATTATTGCAAATATTGAAGAAACACCGAGGAGCTATTGGCTATACTCTTGATGATTTGAAGGGGATTTCTCCATCTATTTGCCAACATGCTATTAATATGGAAGATGATGCAAAGCCTGTTGTTGAACCTCAGCGTCGTCTAATTCCGAAGATGAAGGAAGTGGTAAGGAATGAGGTATTACGACTTCTTGAAGCTGGTATTATATATCCTATTGCTGATAGTAGATGGGTTAGTCCTGTGCATTGCGTTCCTAAGAAAGGAGGAATGACTGTTGTGCCTAATGATAATGATGAGCTCATTCCTCAAAGAGTAGTTGTAGGGTATAGAATGTGCATTGATTTTCGAAAAGTTAATAAAGTTACTAAGAAAGATCATTACCCTTTACCATTTATTGATCAAATGCTAGAAAGATTGTCTAAAAATACTCATTTTTGCTTTCTTGATGGTTATTCTGGGTTTTCACAAATTGCTGTTAAAGCTAAAGATCAAGAGAAAACCACCTTTACTTGTCCCTATGGAACTTATGCTTATAGACGTATGCCTTTTGGTTTATGTAATGCTCCTGCTACTTTTCAAAGATGCATGTCTGCTATTTTTCATGGTTTTTGTGAAAGTATTGTAGAGGTATTCATGGATGATTTTTCCGTTTATGGGAATTCTTTTGATAGTTGCTTGCGAAACCTTGATAAAGTTTTGCAGAGATGTGAAGAAACTAACCTTGTTCTTAATTGGGAGAAATGCCACTTTATGGTTAATGAAGGAATTGTATTGGGACATAAAATTTCGAGAGAGGTATTGAAGTTGATAGAGCTAAAGTTGAAGCAATTGAGAAGATGCCCTATCCGAGGGATGTTAAAGGTATTCGTAGTGTTCTTGGTCATGCTGGGTTTTATAGGAGGTTTATTAAAGATTTCTCCAAGATTTCAAAGCCTCTTACTAATCTTCTTCAAAAAGATGTACCATTTGTTTTTGATGATGATTGTAAGGAAGCTTTTGAAACTCTTAAGAAAGCCTTAACAACTGCTCCTATAGTTGAACCTCCTGATTGGAATTTACCATTTGAAATTATGTGTGATGCTAGTGATTTTGCTGTAGGCGCTGTTCTTGGACAGCGAGTAGATAAAAAACTGAATGTTATTCATTATGCTAGTAAAACTCTTGATGCTGCTCAAAGAAATTATGCTACAACTGAAAAAGAATTATTAGCTGTAGTTTTTGCTTGTGATAAATTTAGATCTTATATTGTTGATTCAAAAGTTACTATTCATACTGATCATGCTGCAATTAGATACCTTATGACAAAGAAAGATGCTAAGCCGAGGCTTATTAGATGGGTACTTCTTTTGCAAGAATTTGATTTACATATTGTAGATAGGAAAGGTGCTGATAATCCTGTTGCTGATAATTTGTCTAGATTGGAAAATATTGCTTATGATCCTGTTCCGTTAATGATAGTTTTCCAAATGAACAATTGGCTGTGATAAAGGTGAGCTCGCGAGACAGTCCTTGGTATGCTGATTATGCTAACTTTATTGTTTCCAAGTACTTGCCTCCAACCTTTTCAGCTCAGCAAAGGAGGAAATTCTTTTATGATTTGAGGCATTATTTCTGGGATGACCCACACTTATATAAAGAAGGAGTGGATGGTATTATGCGAAGATGTGTCCCCGAATATGAACAACAAGAGATATTGAGTAAATGTCATGGTAGTGCTTATGGAGGACATCACGCCGGAGAAAGAACCGCGCAAAAGGTTCTACAATCAGGTTTTTATTGGCCAACTCTCTTCAAGGATGCGAGAAAGTTTATTTTATCTTGTGATGAATGCCAAAGGGTTGGTAATATCTCCAGACGCAATGAAATGCCTATGAATTATACTCTTGTTATTGAACCGTTTGATTGTTGGGGATTTGACTTCATGGGACCATTTCCCTCTTCAGAAGGTAACACGCATATACTTGTTGCTGTTGATTATGTTACTAAATGGGTGGAAGCCATACCTACAAAAAGTGCTGATGGTGAGACCTCTTTAAAAATGCTTTTAGATATTATTTTTCCTAGATTTGGAGTACCTAGATATATTATGACTGATGGAGGTTCTCATTTTATTCATGGAGGTTTTAGAAAAACTCTTGCTAGATATGGTATTAATCATAGAATTGCTTCCGCTTATCACCCTCAAACTAGTGGTCAAGTAGAATTATCGAATAGAGAAATTAAATCTATTTTGGGAAAAACTGTTAATAAATCTAGGAAGAATTGGGCTAGTAAATTGAAAGACGCACTATGGGCTTATAGAACTGCTTATAAAAACCCCATGGGAATGTCACCTTATAAAATGGTTTACGGAAAAGCTTGTCATTTACCTTTAGAGCTAGAACACAAAGCTTATAGGGCTGTTAGAGAATTAAATAAAGATCCTAAACTTGCCGGTGATAAGAGGTTGCTACAATTAAGTTCTCTAGATGAATGGAGAAGTGAAGCTTATGAAAATGCTAAACTCTTTAAAGAAAAAGTTAAAAAATGGCATGATAGGAGGATCATCAAAAGAGAGTTTAATATTGGGGATAAAGTCCTATTGTATCGGTCTCGTCTCAGATTCTTTGCAGGGAAATTACTCTCGAAATGGGAAGGACCATATGTTGTCGAGGAGGTGTATCGCTCAGGAGCAATCAAGATTAGCTCTCTCCAAGGCAATGCTACGCAAGTGGTGAATGGACAAAGACTCAAGCATTATATCTCGGGTGATTCTTATAATGTTGATGTTGATATTATTCAAGTGGAAACACCGGAAGCTTTCATCAAAGGACAAATTGACAGTCCGCCAGAACTCGACTTTGAATAGGTAACAGTACTGGTAATGAAAAGTACGCAATTTACTTTCCGAACAATATTTTCGCTGTTTTTGGAAAATATGAGAAATTACGAGTTCGAAACGGAGTGGAAAGGACGCACGAGGGGGTGCCACCATAGGCCGGCGCGGCCTGACCTGGGCCCGCGCCGACCTAGGGTTTGGCCACCCCGTCGCCCCTTTCCGACTCTGGTTCGATCTGGTACTTTCCTTTGTCGAGAAAATTTTTGCTATATAATCCCCCGGACCCCTGGAGGTCCGTATATCGTGTTTTCGACGTGTTTTGTTTCGAGCTGTTTCTGCCAGGATCTGTTTTTAGTCTAGAAGCACCATGGTCTCCAAGAACAAGGGCAAGGAGTTTCCGGATGAAGAAGATCGAGATCTTGGGTGGAAAGAGGAAGACAAGGACGTCAAGGAAGAGGATGAAGAAGAGGTGGAGGAAGATTCGCGCGCACACCCGCGTGCTACCATTGCAAGCATCAAGGTGGTGGACAACACTTTTAGTGCAAACAAGAGCGCAAGAATTCGCACTGGAGGAGCGGTTCCACGTCATTATCTAGCTCCGAAAACATCTCCATCAGGCACTCATCACCCCTTCCACAATCTAATTTTCAATAATCAAATTGAAGGGACTCCCAAGGCAGCATTGCCTAGCCAGTGGGATATAGATCGCTCTAACACTGCAGGAGAAAAGGAGCCTGAGGCTGAAGAGTGGGGAAATAACTCCAAGAGCTGGGACTCGCCATTAGACAGACTCTCTAACCGCGTCGAGCACAATTCAGAGATGATTCGCAATCTCATATACAGGATTGACGAGCTTCAGGAGCTTATTGAGAAGCTTGTCGGAATTCATCACCACCATCTCCTCAGGAGTAATTCATCATCGGTATTGGCATCCCCTTGGTTTGTTCCAAGCTTGGGGGAGTGCCGCGGTATCACATTATCACTACCTTTTACTTTTATTGTCAAGTAGTGTCATATCATGAATAGGGAAGTTATCGTATAAGATGGGTTGCGTTTGGAAGTATCTCTCCTTTAGTTGTCTATGTATCCCTTGGTGTGAGTTATCGATATGGAATATTAATGAGAAGTCTTATCATTTACATATTGCACATCTTATTTTAGTTTGCAATCTCTATGATTCATCTTGTTGTTAGTATTGGTATCACTTTGGGAGCATTGAATAAATCTATTTGGTTTTGGCAAACTTAGCATTGGTCAATAGCAACAACACTTTGAGGTTTAAATAGAAAAGAGAAATACATGTAGATGTTTCATTGTCTTTCTTGTTAGCTCATAGCTCATTATTCTGAAGTTAAAATTGTTTGTGCTTACAAGGAAGATGCATGATTGTTTCTATCATATGTATATTTGTTTGTTTCCCTCGACTCTTATGCTTGCTAATTAACCTTGCTAGCCAAAGACCTGTACTGAGAGGGAATACTTCTCGTGCATCCAAACCTTCAACCAAACCTATGTTATTTGTGTCCACCATACCTACCTATTACATGGTATTTTCTGCCATTCCAAGTAAATACTTCATGTGCTACCTTTAAACAATTCAAAACTTAGTATCTCTTATTTGTGTCAATGTTTCATAGCTCATGAGGAAGTATGTGGTGTTTTATCTTTCAATCTTGTTGGGCAATTTCCACCAATGGACTAGTGGCTTCATCCGCTTATCCAATAATTTTGCAAAAAGAGCTGGCAATGGGATTCCCAGTCCCAAATTAATTAAACTAAATAGACACTCCTCCATGGTATGTGATTGATGGACGGCACCCGAAGGATTCGGTTAGCCATGGCTTGTGTAAGCAAAGGTTGGGGGGAGTGTCATCATCATCATAAAGCTAAAATAAAAAGGCACTCCTTCATGGTATGAGATTGTTGGCAGGCACCCGAGGATTCGGTTAGCCATGGTTTGTGAAAGAAAGGTTGGAAGGAGTGCCACGCAAAATGAAAATATTATGGGAGCCGCTCTTAGGAGGTTGTCTGGCAAGGGGGTTAGAGTACCCGCTACCAGTCGTTGACAACAACAAACACCTCTCAAAATGTTACTTTTATTATCTCTATATGATTTCAAAACTGAAAGAGCTCTAGCACATGATTTAATCCCTGCTTCCCTCTGCGAAGGGCCTGTCTTTTACTTTATGTTGAGTCAGTAAACCTATTTCTCTCCATCTCAAGCAAGCATTTGAGTAGTTGTGATCAAACCATTATATTGTGATTTGCTACATCATGTCTTTTATTCTTCCTTGTTTAGTACAAGTTTTATCTGAATGAATATAGCTTTGCAAGTTATCAATGATTATGAAGAGACCATTATGATTGAGTATGCAAGTTGTGCATTATAAACTTTAACATGAGAGCGCTGCTCAATAAGATAAATATAATCTATTAATTGTTCTCTGACCAAGAACGAAGTTTGCCATCACCAATTATGATTTTTCATGCACCTATACTTGTGATTACCTTATACTTGTTTCAATATGAGTTATAAGAGGTTGTTTACTATAATGTCCTGTGTGAATGAATATGATGCTTCTTGTCCGTATTCTATTTATCGACTCTTCACTCCATAAACATGTGGTCATGTCTATTGAGTTCAGTTTCGCTTGGGGACAAGCGAAGTCTAAGCTTGGGGGAGTTGATACGTCCAATTTGCATCACTATTTTATATCATAATTTGCTGTTATTCATTGATATATTTCATATTGGGACACAATACTTATGTTATTTCATCTATTTTGCATGTTTCATCATTATTGGAGGATCGAACACCGGAGCCAGGATTCTGTGGAAAAAGCACCGTCGAACGCAATATTTCGGAAGATCAACTGTGGAAGGAAATTATACCAAAAATCCTATTTTTCAAGATGACGAAGGAAGCCGAAGGAGGAGCCAGGAGGAGCCAGGGTGGGCCCACACCCTAGGGCGGCGCGGCCGGCCCTGGCCGCGCCGCCATGTGGTGGGGGCCCACGACCCCTTTCGCCTCCTTTTCTTCGCCAAACCCTTCGTCCGAAGACCTAAGCCACAGAGGGTTCCTCACGAAGAGTTACAGCCCTGCGGGGCGGAGAACACCAGAGAGAAAAGAGCTCTCCGGCGGGGAATCCGCCGGGAAATTCCCTCCGAGGGGGAAATCGACGCCATCGTCACCGACATCGAGCTGGACATCATCACCATCACCATCATCATCATCTCCACCATCATCACCGCCGTCATCACCGCTGGACACCGTCACCGCCGTAGCAATTTGGGTTTGATCTTGATTGTTTGATAGGGGAAACTCTCCCGGTATCGATCTCTACTTGTTGTTGATGCTATTGAGTGAAACCATTGAACCAAGTTTATGTTCAGATTGTTATTCATCATCATATCACCTCTGATCATGTTCCATATGATGTCTCGTGAGTAGTTCGTTTAGTTCTTGAGGACATGGGTGAAGTCTAAATGTTAGTAGTGAACTATGGTTGAGTAATATTCAATGGTGTGATATTTAAGTTGTGGTGTTATTCTTCTAGTGGTGTCATGTGAACGTCGACTACATGACACTTCACCATTTATGGGCCTAGGGGAATGCATCTTGTATTCGTTTGCTAATTGCGGGGTTGCCGGAGTGACAGAAACCTAAACCCCCGTTGGTATATCGATGCAGGAGGGATCGCAGGATCTCGAGTTTAAGGCTGTGGTTAGATTTATTCTTAATTACTTTCTTGTAGTTGCGGATGCTTGCAAGGGGTATAATCACAAGTATGTATTTAGTCCTAGGAAGGGCGGTACATTAGCATAGGTTCACCCACACAACACTTATCACAACAATGAAGATTATTTAGCCGTATGTAGCGAAAGCACTAGACTAAAATCCCATGTGTCCTCGAGAACGTTTGGTCATTATAAGTAAACAAACCGGCTTGTCCTTTGTGCTAAAAAGGATTGGGCCACTCGCTGCAATTGTTACTCTCGCACTTTACATACTCGTACTTTATTCAATCAACATCAAAACCCTGAATATTGTCTGTGAGCATTTTGAATCCTTCATCGAAACTGCTTGTCAACACCTTCTGCTCCTCGTTGGGATCGACATTCTTACTTATCGAAGATACTACGATACACCCCCTATACTTGTGGGTCATCACTACCTTTAAACCTTCAAAATGCTTCTCAATTTGTGTTGATGTTTTATAGCTCATGAGGAAGTATGTGGTGTTTTATCTTTCAATCTTGTCATTTACTCTTGACAGACTCTCACCAATGGACTAGTGGCTTCATCCGCTTATCCAATAATTTTGCAAAAAGAGCTGGTGATACGTCTCAAACGTATCTATAATTTCTTATGTTCCATGCTACTTTTATGATGATACTCACATGTTTTATACACATTATATGTCATTATTATGCATTTTCCGGCACTAACCTATTGACGAGATGCCGAAGAGCCAGTTGTTTTCTGCTGTTTTTGGTTTCAGAAATCCTAGTAAGGAAATATTCTCGGAATTGGACGAAATCAACGCCCGGGGGCCTATTTTTCCACGAAGCTTCCAGAAGACCGAGTTACGAAGTGGGGCCACGGGGCGCCGCCACACCAGGGCGGCGCGGCCTGGGGGCCCGCGCGGCCCTAGCGTGTGGGTCCCCGTGACTCCTCCGACTCCGCCCTTCCGCCTACTTAAAGCCTTCGTCGCGAAACCCCCAGTACCGAGAGCCACGATACGGATCGATGTGTGAGTAGTCCACCCCTGGACTATGGGTCCATAGCAGTAGCTAGATGGTTGTCTTCTCCTCATTGTGCTATCATGTTAGATCTTGTGAGCTGCCTATCATGATCAAGATCATCTATTTGTAATGCTACATGTTGTGTTTGTTGGGATCCGATGAATATTGAATACTATGTCAAGTTGATTATCAATCTATCATATATGTTGTTTATGTTCTTGCATGCTCTCCGTTGCTAGTAGAGGCTCTGGCCAAGTTGATACTTGTAACTCCAAGAGGGAGTATTTATGCTCGATAGTGGGTTCATGCCTCCATTGAATCTGGGAGTGACAGCAACCTCTAAGGTTGTGGATGTGTTGTTGCCACTAGGGATAAAACATCAATGCTTTGTCTAAGGATATTTGTGTTGATTACATTACGCACCATACTTAATGCAATTGTCCGTTGTTTGCAACTTAATACTGGAAGGGGTTCGGATGATAACCTGAAGGTGGACTTTTTAGGCATAGATGCATGCTGGATAGCGGTCTATGTACTTTGTCGTAATGCCCTGATTAAATCTCATAGTACTCATTGATACGTCTCCGACGTATCGATAATTTCTTATGTTCCATGCCATATTATTGATGATACCTACATGTTTTATGCACACTTTATGTCATATTCGTGCATTTTCTGGAACTAACCTATTAACAAGATGCCGAAGAGCCAGTTCTGTCTGCTGTTTTTGGTTCCAAATCCTAGTAACGAAATATTCTTAATTGGACGAAATCAACACCTGGTCCCTATTTTCCCCGAGCCTTCAGAACACCCGAGAGCCGCCGAAGGGGGCCCCACACCACCCGCGCGGCGCAGGGGGGCCGCGCCGCCCTATGGTGTGGGCCCCCGGCCCCTCCGAGGCTGCCCTTCCGCTATTTAAAGCCTCCGTCGCGAAAACCACGATACGGAAAACCTTCCGAGCCACGCCATCGCGGCCAAGATCCGGGGACAGAGTCTCCGCCCGGCACGTCGAACGGAAGTGCCCGGAAGGCTTCTCCATCATCACCGCTGCTCCCATGAGGGGAGTAGTTCTCCATTGAGGCTCGGGGCTGTACCGGTAGCTATGTGGTTCATCTCTCTCCTATGTGCTTCAATACAATAATCTCATGAGCTGCCTTACATGATTGAGATTCATATGATGATGCTTGTAATCTAGATGTCATTATGCTAGTCAAGTGAGTTTTACTTATGTGATCTCCGGAGACTCCTTGTCCCACGTGTGTAAAGGTGACAGTGTGTGCACCGTGTGGGTCTCTTAGGCTATATTTCACAGAATACTTACTCACTGTTATGAATGGCATAGTGAAGTGCTTATTTATATCTCTTTATGATTGCAATGTATTTTGTATCACAATTTATCTATGTGCTACTCTAGCAATGTTATTAAAGTAGTTTTATTCCTCCTGCACGGTGTAATGGTGACAGTGTGTGCATCCGTGTTAGTACTTGGTTTATGCTATGATTATGATCTCTTGTAGATTATGAAGTTAACTATTGCTATGATAGTATTGATGTGTATTATTCCTCCTACATAGCATGAAGGTGACAGTGTGCATGCTATGTTAGTACTTGGTTTAGTCGAATTGATCTTTCATGCACTCTAAGGTTATTTAAATATGAACATTGAATTGTGGAGCTTGTTAACTCCGGCATTGAGGGTTCGTGTAATCCTACGCAATGTGTTCATCATCCAACAAGAGAGTGTAGAGTATGCATTTATCTATTCTGTTATGTGATCAAAGTTGAGAGTGTCCACTAGTGAAAGTCTAATCCCTAGGCCTTGTTCCTAAATACGCTATCGCTGCTTGTTTACTGTTTTACTGCGTTACTACTGCTTACTGCTTGTTTACTGTCCTGGGCAAAGCACTTTTCTGGTGCCGTTGCTACTACTTATTCATACCACCTGTATTTCACTATCTCTTCGCCGAACTAGTGCACCTATTAGGTGTGTTGGGGACACAAGAGACTTCTTGCTTTGTGGTTGTAGGGTTGCATGAGAGGGATATCTTTGACCTCTTCCTCCCTGAGATCGATAAACCTTGGGTGATCCACTTAAGGGAAACTCTGTGCTGTTCTACAAACCTCTGCTCTTGGAGGCCCAACACTGTCTACAAGAATAGAAGCTCCCGTAGACATCAAGCACTTTTTTGGCGCCGTTGCCGGGGAGGAAAGGTAAAGGCTTCATCCGGTCCCGGTAAAGTACTTTTCTGTTACCGTTGTGTGTGTGCTCGAAGCTATTTCCTTTAGATCCTGCAATTGCATCTTTTTGTTTCTTGTTTACACTAGTTTGGCATAATGGACAACAATGAGCTTCTTATTCTATTTCCTGATTTAAAACTTGGATTGTTTGATGCGAAAATTAAAAAACCTATGGAATCTTATTTGCATGCTGGTAGTAATATTAGTATGAACGCTTTGAACACCATTGTTGATAATAATGTAGAAAGTTCTAAGCTTGGGGAAGCTGGTTTTCATGATCTTTTTAGTCCCCCAAGCATTGAGGAGAAAATTTTCTTTGATGATACTTTGCCTCCTATTTATGATGATTATAATAGTGGTCTTTTGGTACAACCTACTATGGAGAGTAAATTTTGTTGTGATTATACTATGCCTCCTACACTTGATGAGAATAATAATGATAGCTACTTTGTTGAATTTTCTCCCACTACAACTAATAAAATTGATTATGCCTATGTGGAGAGTAATAATTTTATGCATGAGACTCATGATAAGAATGCTTTATGTGATAGTTATATTGTTGAGTTTGCTCATGTTGCTACTGAAAGTTATTATGAGAGAGGAAAATATGGTGGTAGAAATTTTCATGTTACTAAAACACCTCTCTATATGCTGAAATTTTTGAAGCTACACTTGTTTTATCTTCCTATGCTTGTCACTTTGTTCTTCATGAATTCATTTGTGTAAAAGATGCCTCTTCATAGGAAGCATGTTAGACTTAAATGTGTTTTGAATTTGCCTCTTGATGCTCTCTTTTGCTTCACATACTATCTTTTGCGAGTGCATCATTAAAACTGCTGAGCCCATCTTAACGGCTATAAAGAAAGAACTTCTTGGGAGATAACCCATGTGTTATTTTGCTACAGTACTTTGTTTTATATTTGTGTCTTGGAAGTTGTTTACTACTGTAGCAACCTCTCCTTATCTTAGTTTTGAGTTTTGTTGTGCCAAGTAAAGTCTTTGATAGTAAAGTAAGTACTAGATTTGGATTACTGCGCAGTTCCAGATTTCTTTGCTGTCACGAATCTGGGTCTACCTCCCTGTAGGTAGCTCAGAAAATTAAGCCAATTTACGTGCATGATCCTCAGATATGTACGCAACTTTCATTCAATTTGAGCATTTTCATTTGAGCAAGTCTGGTGGCCTAATAAAATCCATCTTTACGGACTGTTCTGTTTTGACAGATTCTGCCTTTTATTTCGCATTGCCTCTTTTGCTATGTTGGATGAATTTCTTTGATCCATTAATGTCCAGTAGCTTTATGCAATGTCCAGAAGTGTTAAGAATGATTGTGTCACCTCTGAACATGTTAATTTTTATTGTCCACTAACCCTCTAATGAGTTGTTTCGAGTTTGGTGTGGAGGAAGTTTTCAAGGATCAAGAGAGGAGTATGATACAATATGATCAAGGAGAGTGAAAGCTCTAAGCTTGGGGATGCCCCGGTGGTTCACCCCTGCATATTCTAAGAAGACTCAAGCGTCTAAGCTTGGGGATGCCCAAGGCATCCCCTTCTTCATCGACAACATTATCAGGTTCCTCCCCTGAAACTATATTTTTATTCCGTCACATCTTATGCACTTTGCTTGGAGCGTCGGTTTGTTTTTGTTTTTGTTTTGTTTAAATAAAATGGATCCTAGCATTCACTTTGTGGGAGAGAGACACGCTCCGCTGTAGCATATGGACAAGTATGTCCTTAGGCTCTACTCATAGTATTCATGGCGAAGTTTCTTCTTCGTTAAATTGTTATATGGTTGGAATTGGAAAATACTACATGTAGTAATTCTAAAATGTCTTGGATAATTTGATACTTGGCAATTGTTGTGCTCATGTTTAAGCTCTTGCATCATATACTTTGCACCCATTAATGAAGAAACACTTAGAGCTTGCTAATTTGGTTTGCATATTTGGTTTCTCTAGAGTCTAGATAATATCTAGTATTGAGTTTTGAACAACAAGGAAGACGGTGTAGAGTCTTATGATGTTTACAATATGTCTTTTATGTGAGTTTTGCTGCACCGTTCATCCTTGTGATTGTTTCAAATAACCTTGCTAGCCTAAACCTTGTATCGAGAGGGAATACTTCTCATGCATCCAAAATCCTTGAGCCAACCACTATGCCATTTGTGTCCACCATACCTACCTACTACATGGTATTTATCCGCCATTCCAAAGTAAATTGCTTGAGTGCTACCTTTAAAATTCCATCATTCACCTTTGCAATATATAGCTCATGGGACAAATAGCTTAAAAACTATTGTGGTATTGAATATGTACTTATGCACTTTATCTCTTATTAAGTTGCTTGTTGTGCGATAACCATGTTTCTGGGGACGCCATCAACTATACTTTGTTGAATATCATGTGAGTTGCTATGCATGTCCGTCTTGTCTGAAGTAAGAGAGATCTACCACCTTCATGGTTGGAGCATGCATATTGTTAGAGAAGAACTTTGGGCCGCTAACTAAAGCCATGATTCATGGTGGAAGTTTCAGTCTTGGACATATATCCTCAATCTCATATGAGAATAATAATTGTTGCCACATGCTTATGCATTAAAGAGGAGTCCATTATCTGTTGTCCATGTTGTCCCGGTATGGATGTCTAAGTTGAGAATAATCAAAAGCGAGAAATCCAAAATGCGAGCTTTCTCCTTAGACCTTTGTACAGGCGACATGGAGGTACCCCATTGTGACACTTGGTTAAAACATGTGCATTGCAAAGATCCGGTAGTCCAAGCTAATTAGGACAAGGTGCGGGCACTATTAGTATACTATGCATGAGGCTTGCAACTTGTAAGATATAACTTTCATAACTCATATGCTTTATTACTACCGTTGACAAAATTGTTTCATGTTTTCAAAATAAAAGCTCTAGCACAAATATAGCAATCGATGCTTTCCTCTTTGAAGGACCATTCTTTTTACTTTTATGTTGAGTCAGTTCACCTATCTCTCTCCACCTCAAGAAGCAAACACTTGTGTGAACGTGCATTGATTCCTACATACTTGCATATTGTACTTGTTATATTACTCTATGTTGACAATTATCCATGAGATATACATGTTACAAGTTGAAAGCAACCGCTGAAACTTAATCTTCCTTTGTGTTGCTTCAATACCTTTACTTTGATTTATTGCTTTATGAGTTAACTCTTATGCAAGACTTATTGATGCTTGTCTTGAAGTACTATTCATGAAAAGTCTTTGCTTTATGATTCACTTGTTTACTCATGTCATTACCATTGTTTTGATCGCTGCATTCACTACATATGTTTACAAATAGTATGATCAAGTTTATGATGGCATGTCACTTCAGAAATTATCTTTGTTATCATTTTACCTGCTCGGGACGAGTAGAACTAAGCTTGGGGATGCTTGATACGTCTCCGACGTATCGATAATTTCTTATGTTCCATGCCATATTATTGATGATACCTACATGTTTTATGCACACTTTATGTCATATTCGTGCATTTTCGGAACTAACCTATTAACAAGATGTTAAGAGCTTCCTGTATTTTTGGTTCCAGAAATCCTAGTAACGAAATATTCTCGGAATTGGACGAAATCAAGACCCAGTCCCTATTTTCCCGAGCCTTCCGAACACCCGAGAGCCGCCAGAGGAAGCCCCGGGGCCCCACACACAGGCGCGCCGGGAGGGGGCCGCGCCGCCTATGGTGTGGGCCCCCAGCCCCCTCCGAGGCTGCCCTTCCGCCTATTTAAAGCCTCCGTCGCGAAAAACCACGATACGGAAAACCTTCCAGAGCCGCCGCCATCGCGAAGCCAAGATGCGGGGACGGAGTCTCTGTTCCGGCACGCTGCCGGAACGGGGAAGTGCCCGGAAGGCTTCTCCATCATCACCGCTGCTGCTCCCATGAGGAGGGAGTAGTTCTCCATTGAGGCTCGGGGCTGTACCGGTAGCTATGTGGTTCATCTCTCTCCTATGTGCTTCAATACAATAATCTCATGAGCTGCCTTACATGATTGAGATTCATATGATGATGCTTGTAATCTAGATGTCATTATGCTAGTCAAGTGAGTTTTACTTATGTGATCTCCGGAGACTCCTTGTCCCACGTGTGTAAAGGTGACAGTGTGTGCACCGTGTGGGTCTCTTAGGCTATATTTCACAGAATACTTATTCACTGTTATGAATGGCATAGTGAAGTGCTTATTTATATCTCTTTATGATTGCAATGTATTTTGTATCACAATTTATCTATGTGCTACTCTAGCAATGTTATTAAAGTAGTTTTATTCCTCCTGCACGGTGTAATGGTGACAGTGTGTGCATCCGTGTTAGTACTTGGTTTATGCTATGATTATGATCTCTTGTAGATTATGAAGTTAACTATTGCTATGATAGTATTGATGTGTATTATTCCTCCTACATAGCATGAAGGTGACAGTGTGCATGCTATGTTAGTACTTGGTTTAGTCGAATTGATCTTTCATGCACTCTAAGGTTATTTAAATATGAACATTGAATTGTGGAGCTTGTTAACTCCGGCATTGAGGGTTCGTGTAATCCTACGCAATGTGTTCATCATCCAACAAGAGAGTGTAGAGTATGCATTTATCTATTCGTTATGTGATCAAAGTTGAGAGTGTCCACTAGTGAAAGTCTAATCCCTAGGCCTTGTTCCTAAATACTGCTATCGCTGCTTGTTTACTGTTTTACTGCGTTACTACTGCTGCGTTACTACTGCTTGTTTACTGTCCTGGGCAAAGCACTTTTCTGGTGCCGTTGCTACTACTTATTCATACCACCTGTATTTCACTATCTCTTCGCCGAACTAGTGCACCTATTAGGTGTGTTGGGGACACAAGAGACTTCTTGCTTTGTGGTTGCAGGGTTGCATGAGAGGGATATCTTTGACCTCTTCCTCCCTGAGATCGATAAACCTTGGGTGATCCACTTAAGGGAAACTTGTTGCTGTTCTACAAACCTCTGCTCTTGGAGGCCCAACACTGTCTACAAGAATAGAAGCTCCCGTAGACATCACTCATCATGATATATGTATGTGCATTGTTATGCCTTCTTTATTTGTCAATTGCCCAACTGTAATTTGTTCACCCAACATGCTATTTATCTTATGGGAGAGACACCACTAGTGAACTGTGGACCCCGGTCCAATTCTTTACATCGAAATACAATCTACTGCAATTGTTCTTTACTGTTCTTCGCAAACAATCATCATCATCCACACTATACATCTAATCCTTTGTTCAGCAAGCCGGTGAGATTGACATCCTCACTGTTACGTTGGGGCAAAGTACTTTGATTGTGTTGTGCAGTTCCACGTTGGCGCCGGAATCCCTGGTGTTGCGCCGCACTACACTCCGCCACCAACAACCTTCATGTGCTCCTTGACTCCTACTAGTTCGATAACCTTGGTTTCTTGCGAGGGAAAACTTCTGTGCGCATCACACCTTCCTCTTGGGGTTCCCAGACGTGTGCTTTACGCGTATCAAGAGTTTGGTGCCGTTGCCGGGAGATCAAGACACGCTGCAAGGGGAGTCTCCCACATCCAATCTCTTTACTTTGTTTTTGTCTTGCTTTACTTTATTTTATTTACTGCTTTGTTTGCTCTTATAGCAAAAACATACAAAAAATTAGTTGTTAGTTTTACTTTATTTACTGTCTTGTTCTTCATATTAAAAACACACAAAAATTAGTTACTTGCATTTACTTTATTTAGTTTGCTTTATTTACTACTGCTAAAATGGGTACTGTTGAGAATACTAAGTTGTGTGACTTCACTAGCACAAATAATAATGATTTCTTATGCACACCTATTGCTCCACCTGCTGCTATAGCAGAATTCTTTGAAATTAAACCTCTTTTGAATCTTGTTACGAGAGCAATTTTCTGGTGTTAGTTCTGATGATGCTGCTACCCATCTTAATAATTTCGTTGAACTATGTGAAATGCAAAAGTATAAGGATGTAGATGGTGACATTATAAAATTAAAATTGTTTCCTTTCTCCTTAAGAGGAAGAGCTAAAGATTGGTTGCTATC
This sequence comes from Lolium multiflorum, assembly GCA_030979885.1. Classification (NCBI taxonomy): domain Eukaryota; kingdom Viridiplantae; phylum Streptophyta; class Magnoliopsida; order Poales; family Poaceae; genus Lolium; species Lolium multiflorum. The sequence continues at coordinate 207,663,656 of CM061752.1, forward strand.
TCTGCCTAGAAATAGTATTGATTCATGGACTAAATGTAAGGATGCTTTTATTGGTATATATTATCCTCCCGCTAAAATTATATCTTTGAGAAGTAGCATAATGAATTTCAAGCAATTAGATAATGAACATGTTGCTCAAGCATGGGAGAGAATGAAATCTTTGGTAAAGAATTGCCCTACCCATGGACTGACTACTTGGATGATCATCCAAACCTTTTATGCAGATTGAATTTTTCTTCGCGGAACCTATTGGATTCAGCTGGAGGTACCTTTATGTCCATTACTTTGGGGCGGCAACAAAGCTTCTTGATGATATTATGATAAATTACTCTGAATGGCACACGGAAAGAGCTCCACAAGGTAAGAAGGTAAATTCTGTTGAAGAAATCTCTTCCTTGAGTGATAAGATTGATGCTATTATGTCTATACTTGTGAATGGTAGATCTAATGTTGATCCTAATAATGTTCCTTTAGCTTCATTGGTTGCCCAAGAAGAACATGTTGATGTGAATTTCATTAAAAGTAATAATTTCAACAACAATGCTTATAGGAATAATTCTGGTAACAACTATAGGCTATATCCTTTGCTAATGGTAATAGTTATGGTAATTCTTATGGGAATTCTTACAACAATAATAGGAGTGTACCCCCTGGTCTTGAAGCTATGCTTAAAGAATTTATTAGTACACAAACTGCTTTAACAAATCTGTTGAAGAAAAGCTTGATAAAATTGATATTCTTGCTTCTAAGGTTGATAGACTTGCCTCTGATGTTGATCTTTTAAAATTGAAAGTTATGCCTAATAAGGATATTGATAATAAAATTGTTACTATAGCAAACGCCATCCAAGTTCGAATTAATGAAAATATTAGATTGATGGCTGAATTGCATGCTAGGTGGGAAAGAAAAGAAAATGAAAAACTAGCTAAAGAGAATAATGTAGCTAAAGTTTGGACTATTACCACCACTAGTAATGATAATTCTTCATATGTTGCTACACCTCCTACTATCAATGGTAAAATAATTGGTGTTGGAAATGTTTCTACTCCTAGTGCAAAGCGTGCAAAATTGCCTGAAACGCTAAAACTGAAACTGTTTGTGATAAACCGCTGAAATTTTTCAAAATGTTGGGGACAATGATTCCATTGCTGTAGATCATAATGGTTTAGATTTTGATGATTGTCACATCTCTGAAGTTATAAAGTTCTTACAAAAACTTGCTAAAAGTCCCAATGCTAGTGCTATAAATTTGGCCTTTACAAAACATATTACAAATGCTCTCATAAAAGCTAGAGAAGAGAAACTAAAACTTGAAACCTCTATTCCTAGGAAGTTGGAAGATGGTTGGGAGCTCATCATTAAGATGAGGGTCAATGATTTTGATTGTAATGCTTTATGTGATCTTGGTGCAAGTATTTCTGTTATGCCTAAGAAAATCTATGATATGCTTGACTTGCCACCATTGAAAAATTGTTATTTGGATGTTAATCTTGCTGATAATGCTATAAAGAAACCTTTGGGGAGGATTGATAATGTTCGCATTATGGTTAACAATAACCTTGTTCCCGTTGATTTTGTTGTCTTGGATATTAAATGCAATGCATCTTGTCCCATTATTTTGGGAAGACCTTTTCTTCGAACTGTTGGTGCTATTATTGATATGAAGGAAGGGAATATTAAGTATCAATTTCCTCTCAAGAAAGGTATGGAACACTTCCCTATAAAGAGAATGAAGTTACCTTATGATTCTATTATTAGAACAAATTATGCTGTTGATGCTTCGTCTCTTGATAATACTTGATTCACACTTTCTGCGCCTAGCTGAAAGCGTTAAAGAAAAGCGCTTATGGGAGACAACCCATTATTTTACTTCTGCACTTTTGTTTTATATTTGAGTCTTGGAAGTTGTTACTACTGTAGCAACCTCTCCTTATCTTTATTTTATTGCATTGTTGTGCCAAGTAAAGTCTTTGATAGTAAAGTCAATACTAGATTTGGATTACTGCGCAGAACAGATTTCTTGCTGTCACGAAATTGAGCCGCCCCGTCTGTAGAAACTTTATAAAAATCTGCTAATTTACGTGCGTGATCCTCAGATATGTACGCAACTTTCATTCAATTTGGGCATTTTCATCTGAGCAAGTCTGGTGCCTCAAAAAAATTCGTCTTTACGGACTGTTCTGTTTTGACAGATTCTGCCTTTTATTTCGCCTGTTTTGCTATGTTTGATGGATTTCTTTGTTCCATTAACTTTCAGTAGCTTTTTGCAATGTCCAGAAGTGTTAAGAATGATTATGTCACCTCTGAATATATGAATTTTCAATTATGCACTAACCCTCTAATGAGATTGTTTTGAGTTTGGTGTGGAGGAAGTTTTCAAGGGTCAAGAGAGGAGGATGATACAATATGATCAAGAAGAGTGAAAAGTCTAAGCTTGGGGATGCCCCGTGGTTCATCCCTGCATATTTTAAGAAGACTCAAGCATCTAAGTTGGGGATGCCCAAGGCATCCCTTCTTCATCGACAACTTATCGGTCACCTCTAGTGAAACTATATTTTTATTCCGTCACATCTTATGTGCTTTACTTGGAGCGTCTGTTTGCTTTTGTTTTGTTTTTGTTTGAATAAAATCGGATCCTAGCATTCCTTTTTTGGGAGAGAGACACGCTCCGTTTCGTATGAACACATATGTTCTTAGCTTTATCTTTAATGTTCATTGCGAAGGTTGAACTACTTCGTTCATTGTTATATGGTTGGAAACAGAAAATGCTGCATGTGGTAAATGGTACAATGTCTTGAATAATGTGATACTTGGCAATCGTTGTGCTCATATAGATCATGTTTAAGCTCTTGCATCATGTACTTTGCACCCATTAATGAATAACTACATAGAGCTTGTTAAAATTTGGTTTGCCTGATTGGTTCTCTAGAGTCTAGATATTTTCTAGTTAAGGTGTTTGAACAACAAGGAGACAATGTAAAGTCTTATAATACTTACAATATGTTCATATGTGAGCTTTGCTGCACCTTTTATACTTGAGTTTGCTTCAAACAACCTTGCTAGCCTAGCCTTGTATTGAGAGGAATTCTTCTCGTGCATCCAAATCCTTGAGCCAAATACTATGCCATTTGTGTCCACCATACCTACCTACTACATGGTATTTCTCTCTGCCATTCCAAAGTACATTACTTGAGTGCTACCTTTAAAGTTCTATTCTTTATCTTTGCAATATATAGCTCATGGAAAAAATAGCCTTAAAAACTATTGTGGTGAAGAATATGTACTTATGTGTCTTATTTCTTAATAAGTTGCTTGTTGAGCGGTAACCATGTTTCTGGGGACGCCATCAACTTTTACCTTTGTTGAATATCATGTGAGTTGCTATGCATGTTCGTCTTGTCTGAAGTAAGGGCGATTTTCATGATCAAATGGTTTGAGTATGCATATTGTTAGAGAAGAACATTGGGCCGCTAACTAAAGCCATGATTCATGGTGGAAGTTTCAGTTTGGACAATCAATCCTCAATCTCTTATGAGAATTTTAACTGTTGTTGAATGCTTATGCATTAAAGAGGAGTCCATTATCTGTTGTCTATGTTGTCCCGGTATGGATGTCTAAGTTGAGAATAATCAAAAGCGAGAAATCCAATGCGAGCTTTCTCCTTAGACCTTTGTACAGGCGGCATAGAGGTACCCCTTTGTGACACTTGGTTGAAACATATGCTATGCAATGATAATCCATGTTAATCCAAGCTAATTAGGACAAGGTGCGAGCACTATTGGTATACTATGCATGAGGCTTGCAACTTATAAGATATCTTATACATAACACATATGCTTTATTACTACCGTTGACAAAATTGTTTCTATGTTTTTAAAATGAAAAGCTCTAGCACAAAATAGTAATCCATGCTTCCCTCTGCGAAGGGCCTATCTTCTACTTTATTGTTGAGTCGTTTACCTATTCTTTCTATCCAGAAGCAAACACTTGTATCAATTGTGTGCATTGATTCTTACATGTTTACCTATTGCACTTGTTATATTACTTTGTATTGACAATTATCCACGAGATATACATGTTGAAGTTGAAAGCAACCGCTGAAACTTACATCTTCCTTTGTGTTGCTTCAATGCCTTTACTTTGAATTTATTGCTTTATGAGTAACTCTTATGCAAGTCTTATTGATGCTTGTCTTGAAAGTATTATTCATGAAAAGTCTTTGCTATATGATTCATTTGTTTACTCATTATCTTCATCATTGCTTCGAATCGCTGCATTCATCTCATATGCTTTACAATAGTATTGATCAAGATTATGATAGCATGTCACTTCAGAAATTATCCTTGTTATCGTTTACCCACTCGAGGGCGAGTAGAACTAAGCTTGGGGATGCTTGATACGTCTCAAACGTATCTATAATTTCTTATGTTCCATGCTACTTTTATGATGATACTCACATGTTTTATACACATTATATGTCATTATTATGCATTTCCGGCACTAACCTATTGACGAGATGCCGAAGAGCCGTTCTGTTTTCTGCTGTTTTTGGTTTCGAAATCCTAGTAAGGAAATATTCTCGAATTGGACGAAATCAACGCCCGGGGCCTATTTTTCCACGAAGCTTCCAAGACCGAGGAGATACGAAGTGGGGCCACGGGGCGCCGCCACACTAGGCGGCGCGGCCTAGGGGGCCCGCGGCCCTAGCGTGTGGGTCCCCCGTGACTCCTCCGACTCCACCCTTCCGCCTACTTAAAGCCTTCGTCGCGAAACCCCCAGTACCGAGAGCCACGATACGGAAAACCTTCCAGAGACGCCGCCGCCGCCAATCCCATCTCGGGGGATTCGGGAGATCGCCCGGCACCCTGCCGGAGAGGGGAATCATCTCCGGAGGTCTCTTCATCGCCATGATCGTCTCCGGATCGATGTGTGAGTAGTCCACCCCTGGACTATGGGTCCATAGTAGCTAGATGGTTGTCTTCTCCTCATTGTGCTATCATGTTAGATCTTGTGAGCTGCCTATCATGATCAAGATCATCTATTTGTAATGCTACATGTTGTGTTTGTTGGGATCCGATGAATATTGAATACTATGTCAAGTTGATTATCAATCTATCATATATGTTGTTTATGTTCTTACATGCTCTCCGTTGCTAGTAGAGGCTCGGCCAAGTTGATACTTGTAACTCCAAGAGGGAGTATTTATGCTCGATAGTGGGTTCATGCCTCCATTGAAGGGAGTGACAAGAACCTCTAAGGTTGTGGATGTGTTGTTGCCACTAGGGATAAAACATCAATGCTTTGTCTAAGGATATTTGTGTTGATTACATTACGCACCATACTTAATGCAATTATCTGTTGTTTGCAACTTAATACTGGAAGGGGTTCGGATGATAACCTGAAGGTGGACTTTTTAGGCATAGATGCATGCTGGATAGCGGTCTATGTACTTTGTCGTAATGCCCTGATTAAATCTCATAGTACTCATCATGATATATGTATGTGCATTGTTATGTCTTCTTTATTTGTCAATTGCCCAACTGTAATTTGTTCACCCAACATGCTATTTATCTTATGGGAGAGACACCACTAGTGAACTGTGGACCCCGGTCCAATTCTTTACATCTGAAATACAATCTACTGCAATTGTTCTTTACTGTTCTTCGCAAACAATCATCATCATCCACACTATACATCTAATCCTTTGTTTACAAGCCGGTGAGATTGACAACCTCACTTGCGTTGGTGCTTTGATTGTGTTGTGCGGTTTCCGGCGCCGGAATCTTGTTGCGCCGCACTACACCGCCACCAACAACCTTCACGTGCTCCTTGACTCCTACTGGTTCGATAACCTTGGTTTCTTGCGGAGGGAAAACTTGTGCGCATCACACCTTCCTCTTGGGGTTCCCAACGGACGTGTGCTTTACGCGTATCACCGGCAATGTTCCCACCCAATTAATTAACTTGCACTAATAATTCTTCTTTGCCCTGATCTATCGGTAAGCAACTTAATTTTGCAAATAGACACTCCTTCATGGTATGTGAATGTTGGAAGGCACCCGAGGATTCGGTTAGCCATTGTGTAAGCAAAAGGTTGGGAGGAGTGTCAACCATAAATAAAACTAAAATACATGTGTAAACAAAAGAGAGAGGGATGATCTACCTTGCTGGTAGAGATAACGTCCTTCATGGGAGCCGCTCTTGAAAGTCTGGTTGATGAGGTAGTTAGAGTGCCCACTATCAGTCGTTGACAACAACAAACACCTCTCAAAACTTTACTTTTATGCTCTCCATATGATTTCAAAACTTAAAAAGCTCTAGCACATGATTTAATCCCTGCTTCCCTCTGCGAAGGGCCTTTCTTTTACTTTATGTTGAGTCAGTTTACCTACTTCCTTCCATCTTAGAAGCAAACACTTGTGTCAACTGTACATTGATTCTTACATACTTGCTTATTTGCATTCATCATATTACTTTGTGTTGACAATTATCCATGAGATATGCATGTTGAAAGTTGAAAGCAACTGCTGAAACTTAAATCTTCCTCTGTGTTGCTTCAATGCCTTTACTTTGAATTTATTGCTTTATGAGTTAACTCTTATGCAAGACTTTTGATGCTTGTCTTGAAAGTACTATTCATGAAAAGTTTTACTATATGTTATCTATTTGTTAGCAACTATAGATCATTGCCTTGAGTCACTGCATTCATCTCATATGCTTTATAATAGGATGATCAAGATTATGTAAGTAGCATGTCACTACAGAAATTATTCTTTTTATCGTTTACCTACTCGAGGACGAGTAGGAACTAAGCTTGGGGATGCTGATACGTCTCCAACGTACCTATAATTTCTGATGTTCCATGCTTGTTTTATGACAATACTTACATGTTTTGCTCGCACTTTATAATGTTTTTATGCATTTTCCGGAACTAACCTATTAACGAGAGGGCAGTTCCGTTTTTTCTGTTGTTTTTGGTTCCAGAAAGGCTGTTCGGGCAATATTCTCGGAATCGAAATCAACGCCCAGAACCTTATTTTTCCCGGAAGCTTCCAAAGAGACCGAGAGGGACCAGAGGGGAGCCCTAGGGGCCCCACACGTGGTGGCGGCGCGGCCCAAGGGGGGGCGCGCCCCCCTAGTGTGAGGAGGCCCCGTGGCCCCTCCGACTCCGACTCTTCGCCTATTTAAGCCTTCGTGACCTAAAACATCGAGACCAATTGACGAAACTCCAGAAAGACTCCAGGGGCGCCGCCACCATCACGAAACTCCGTTTCGGGGGACAGAAGTCTCTCCGGCACCCTGCCGGGACGGGGAAGTGCCCCGAAAGCCATCTCCATCGACGCCATCGCCTCCATCATGCTCCGTGAGTAGTTCCCCCATGGACTACGGGTTATAGCTGTAGCTAGTTGGTATTCTCTCCCCCATGTACTTCAATACAATGATCTCATGAGCTGCCTTACATGATTGAGATTCATCTGATGTAATCGGTGTTGTGTTTGTCGGGATCCGATGGATTGTTACATTATGATTAGTCTATCTATAAAGGTTGTGAAGTTATTGTTGCTGCAATCTTGTTGTGTTTAATGCTTGTCACTAGGGCCCGAGTGGCATGATCTTAGATTTAAGCTCTATACTTATTGCTTAGATTGTATCTACAAGTTGTTTGCACATGTCTATGTCCGGAACCCGAGGCCCCAGAGTGACAGCAACTGGGATAACTGGAGGGGAAGGCTTAGATATGAGGATCACATGTTTTCACGGAGTGTTAATGCTTTGCTCCGGTGCTCTATTAAAAGGAGTACCTTAATTTCCAGTAGATTCCCTTGAGGCCCGGCTGCCACCGGCTGGTTGGACAAAAGATGTTATGCAAGTTTCTCATTGCGAGCACGTATGACTATATATGGAAAACATGCCTACATGATTAATAATCTTGATGATTTGTCTTAATGCTATTTCAATCCTATCAATTGCCCAACTGTAATTTGTTCACCCAACACTTGTTATTGGAGAGTTACCACTAGTGTAGATAGCTGGGAACCCCGGTCCATCTTTCATCATCATATACTCGTTCCTATATGACATTGGAAGTAGTATCAACTATTTTCTGGTGCCATTGCCTCTGTGTTACTATTACTGCTGCTGTGTTTGCCTGCTCTCATACATTCGCTTTCACATCACCCCGTTACTAGTGCTTTTCGTGCAGCTGAATTGACAACTCAATTTTAAGGCTTATAAGTATTCTTTACTCCCCTTGTGTCGAATCAATAAATTTGGGTTTTACTTCCCTCGAAGACTGTTGCGATCCCCTATACTTGTGGGTCATCATTGACCATTCACAATAGACTTTGGACCGCGTATCATCTTGACAAGAGAGGGTGTACAAGTTGTGGCCTTTGTCCGCTTTGCAAGCAAACACAAGAAACTGCGGCTCACCTCCTCTCAAATTGCCATTTTACAAAGAGGCTTTGGGAAATGGTGAAGGATTGGCTCAGAATCGCCTCCATTGCAACGGCCGAGTGGACGGATGATATTGCTCTTCAATCTTGGTGGGAGAATATGTTGACTACAAATGTCCCAAACCAGCAGGCCTTGGCATCTCTAACCATCCTTGTGAGTTGGACAATTTGGAATAAGCGGAATGCTAGAGTTTTCTGCAACAAATTCGCCCCTCCTTTGGTCCTCCTCAACATCATAAAGACCGAGGTGAAGCTTTGAGTGTGCGCCGGGGCTAAGTGCTTGAGCTATGTAATAACGGGAGAGTAGTCCCCATGTACGCTCGCTTTTCTCTTTTTGTCTTGTCAGGACTCTTCTCCTTCATTAATAAGGTAAATCTTTTGCCTCCCATTCAAAAAAAAAAGTGATGCGGAGAAGCCTGAACGATTGAAGAACCCTGGACGCACTTTTCCAGAAAATTAAATTTTTAAAAAACATCAGGAAAAAATGCCATGCTTTAAATTAATAAATCCCAACGGTCAACGATATAAGAATGCTGAGAACAACTTACAATACAACCTCTGTTTAAAATAGCCTGCTATAGTCTGGCTATAGCTCGGCTATAGCATTTCGAGAGGCAAACGGCTAGAGCCTTCAAAGGATAAAATAAAAATAGCCGCTAATAGCCCGGCTATAACGCGGCTATAGCGATTTAGCCCCAATTTAGCTCAATAACGGCTATCTTCCCGCTCAACGGGTCCAAAAGAATTTAACCCAAAATTTCCAAAGCATCCTAATTTATAGACAACACTAAATTATTAGCTGGTGCTACATAATGATGTTGTAATATTTGACATAACTTGTCCTTACCTATATGTGAACAATGTTTTGGACAGAATTATATGTAAACTATGATTCGCAAAAAAAATGTTACTATGCTATGTATTTGTGAATTATTGATGTATATACTATACATGGTAATATGATGCTGAAATGTTGAATTTTTTCTCATTATTTAGCAAATCGGCTATATGAGCTTAACCCGCTATAGCCTGGCTATAGCTTTTTGTAGCTTTTGTAGCCTCAGAAATCGCCGCGCCTATAGGATATAGCCTGCTATTTTAAACAGAGAACACAACACAACTTAAGCACACAAGATTAAACTAGAAACAACGCTTGAAGCCCAAGAAGTCCTCCTCGCTGGAACAACAAGATAGACACAACATCAGCAGAAGATCAGCAATCAACATTGAGGGCAGCACCAAGTTAACATATTCCTGGGGCAAAGAACAGGCATCTTCCTCCTCCATTGCCGAAGAGGGTCCCTACCCTCTTGCCCTGGATCGCAGAGCATCGAACCATTGGCCAATGAAGACGGTTCCCCCTGGAACCGGAAAGATGCAAATCTACCGATCACCAGAGAAGGATGTCACAAGGCCTCCTCACTGCGACGGCCACACCGGAGCAACCTACAACATCACCGAGGAGCTAGGGAGCAGCCACAGAGCTCGAAGAAGCTAAGTAGACAAGCCACATCGCCAACAGAACCCATCAAACTAGCGCCGATCACCACTACACCGCCGCACCCTAGATGGCACCTCCAAGGAGGGAACGATGCCTATGTCACCGACGCCAGCCAATCCGAGCGTATTTTGGGCTTTCACCCGGGCGGGGGTAGGGGTAGGAGAAGTATGGGACCTCAGCGGCACCTCACAAAGTAAACGGCGTCACGAGGGTGTCGCTACCTCTGTGGTCACAAGACCAAGGATTTCTCCCGGACCCATCGCACCCCACCGACTCTCGAACCAGCATCTGCGTAAGCACAACCAACAGCCAGATCAGTGGGGAGGAAGAGGCCAGAGGGATGATGGAGATCTGACCTTCGGGATCTGGCGCGAGCAAGGGACCCGCCCTCACAGGGCCCACATCCATTGTCGCCCCGCCGTCCGCACGGATCGGACCAGGGAACCGGTCCGCAGCATCCGCAACGCCACCGGCTGCGCGGTGGGCGTCATCCCACCGAACGAGGCCCTCGCCTCGGATTAGAGCCCTCACTGTGGAAGCCGCCGGTCAAGACCTCCCTCACCGGAGAAAGGGAGCCCGTCGAGCAGCCGTCGCGGCCATGGCGATCCCGGCGCGGAGCTCCTCCACCTAGAAACCGCGTGCGGGGGCAAGGGCTCAGATCCCCGCCGCCCCCTTCACCGGTGCCGCGGGCTTAGCCCGACGACGTCTCTGGGGGCAACGAGGAGATAGGGGAGGGGGAGGGGCGGTGCGGCTAGGGTTTCGTCTCCTTGGTCGCCTTGAGAGGGCGACGCGAGGAGAGTGAAGTGGCAGAAAATTAACTCTTCGGATGACATATCATACACACATTGAGATTAAATGGCAGCCATATTTTTTCTTGCATGCAATGAAACAACTGGCCGATATGCTTTGATTCTCATGTCAAGATCGATTTTCAGTGTTATAGCACAGTGTGCTGCATAAGCATGAGCTATGTATGCCTGTAGAAGGCATGTTAAGAAATATTTTTGTCATTAAAACATGATATTTTTCTCTGTTTTAAATAGCCAGCTATAGCCCCGCTATAGCCTTTCGCACATGATGCGGGTAACTGCTATAACCCGGCTAAAGGTGCTAAAGTCCTTAAGTAGCCAGCTATAGCCGGGGTATAGGCTATAGCTGTTTTGGAAGGCCGCGGCTATAGCCTATAGCCGACTATTTAAAACCATACTCCCTCTGTTTCAATCTATAATGCCTATAGATTTTCTGCATTTATTTTATAATATAAGAGTTCTGCGTTTAGGTGGCATGAACCCCTTCAACCGATCAACTGAATAGCAGAAAATAAGGAAACCGATCTGATCTTTTGCATAAAATCTGGAAACTGATTTACGGTATAACCTCCTATAGGCATTATAGACTGAAAATAAGGGGGTTTTGTGTTAAAAAATGACTTGCGCTAATTACCGTGCAGAAAATCTATAGGCATTATAGATTGAAACGGAGGGAGTATTATTTTTGCCGTGATCTGACTTACAATAAGCTCTGCTCGGAAATTACTATTTCCAAACATGGGTATTAGTACTTACATTTGCAGGCAGGGATGAGTTCCAATCTAGCAGCCTGACCGAGCTAAGGAAAATGTTACATCACTGGTTATTTGCTTCATGAAAATAGTTTGTAGGCTATGTGCAGGCACAATTATCAGTTCTTTTCAGTTGTACTAGTTCACAGAAACTAAATTTAATGCCTAACCCTTGAACTAATTTGCATCACTGTTGGGTTTGGTCGTTCCTCACACTCACCACCATTGATGAAGTATATGACTCATTGGGTGAGAATTTCTTTAACTAGCACAGTGGCCCTCGCAAATGGGAGGGCAGCATCTGTAATTGGTGAAATTATTCAGGAAATAAAAATATGGTTTTGTTGATATAACATTGTTTCCCATGAAGTGAATTGTTCTTAAAATTTAGCAAATATTTTGGTAAACTAAATATCAAGTATTCAAGTAGCAACTTCTGGGATCTGAAATTTGTTGGCAAATGATTGGCATGAGGTAAGTTGAAACACGGTGTATTAATTAGTAGTTTTTCTATGGAATAGGAATGAAACATGCACTTACGTTTATTTTTACACATCGAATAAAGAAACAAATAATAGTTCAAATATGTCTACCGTATAAAAGAAGCAATATGTGCCAAAATAATTCATAAGAATTAACTGTAAGCTTTTTAACACACCGTGGATACTAAATATGAAACATATCAATCTGAAATTTGTGAGATTAGCCATGTGAGTATCATTAAGACAAAATATTTTGAATGTTTGACTTTTTGTGTCTTGTGAAGTCGAAATATCCCTTGATTGGAAGGACATTCTCATCCTTGCAAGAATATGTTGACCTAGCCCTTTTGTGTAATTGTGCCGACAATTTTTCTAGTGTGAGAGACGTTTCATCGATAGTGCGACTAATATGGTTTCTTCATTAATCATAAATTCCATGATTCAATGCCCCAAACTTTATTAAGCGTTTGTATGTACTCAATCATTCAAATAATGTACATAGTAGGCACCACTGAGTCATTAATTTTACAATTCCACGAGTTCGAACATATGCAGGCGTTTTGTGATTTTTTGTCACATGGCAATCAAATAAATTTTCCATTTATATGCACTAAATTATAGATTTTTTCGATAATTACCTTGTGTTCTAGGTTTAGTCGTTAAAATTTATAAAGTTTGACGAAATATATGGAAGAAAATATAAAGATGTAAAATATAAATTTATTTCTATAATAATCATTATAAAATGTAACTCATATTAGTATTGCCGATATTGATATTTGCTGCTACATCTCATTCTAATTTTACAAAATTTGACTTTAAGTAAACTTGAAACGCATGGTAAATAAAAATAGTGGAAGTATGTATTGCACTGCGGCTAACATCGTCATTGCTTCATTAATTTTTGGTATCCCGATAATATTTTCATGTGTACTCAATTTTTCAAAAAATTTATAGTTACTCTACGTTTTGGTAGTTACACTGAAACATTATATAATTTGATCAAATATATCAAAACATATAAACATCTAAAATTATAAATCATTGTTATAAGAATTATTTTAAAATGTATTTAATAATTTAATAAATCAGTTATGCATATCCTAGAATTTTAATATCCTTAGGCATCCATCTCTCTTCCACCACGTGCGGTTCAACAATTTTTTAAATGGAGCTAGGGGCTAGTCCCGTCTACGACGTTTCAGCCAATGGCAATCCCGCGTATGCGTTTCAGCCAAGGTCTAGTACTCAGTCCCGTGTACGGCCTGGTCTAGAAAACGGACTCGATTAATATATTGCTTTATTGAAGAAAAAAAAGAGTACATGGGTCCAAGACGTGATATTCGCACCATAAAGTGTGGCCAACATGTTATGTAACTACTAATGTTACGTAAAATCTCAGCCATTTATTTCAGATCTAACTAACATAATTAATTTAAATGATGTGGATCAACGTGGTGGCTCTATTAAATCTCTTTATTTTGCTTTTAGTATATACTAGCACAATTGCCCGTGCGTTGCTACGGGTGGATCGCATGTTCAAGCCATGTATTGAGAAAGATAATTACATCTTGTTATTACGAATTTCAAATTTTCAGCACAAACACATCTTTCTTATACATTTTCATGTTAAACTATTTCGTTGAGTTTAATCACACTCGTGTCTTTATAACAATGTTCAAGATATTTGTAATTTATTTTCTCCGCTCAACCATTAGCTAGCTGATGTTGCTGCCGAAAAATATTGCCGATTTGGATGAAAGGCATGACCGGATTTTTTTTTACCGATTGATAGGGGTTGGTGCGTCGGCCTATAGTTTTCCTAAGAATCAGTACTTTTATAATTCTTCATCCTTTTGTTGATGTTTAAAAATAAAGCTCGTATTCTTACAGTATAAGAAAAACTTGGAATTATTTTTTTTTGAGGTAAAAACTTGGAATTAGTTTTGTAAAAAAAAATGTTTTAGAAAATAGAGGGGTAGCCAATCGTCAAGGCGGGTAAATACAGTGAATGCACCACATGCCTCCATCCCAACGTTTTGTCAGCAGTTATATATCGCCTTCCTTCGCTCCACCAAGCTCGGCCCCAAGCCCCCTCGGTGCATCCTCACCGCCATCCTGCCTCGAAGGGGCAAATCTGAGATTCGATTTAATTACACGTATTTACGAGCGCCGCCGCTGGTGGAGCGGGCCTGGCCGCACCCTCGAGAACGTGCTCGCGCCGGACGGTAGCTCGTGGACGCCGCGGTGGCCAAGGCGATCGCTGACCGACCTCGTCCCCGTCGGGATCTAATTATCTTTCTCAATATATGTGTTCCTTTGACTTATCTTGGATAATTCCCACAGTCTCTTTTAATTACAGCCGTGCAAAGTCCTCCTTTCATGCATGTCAAGCTTGAAGCTTCCTTTATGTGTTCCTTTGACGTATCTTGGATAATTCCCACAGTCTCTTTTAATTACAGCCGTGCAAAGTCCTCCTTTCATGCATGTCAAGCTTGAAGCTTCCTTTCCGTTTAATTAGCTCACCCGTTTAAATATGGAGCAGGGGTATCTCTCCAGATCGCCAAACAACGGTGTTGCTTGTTGGCTTGTTGACTCTCTAGCTTGATATCTATATAAATTGGTGGAACTCAAAGTAGGGAGGCGAGGTGGGACTATCAAACAGCCGTACCATCAGGTCGGGATGCCTCTGTTTGCCTAAAAAGTAAGGATTCTAAGATAGAGAAGGCCCAGTAGCGGAGCGGTCGCCCGGCCATTCAGTTTGGGCTTCGGACGCGCACAAGCCAGGCGAAGGAGAGATCGCTCGCGGTGCGTGGGAACGAAGGGAGAAGCATTGCTCGATGGTCAAAACGAAACGTGAACCGTTATTTACTAAACGGTGGCATTCCATGTAAATTCGACTGAAAACCATGGGTAGTTAAAAAACGGACGAAAATTTTGGGGAGAAACCTTACTTCCTTTATTAGTAGGTATATATAGATAATAGATAGATAGATGTGTCCTACTTGCCCCAGCGTGCAATATTTTGTCGTACTAATAAAGTTGGTGAGTCCATCATGTGATTTTTTTCTATGGTTCCTGTAGATGCAACAGTGTTTGAAAGTTATGATGCTATTTGCAGAACAATGGATCATATGCTAAATGCTGATCTACTATACCCTCCTGATTTGTCCATCAGGTTGATCCCCCTAATTCCTGCGGCGTAGTATTTCACTGAAGGTCGGAGTTTCAGTAATGGTGTTATGGAGCACAAACCAATCTATTGGGCTCTGCAATGGTAGCCATCTAATGGTAACCAGACCGGGTTAGTGTTCAGATAACACACCTTATACAGCTAGCATTCAGTTAACTAGCGTGTTATTATTCAGTTAGCTTATCAGGTACGTATTAGTGTATTATTTGGTTAGTATTCAGATAACACACACCTTACACTTTATATGTTCCAAACATATCTGAATATATTTGTTTAGCGTGCAGTTAGCTTGACTTCACTACCATCAATTGCTTGACACTTTCCGTTTTGTTGTGCTTTCGTCTATTTGATCGTTGAGAGATGAATTCTGCTTTCAGGGAAGAAGTGGATACGCATGCATATGGTCTCGATTCTCGAACATGGTGGTGGAAAACGTGAGAGAATGGCCGGTGCTTTGCAATGCTCACAGTTCACTATTCGATAGGAACATGCTGCTGCTGGAAGAAACAAGGGGCGAGCTCTGGACATGCTGGAGTGTTCCCCTTTTTGAGTTGTTCTCTTAGAGATTGTAACCGGATGACGTATAAGAACTTTTTTTTACATGATATAAGACCTATTTTGGTTGCCCTTTTCTCTAAATGAACTATCAAATATATGCACAAGTCGACCTTCACAAATTTGCTGGCAAAGACTTTGATCGCCGGTGTCATAACCATCCAAATCAAAGAAACAAACAATCTAGGCTAGAGAGACAGAGAACAAAAGGAGAGCACCTTCTGAATTGATTTTTGCTGCTGCATGTGGTTCGGCGACTACACCGCATCGGCGAAATCACCCATCAGGTCAGGCTGAGCTCCGTTTAGGATACCGATGCCCGCCGCCGGTTGGGCATTCCAGCTCCAGCGCTGCTCTTCGCCGTTCTGGCTCTGCAAACAAGACGTTATTGATATTGCTCGCAAAGGCGACGCACCACGTCTCACCGCCAGAGGGGTATGGGACGGCCGTCGCATCCGACGACGATTGGCCACGCCGGCACGACCTGCTCTCTTTGGCATTGCCAGCGTGCTCTATGCATCAGCAACGCGTGGCTGAGCTTCAGCATAGTGAGCCTCGCGCACGAAGCATGCTGGCTAGCCATGGAAGCAGGGTCGCTGGCGCTGTGAGCCTGTGACTGCCCACTCCCCACCACAGCGGGGCACACAAAGCAATCTCCGAGCGCATGTCCGCCGGCCGCGTCCGCAACGTGAATCCTGTATGAAGGCCACCCCACTGTATCGGATCTCAGAGAGAAGAGAAAGGGGATAAGGATGAAATGACAGAGCACAGACGATCGCCGGTCGCCGGAGCGGCACACACTTTCTGCATCCATATTCGTGTCATGTATGATGTGTCAGAGGTTCACGGCGTGTGCGTAACTTGCCTAGGTATCTCGACCACCGTTTGCGTCGGCAGGGTCGAAAAATGCGTTCGGTCCTGCTCCAGCGGGGCGAAACAAAGTGATCAAACCATCCGCGGCGACGTAAACCTGGTCTAAATATACGTCTCGGATGCGTCTCTACAGACGTTGGGCCAACGCGCAAAGTGTCCGCTCGCGTCTGGCGGAGGTTTCGTCGGATCCGCCTGCCAGCGACCCTGCCTGGATGCGTCTTCTCAGGCGCGCCAGCGACTGGTGCTGCTGTGTCGCTTTGGCAGTCTGCGCCACATTAATGGCGATGCCTCGCCTGTCGAGCGCCCACCTCCTCCAATGCAGTAATGGTGATGTCACGCGTCCCGCGGCCGTCGGCTGCCTCCGCCTATATAAAGAGGGTGTGCGTTCTTCTTTCTCATCTACTCCTCCATGCAAATCCTAGCTGCCACAAGCTCCACCGTAGCGCCGCCTAGCTCTTCCTGTGACGCAGTCAGCCCCGCGAGGAAGTCCATGGCGGGTCCAGGTGGCTGGCGAGGAGGTCGAGGCTGCGGGCCTGGGCTCCCCGGGGCCGGGGCTGGGGCCGCCGAGGTGGAGCAGCTACGGCCCCACGGTCACCATCGCCTCCGCCGTCCTCGTCTTCGCAGGAGGAGCGCTGCTTCGAGTTCCTCATCTGCATCGACGACGACCCACTCGGCATCAAGCGCTCCCGGACAAGTTCGCCGAGTTCGTCGATGGCGTCGAGCTGGCCCAGTTGCAGCTACGGGAGGTCAGCTGCAACTTCTGCTGGTGGCCTGTCGAGGTCTTGTTCGATGGGAAGGGCAAGATGTACCTGAACACGTGGTGGGACAAGTTCGCCCGCGACCTCGCGCTCGAGCCCGACTGCCAGCTCACCTTCCTCTCGAGGGGGACGGCGAGATGATCGTCAAGGTGTTCGGCGACACAGCCTACCGCAGGCACACACCGGCGAGTCCGGCTCGGACACCGACAGTTAAAATGTTAGAGTGTTCTTTCTTTGCAGCGAATATGGCCACGAGCCAATTGAAGCCACTAGTGGCGGCATTTGGATGTTCTTCCTCGAAAGGACCAACATGGCTATAATTACCAGCTGGATTTTTCAGTTTGGGTGATTGAGTGTGCTCGAGAGTGTTCTTTCTTGGCAGCGAACATAGGGAACCAATACTAGTCAGGTTTCCTTATTTTGCAATGTTCTAATTTGTATCAACGTTGGTTCAAAATATGTATTAGTTTGTGTAAACCATGTTCCTAATTATGTATTAGTTTGTGCAAAACCATGTTCTCAATATGTATCAGTTTGTGTAATGTTTGGAACTATGCTTATAAATGGAGAAGAGGAAAAAAACAAGGAGAAAAAAATGCATCGCCCCGCTGAGGCACCCCAGACTCAAACGGACGCGCGGATAAAAACGGTCATTTTCGCGTCCGCCAGGCGACGCAAACGGATGCATCCAAATAATTTGGATGTCTGAAATGTGTCGCCTTGTGGGAGATGCCCTTCGTATGTATGTATAGTATGTATATGGACTGAGAATTAGCATTTACAGTTGTGTCACAATATGACTTCGTATCACAAGCAGTTAAATACAGAAATTTAGTTAAATTAGAATTAGCGATGTTAATGAACTTATTTTTTTCTTCACTATTTTATTAGTAAAAGCTGTTTATTAAACTTACTAAAATATTTATTTATGATGTTTAACGGAAGAAAATGTTTCTTTATAGGTTAAACATAATCCAATTTTTCTTCCAACCTAATAGTTTCGCATATGTCAAGAAAACTTTATCGTTTGCAAAGCAAATTACTAAGATTGGTAGTTAAAATAGACATTCCTATTTGTAGGTCATTTAGAAGAAACATTGGTTGGTATTCTTAAAACTACATATGCATACATATAATTTTAATTCAATATTCAGTATCCAAATAGATGTAATCTAATTTATAGAAGAAGTTTCATAGCAATTCACATAAAATTGTTAAGTATCTTTGGCTAATTAAGCCTAAATTGGCAATTTAAGTTCACAAATTCGATAAAACAGTTCGTGTACTGGCCTAGAAATTAGCAGTCATATATTGTCCTCTGTTGTCAAGCCCAACTTTTATTTTCCGAGGTCAAAACTACATATATAGTTTTCCTATCACATTCACATGTATATCGTCCATGCGGTTGCGCATATAAACTTTTATGAAAATGCCAACTCAATTTAATGCGGTTGACATTTTTCAGCCCTAGCATAATATTCCCATAAGTAGTTGCAACATTTATGATACACTCTAACTTAACTACTTATGTTTTACCGAACAATCATCAAACAAAGTGCAACCACTGGCGTGTCGCCGCGCCAAGGCTTCCTAGTAATCTGGGAGGTCTATCAAGCACATTTCCGAACGAAAGTTTCAAACTACATATGCATACATATAATTTTAATTCAATATTCAGTATCCAAATATATGTAATCTAATTTATAGAAGAAGTTTCGTAACAATTCACATAAAATTGTTAAGTATCTTTGGCTAATTAAGCCTAAATTGGCAATTTAAGTTCACAAATTCGATAAAACAGTTCGTGTACTGGCCTGGAAATTAGCAGTCATATATTGTCCTCTGTTGTCAAGCCCAACTTTTATTTTCCGAGGTCAAAACTACATATATAATTTTTCTATCACATTCACTTGTATATCGTCCATGCGGTTGCGCATATAAACTTTTATGAAAATGCCAAGTCAATTTAATGTGGTTGACATTTTTCAGCCCTAACATAATATTCCCATAAGTAGTTGCAACATTTACGATACACTCAAACTTAACTACTTATGTTTTACCGAACAATCATCAAACAAAGTGCAACTACTGGCGCGGCGTACGCATACCAGAACCTAATCACCAAGGCTAGGAAAACGGTGGCACAAGCCAATCCTAACATCAATTGGATCGAGGATATCAAGAAACCCATTACAATATATATGTTTCACCAGGTTTTGGTAATCTGGGAGGAGGTTAATTCTGTCCCCATCCATTCAGAAGGGGAAGATTCTTGGTCATGGGAATACAAAGAAACTTTTTCTGCTAAATCGGTCTACCAAGCACATTTCCAAACGAAAGTTTCAAGCGGGCTTGCCGAAGCAATATGGAAATCATCCCCCCCCCCCCCAGCCCCCCTCCTCGGTTGCAAAATTGGTGTCTCCCTTTTGGTTTTCCAATTATTTAGTGTCTTCATGATTTATGCATAAACGGTAGAATCATAATTTCAGCGCAGTTGTTTTAATTATTTATGTATGCATCCACACAATTTTTTGATCATTTGAATTAGAAACCAATAGCTGCAATAATAAGGATCTTTGTTGAAGGAACTATGCAACAATGGAGTTTTGCTAGGATGATTTTTAATCGGCACTAAGCTTGGGCAGGGGCGGAGCCGGGATTTGGGCATGAGGGGGGCGAAGAAATGCTTTTTTTGCACATGAGATAAAACATACTTCCTCCGGTTCAATGTAATTGCTTAAAAATGGATGTATATACACACTAAAATTTACCTAGATATATCTATTTTTGGGAAATTATTTTAAACCTGAGGGAGTGTAACATAGATCAACATAGCATGTATTGGTATCAAATGGTATCAATATATGTTTGGAGGGTCGATTGATCTTAGATTGCCCGCCCAACCTGTCTTCACAATACACAACATAGTGATGTTGGATGACTCTGGTTTCCAAAGCAGACATAAGAAATGATGGCATAATACAAAGAAAACCATTGAAGTTATATTTTAATTAGATCGTTTTTAGCTACATGTCCCCCAAGCTCGTCGACCAATTTGATTTGGTGTATTGATTTGTTAGACTAATATATATAGACTGTACATGATCTGTTAAAAATAATTAGAGTGAATTCCGATTTTCACCCCTATTTTGTCAATTTTGACACTAATTACCCCATTTAACAAATTTTCATCCTAATTACCCATTTAGGAAATGTTTAGCCAAATTTTACTCCCTTTAAAGAATTAGAGCATTTTGATAGGTGGGTGCGCGCCATCTAGTCCATGTGGCATGACAAATATACGGTTTTTTTTGCCAGATAAGGTTTAACTTCTCTAGTATCTTCGTCGCACATGGATCATCTGCAGGTCAAACATGGAATTTTCATTGGTCCCTTTCTTCTGATAATACATGGTGTCCCAAAGGTTAAAACCCGATTTTCATCTTCTCCTTTATATCTAGTTCGTGGAAAAAAAGCCAGAAGGCCGAAAACCATATACATGTCACGCCACATGGACTGATGGCGTGGATTCACATGTTAAAACACACTAATTTTTTATAGTGGGTAAAAAATTTGGCAAAACTTTTCCTAAATGGGGTAATTAGGATGAAAATTTATTAAATGAGGTAATTAGTGTCAAAATTGACAAAGTAGGAGGTAAAAAAACCAGAATTCACTCAAAGAATTAAGTAAACAAGTGATTGAGGAAAAGCCTGTGGTGGTGAGCCTGAAATGGCGAAGTAGAGCTTCCCATGCTAGCATGATGGATTGACGGCATGTCTCCAGGAGACAACAGGTATAGTGGCGGTGACGGTAGAAGCTAGGATCCTAGAATCTATCGGTAGCTACTGGAGATGCTTGATTAGAGGAGAAAACGATTCCTAGTACTCCCTCTGTCCCACGAGATATGTTGAAGGTTTATTAAAATTTGAATGTATCTAGACTTCAAATAGTAATAGATATAGAAGAACAAAGGTTTTCACGATCGTCTTTGCGCTTTGTTGGAACTGTATAAGGTTTACGCTCGTGACTTCACGAGATAGTGATTCTCCTCGTGACCACCATTTCATTTACCTTCACCCCGGGACTCAGGAACATATTAGAACTTGTTTTGTCCTTTGAACAACCAACAACAAACACTAGAACTAGAGTTATATAACTTCCGAGATGGCTTCATCTATTTGCTTCTTTGTTGTCTTTCTTATCTAAAGAACCTAAATTTTGATAAACCTTCGATATGTTTGGTGGCAGGGGCATTCCACGGTGTGTGTTTTATTTGCTAGAGTGAATGCAAGTTTTCGATATATCCATCGCGAGGAAGGTTTATGGAATTCGAAATCAGGCAACAGAGGCGCACGCAATGGATATATCCAGGGAGGAGGCCTGATTCGGCAGTTGATGTGGGACTCGGGAATCCGGGGAGGAGGCCGCGGCCATCTGATTTTTGCTACGACTTGAAGATCCAGTATTGTGTTGGGCTAGACGAGCAGGCGCAGGCACAGCAGACCAATTGATCAAAGATTGATTGATCCCCTGTGTACGTGCCAGGTGAGCTGCTGGAATTACATGGTAGTGGATATGTTTCGTTGTTTCTGCTGCTGCCGGCGTGGCCGATCTCCCTCAGCGCCGGGAAGATCTCGTTTCGTCGGGATGCTCGGCGAACAGCAGCCATTGGAGCAAACAAAATGGGACTAATTTTTTGCAGGTTATCCGACGGGCTGCTCATTCAATTCAGCAATGGGTTTTACTCCTTCCAGTGGAACAGCGGGAGGCTATGGTTATTGGATGTAACCGGATGCTAGTGGTTGCTCAGGACTTCTTTTTCCAGGCTACTGGGTGGCGGCATCTTAATAGAATAGCAAATGCATAGCTTCTCTATTTGCCGTATTTTTAGCTGGTTGATTCATGTATCGACCTTAGCTTTTCCTTGATTGTAATAAGGCTTCTTGGATATACTATGACTTGATACTTTGTTTTTTAATAAAGCAAGCCGTGTGCATCTATTGATGCAGAGGCTGGGGCTAAGCTCCTTTATCGAAAAAAAGAACAGCTTCCATCTCTGTTCCAGAAGGACGTCGGCCACTGACACCTCCTTGATGGAGAAGCTCGAGACCTGATGCGTTAAACTAGTAAAAAGGGGTATTAGTCTCGGTTGATAAGGATTTTTAGTCCCGATTTAGCAACCGGAACTAGTCATTCGACTAAAGCCCCCCCCTCCATCCCGGTTGTAATACAAACCGGGATTAAAGGGCTTACCACGTTGGCTGCGGGCGCACGCTGGGCGAAGGATCTTTAGTCCCGGTTTGTAACACCAACCGGGACTAAAGGCTATTTCGTTAATTTTTTATCCATTTTTCTAGTTATTGTTCACTCCTTTTTTTTCTATTTTTTCAGAATTCCTAGTATTTCAGTTATTTGACAACTTTAATCTCTAACTACACTTAATCTTTAATCAAATTACTTACCCGTGGCACACTAGACCAATTGATCAAAGATTGATTGATGTATGTGCCAGGTGAGCAGCTTGGACACAATGGAATCACATTGTAGTGGATATGTTTGATTGTTTTTGCTGCTGCCGGCCTGGCCGATCTCCCTCAACGCCGGGAAGATCTCCCCTTTAGTCTCGGTTGTAATACAACCGGAACTAAAGCCCTGCCACGTGGGCTGCGGGCGCGTGCCGGATGAATGGCCTTTAGTTCCAGTTTGTAACATCAACCGGGACTAAAGGCTATTTCGTTAAAAAAAATATCAATTTTTTCTAATTATTTGACACTCTTTTTTTCTCTATTTTTCAGAATTTCTAGTATTTCAGTTATTTGATAAGTTTAGCCCCTAACTACACATAAATTCTATTCAAATTACTTATCCATGGTCAAACTTCCCGCTCAGTCACCCATTCTCTCACTACTCTAGCATTAGCACGCTTAACTTCTGAGTTCCTTCCCGTCTCGCTTCGAAGTGTGATACTAGTATCATATCAATCCTATTAAAATGTTGGTCGATGTCACACTTCTTTATTGTTTGAATTCCAAATAATTCTTTTAATAAACAAAAGTAATGATGTAATAATAATCTTGAATAAATATGTAAATATTAAAAAAAATAATTTATATTATAATTATTTAAAAATATTTTTAATATTTTATTTTGCCAAACCTGAAAATTTGAAAATATAAAAATTGGCTAACTTTATGGTTAAGTAATAGTAATTTTTATGTAGGATGCAATTATTAATTTAAATTTTAAAAATATAAATTCTAAATTTCTTCCAAAAACTTAATTTTCCTGCTTTTATATTTTCATTTGGAATTCGGATGTAACTTTTTCCCACGATTATTTTGATATATTATACGGTTTTTTCAACTTCGTATGCAACCAGAAAAGCCATTTTACCATTTTCTAAACTTTTTCTTACAAAAAAAGTTGAAATTCAAATTTATTAATTTCCCCTAATATTAGGTCGTGTAACATACAGGAATCTCAAAAGATTTTATTTTTTGAATTTTCTATCATTTTTTTATTTTAAAAAGCTAAAAAAGGCAATCCTGGGGGCGGGCGTGGGGAGCCAAAAAACCTAAATAGCCTTTTATCCCGGTTGGTAAAACAGACTGAAGGCTTTTGCCCGGAGGCAGCCTGCCACCACCCCTTTAGTCCCGGTTAGTAATACCAATTGGGACTAAAAGTTCCAAACGAATCGGGACTAAAGACTTTCTAGATTGAACCGGGACTAATAAAACCCATTAGTCCTGATTCCTATTTAAACAGGGATTAAAGCTTCCAGGAATGTTGGACGGAAGCCACGTTTTCTACTAATGTTAGATCCCTATCTAGCTCACTTCGTTGTGTAGTTCATCGCCAACACAAAGGCGTAGACCACGTTCATGCAGCAGGGCCCCAAGACGAAGTCTGCATCACTGACGTGCACACCTGCCTCACTGAATCCCGATGTCACGATGCCAGCTTCGGGACACTGCAAGTCATCTGGATAGCCAGATGATAGCTGAGTCCAGATTCCCCCTCCTCTCTCTCTCACTGCTACAGTAGACAGAGGCGATTCTGAGAGAACCGGGCCGATTTCGAGCCCCTTCGGCAGCGATGCCGGCCGGAGGTGAGGTGCCGGAGTAGGGTTTCCTAGGATAGGAGTAGTTCCCGGTGGTTTGCCGGTTAGATGTGGAGTTGAAGCCCTGGTTTCTCGGCCAGATCCAGAGCGGGCCGTGTTTGGAGGTGCTCCTTGCTGCTCCGGCGGCCGGAGTCCAGGATGCCTCCACCTCGACCGATCTCCGTAATAAGGCCTCCGTCATCTCCCTCGAGCTCCTGATGGCGCCTCTTCTTCCGCTCCTGGCCAGCCGTGGTGGCGAGGGGGATTGGTCGGAGTCATCGCTAAGGACTCGATCTGGAGGTGACAGGGGCTAAGTGTCTCTTTGGTGCTCCGGCGCGGCACCAGGTGGCCCGTCGCTGGTGGCCTCCCTCCAGATCCATGTTGGATCTTGGACTGGAGCTCGTCGATGGCTACGCTCTTCGATAAGGCGCCTAGGAGTCATCAGCTGAAGAAGAATGTTGCCTCCTTGCCTCCTTGGCCGGCCGTGGTGGCGGGGGAGGTGGGCATGGAGGCGGATTGCTTGGTTTTCTTCCAACCTGACCGGCCGTGGAGGCGAGGGGGCGGGAGATGCTGGACAGTTTGTGCTTCTCCCTCTAGTTGCTGACCCATTCTTTGTCGCTGCTGGCTCTCTCGCTCGTTTTCTCAAGCCCCATGGTGGTGGTTTGATTGCGGGTTTCGATTGCCGGCGGTGACGGTTTCGAAGAGGAGCTTCTCTCCGATGTTTCAATGGCGTTTTCCCGTCTTCGCGTCGGACCAAATGACAATAGGGTTGTCGCTCCACCGCTGCTCTGCTCCGGTCATCGGTGTACTCATGTGCTTCGTCTCCAAGTGGCTCGTTCCCCGGAGGTGAGGTCACAGTCCGTTGTCGGAGCTCGATTTGGAGGAGGAGGAGGAGGGCGGAGGGCTTGATCGCGTTTCCAAATTCCCTCTAGGGTCCTCTTTGCTTATTTCCTGGACCCCTTTGTAATTCATTGTATTTCTTAGGGTCTTCTTGTACCCCAGTTTGTTAATAGCAGCTTTTGTCGGGTGGTTCCACCCGATGATCTTTCAAAAAAAAAAGTCATCTGGATCGGCCACGCTACGACGGCCGTACACGGCCAATCCCGACGACGTTCGCGAATCACGTGGTGAAAGAGAAGAAGGCACAGCCACCAGGCCACCAGCTATGGCTGGTAGAGGTGCACCATGCTCGATGCATTGCAGCAGTAGTATTTTGTTTATCCTTGTTTCGTCCAAAGAACCATGGCAGCCAAGAGGAGATATCATAGATATCTTTACTATTCCACCTAGGTATAGACGTCTCGGTCTTATCACACACCACCATTGCACTCAGCTGCATCAAGATTGGTGCTCATATTCTGTAAAAAAGTCCAGGAAGCTAATCCATCAAGATTGGTGCTCATATTCTGTAAAAAAGTCCAGGAAGCTAATCCAGTTCGGTTCAAAAAGTCCGTCACCGCCCATATGTTTGTGAATTGTGTTTGCAACATTCCAATTACTAAGTTACACCAAGAGCTCATTGGTTGGGAATTCGCAAAAAAAAAACTCATTGGTTGGGTACACAATAATTTGTTTAACACTTTTGGGTCGACCGGATTAACCAATATCCCTTCCAATCCAAACAAATGGCTTGAATTAGAGTGCATCCAAATAAGCTTGTCAACCACTACTACGTACGTTTTGGGTTGTTTTGTGGCAGCAACATGATGCTATGTGTTGCTAGTCAGCTTTTTTAAACTTGTACTCACAATCTCACATGTTGGTTGCTTCTGTGGCTTGTAATAAGATGGTTTGTGAATGGTCAGGTTTCCGCTTCCATAGCTTGTCCTCCAAGTAGCAAATTCGATTTGCCCTTTCATGTTGTTGCTTCTATCGTAATAAGAAGTAAAAGCAACCCCCTTGGGTTAAGAGAGAGATTTGGTGGAATGCACTTTAACATGGACTAATTTGATTAAAGATATCAAGTTAATTAGATAGAAACTAAAGAATACTTTAGAGAATGCTAATTAGGCAGAAAACAAAACGATTGTCCTAATTTGTTGTTATCTAGAATATGAATCATTGTGAAGATTTAATTGATGAAGAGGCTGCGGAACTAGATAATCATCATTTCGATGTTCTAGTTGAAACCGCAAAGTTCCTCAAGGGAAAAAGAAAAAATAATATGATGTATCTAATGTTTGTAGGAGCCCTAGGTGTAAAATAAATGATTTTATAATATGCAAGGTCTAAAATGAATGACATGGAATAGTGAGAGGATTTTGCGACCCTAACAAGCATCTCTTTGTTCATGAGACAGCTAGGGAGTAGGGATCAGAAGTTAGATTTTGTTGCCTCGTTGGAGACAAGGAGATCGAACTTTATTGTTCCTTTTCTAAAACACTTTGCATCGTGCTTGGATTTTGCATGGTTTTGCTGAACACCTCATGGAAGCTCCGGGGGGAGTTTACTTGGTATTAATTCGGCCACCCTCCAAGTCAAAAAAAATAATGGCTGAGACAGTGGATTTTTCGTTTAAAAATCATATGAAATGTCGGAATGATGGGTTTGAGTGTGTTTTGGTTCCAATATATGGTGCTGCCCAATATTCACACAAACCAGAATTTTTATCTTAGTTAGTTTGCATGTGTGAAGAGGATCCGGTTCCTATGTTTGTAGGAGGTGGCTCAATATATGCCGTCGTGGTGATACAACAGATGCCATAGGTAGGCTTATCTTGGGGCCGATGTGTACCGAGGGGACCAGAGGAGGGGAGGATTAAGGAAGGGAGAGCATGAACAGGAAAATCTACTCCAACATACTCTTTGTATTTGATTCTCAACAGGGAGCTACAAGGTTCAAACTTAGCCTAGGGCCAGAGGTTTAAGATGAAGTGTATGGTAAACCAGCCAACGGAGGTCTCTCCCGCACAAGGGGAATGCCCCTCTCCTTATATAGGGGAGAGGTGGCTTACAAGGGAAGGAACCCTAGGGAATCTATGCCTAGATTAGCCTACTTTATAAAGCTTCTTTTGCTTCAGGGGTGACGTTCCCTTCTGCGGCCCTTGTCCGGTGATGCCCCTTGGTCGGCCTTCGGTACCTTTGCTCGTCATCAAGTTGTTTTGGCCTCGGAGCTTCCTTTAAAGCTGAACTGCTTAGCTCCTCCGTGTCCTTTGGCTCCAGAGGGAATCTTTAACTACGGTGCCGACATCTTGCCATTGAGGCTTTGCCGAGTCCAAGTAGACTTGGCCGGAGTAAACCAGACTCTTGCCTTTTTAGCCCTCCAGACTTTGGTTTTCTGGGAGTGCTTCCGGCTTAGATATTGCTGGTTCCCTTATTCCGGCATACCCCTCCTGGTATACCGGACCGTACCAACTAGTAATCTCCTAAACCTAACTTTTATAATTCGGATTATCTTTTAATCCGATTTACAAGTATCTCAACCTGGGACATTTACCATATTCTTGACCTACCGGGGGTCATCCCCCGACTATATCATTCGCCCCAAAGGAGAGAATAAAAGTAATTTTAACGTTCATTGGCCGTTGGTTTTTAATGTGATCATTGAGAGCCTAGATCTAGGAGAATCGGCTCCTTCGGGTAGGAAATTCACATGGGAATTGTCGTGACGTCCCACATGTGGAAAGCTTGATGAAATTCTAGTAAGTGTTGGTTCGAAAACGAAGTGTGTTTAATAACAGTCCATGCTCTCACATGCTCAGGGTAGGATCATACCCTATTAATAATTTATTCCAGGAATCATGCTCAGTTAGGGGAAACACGCATTTCTCGGTTGAGCTATCCTGATTGAGACAAGAAGATGTTTGTGATATGTTGATAGGGCGATGTAAAAAAAAGAAATCACACACCTTCACTCATTTTCTAGTGTCGTTTCTGGGGAGCCTAGCCTAATTGGTAAGACCATGTATGTTCATTACTTGTTGTACTTATTTATTTATTATCATGGGAAAGGGTAAGAATCGTGAAAAAGAAGCTGATTTGCCCTCTACTACTAGAAAAGGAATGAATTTTCCAAGAAGACCACAATTTTCTCCTCAAGCTATCAATACTACGTACTACTCTAAAAATACAACAGCTGATATTCCTAGCTAACCATTGTCTAGGATGTCGCCGGCCGATAGATTGATTGGGTGCTCGCTTGCCTGCTTGATAAACACGCCTCGTCGCATACTCCAAAGTCCTCCTATCTCATAGTTCCCTCTCCTCTCCTCTCCTCTCCTCGACAAAGAGCAAACAGCAAAGAGCAAAGACAAAGTCTAAGTTGGTCACACGCGTAGCCACACGTGGTTGGTGACGATGAACTCCTCATCGCAGCGATTTTTTTTTTGATGTTGTGTAGGTTTATTCAACTTTCAAAATGTTGGCGCACACATGGTTGCTAAGTGCGAATATTGTGATTGTTTTTAAGAGTTGCTTATCTCATGATGCAAATGTGTTTTCACATTAATGTTGTGTACACTATTTCCAAATATTGTGTTTTATGTTTCATATGTTTAACCTAATTAAACTTACTTATTGCATAGGATGTGGATTAACTGCACCTACGTGCTCGAATTTTAAAGATATTGCATATGAACAAAATAAACGCTGCATGTGGAATTTTAATGTTGCAATGCTCAATCTGTTCACACCTCACATTTAAGTGGCCCACGAAGCGGTCGATCTTCTCACCCGGGCTGATGCCTTGCACCAACCTTTAATTTAACATGTATGATACATAGTTTCAACCATTTGACGTCAAAATTAAATGACAAGTTGAACAAGTTTTGATGGTTTTGTACAATTTGACAAAAGTACTTTTATGCCACATGCCTATCATATGTTGTGAGAGAAATCAAGATATTATAAATTAATAGAACAATATGAAGGTGTATTATGAAGACAATGATCCCCTTTTGGATCTGTATATTATACTTTTGCCTCTGCCTGTGCTAGATTAAGTAGGAGGGTGGTGGGGGGGGGGGGGGGGGTCACTAATCAGACTGAGCCCGCTAAAAATATAAAGATCGCATGTTAACCAACCCCTCATGTATAGTTCAATATGATCGCAGAACGCATACCAGCGTAGAGGAAAATTCGATCATTAAGCAACACCTGCGTATAATTAGCAGCATTGCATACGTACATGATGCAGCACGAAGAACTGGATAATGTATCCTAATTCCTAAGAATTGGTAGTACTCCTAGACGTACGTAGAGATTACATAAGCATTGTAGTGCCAGTTCGTACACTTGCCATTTTGCCAAGTTGCCATATATATGTGGAGAGGCCTGCTCCAAGTTGCGAAGTGCCATTTCTTTGTTCCGCGGCTCCAATCTATCTACAGTATATAAGTCAGGATTTTAGATCTGCAACTGCAACCAACCAGCTCAATCCAACCAACATTGGGTCCGAGAGAGAAGCGCTGAAGCGAGGACGATCAAACGGCCATGTCGTCTGTTACTCAGCTACTGCTTCTCCTGCTGTGCAGCTGCCATTCTGCCATCGCTCGAGCAGGGGATGAATCGCTGAAGGCTGAAGCCGTCTGTGCCCAGCCACAAGGTGCGTACACAGGATTATCCACATGCGATTTCTGATATTGTAGTTCTAATCGTCGTGCGTTTGCAGTGACTCCATCGTCGTCCAGTGGCGCCACGGTGCGGTTAAGCCACCGGTATGGCCCGTGCTCGGCGGCGCCATCCACTGACGAGCCAACCATCACAGAGCTGCTCCACAGTGACCAAGTCCGAGCTAACTACGTCCAGCGGAAGTTCTCTGCTGGTGCTGGGAACGACGGGCTCCAGCCATCTGATCTCACCGTGCCGACCGCTCTGGGATCCGCCCTGAAAACGCTGCAGTACGTTATCACCGTCGGCATCGGCTCCCCGGTGGTGACCCAGACCATGATGATCGACACAGCCAACGACGTGTCGTGGGTGTACTGCCGCTCCCCGGCAGGGACGACGCTCTTCGATCCCAGCAAGTCGACCACCTACGCCCCGTTCTCCTGCAGCGCCCCGGAGTGCACGCAGCTCGGCACCCGAGGCAATGGCTGCGCAAACTCCGAGTGCCAGTACAACGTCGACTACGCTACGGTCGCCAACAGCACTGGAACGTACGGCTCCGACACACTCACCCTGACCGACTCCGAGACGGTCACCAACTTCCAGTTCGGCTGCAGGCAGGACAGGGGGGTGGTAGCCGGCAAAACCGATGGGCTCATGGGGCTCGGCGGCGACGCGCAGTCGCTCGTGTCGCAAACGGCGGCCACGTACGGCCAGGCCTTCTCCTACTGCCTCCCACCGACCAATTCCTCGTCCGGGTTCCTCACGCTCGGCGCGCCCAGCAGCATGGCGGGCTTCGTGTCGACGCCGATGCTCAGATGGGGAAGCGTGCCGACGTTCTACGGTGTGCTCCTCCAGGACATAGCCGTGGACGGGAAGCTCCTCAACATACCGCCCTCCGTCTTCGCAGACAGGTCGGTGATGAGCGCCGGAACCATCATCTCGCGGCTGCCACCGGCGGCGTACGCGGCGCTCTCGACGGCGTTCAAGGCCGGCATGGCGCAGTACACGGCGGCGCCGCCCAGGAGCATATTGGACACGTGCTTCGACTTCACAGGGCTGACCAGCATCACGATACCGAGCATTACGCTGGTGTTCGACGGCGGCGTGGCCGTCGACCTAGATGGTAATGGGATTCTTATCGCCGACTGCCTTGCCTTCGCTGCCGCCACCACCCCAGACGGTGTCCCTAGCATCATCGGCAACGTCCAGCAAAGAACAATCGAGGTGCTGCTCGACGTCGGCCAGAGCGTCGTTGGGTTCCGGCCAGCCGCCTGCTGATCACGCATCTTCGGTAACTGCACCATATACTTATGTGATTGCGACTTGCGTGGTAATGGTCGCGAAGAATAATTGAGTTTCAGTCCTTTTGGATTGACCGGGCTTTTAGGGTTAAACCAAAATTCCTTCCAATCCAAACAGACTGAGTCATATTAGAGTGCACCCGACAAGCTCTAAATGGGTTATATTCGTCAACAACTACCGGTTTGAATGTGTTATTTTGTGACAGTTGCATGATGCTATGCTTCGTTAGTTAAGTTATAAGTATTTGGTATGTAGCTCGGTCTCCGTTTGCAATTTTCGGCTATGGTTAAGACTTCATAGGCCGGTGTGGCTTGTAATAAGATGATTTCTTGAATGCACAGGTTTTCACAATTTTGCTTCATATATATTTTGTGATTAAAACCAAGATCAATTCAACCGTGGTTCTCATATATATTTCATTTCATATTATTTGTTCATTACTCTTATGCCATTAGCCCCCTAGTCTTCGTCTCTCATTGTCAGTGTCGGCCCAGCATAGTACTTTCTGATCTCAATGCATTTCACCGCTTCACCAGAAATTCCCGCTGATGTACTCCAGCTTGGTAGTTTTGACCACTTGTTCAGTGTTGAGCCCTGAGATTTGACGGTGGACTTGAAAAGCCACCTACAGATGATTTAATTAAATGGAGAGAGTACAATAGAAGAACAATGCTTTCGGTGCAAAGTGTACATACCGTATAATCTTTAAAAATAACTCGTGGCACTAGGTCCATGATGCTAATTAGTACGTCAAATCAGGGCAGGGCCGGCACTGGAGGGTCTGCCGGGGCGGCCGCCCCGGGCCCAGAAAAATTGGGGGCCCATATTTTCTGTATAGGCTTAATATACATTGCAGAAAAAAGAGCAATTTTACGATTTTAGATGAGCTTGGTCTACAGTTGGACCTTTTCTTTTCCTATTGGTTTCCAATCCGGCTGGCCGGTCACGACTTGAGTCAGCGCCTGAAATTCGTTCCATCTATCGATATGTGAAACATCGCCAATTTACCCGAGCCCGACGCCTCGATTCCCTGCCTTCCCTCTCGCGGTTTGTGGCTATCGCCCATGCCGCCTGGTTTCTGCCCTCGCTCTCGCCGATCGCGACCGACCAACCGCGAGACGATCTGCTGACTGCTGCCCTCCTGCGGACTACGGTGTTGCATGCTAGTCCGCTGGCCAGTGGCCGTCGCAGTTGGCAGTCCCAGTCTGGCCGTCAATCAGACAATCATTCAATCTGCATATATTAGATTAAGATAGAAGGTAAGAACGCCCGCTGGAGTTCTCTTGGAATTCAACTATATGCTTGCATATAATTCGGGTTCTGAATTTTGATTAGCAGTTGTTGTTCTTATTTGTAGGAGCGGGGTTAACTGGTTTGACAACTCTATACATCGACAAGAAGTTAATGGACGGGTTTGATATTGATTCCATCGTCACGGATTTTGCTTCTAGGAATTGGCAGAGAAAATTTTAAGGTATCAAGTAAACATTGTTTTATATGAATATTGAAGTTGTGTATACTTAAAAGTATTATTTTTCATCATCTCATACATGCGAAAAAAAGTAGTAAGAGGGGTCCAAAATTTTAGTTTCGCCCGGGTCTCCGAAATCTCAGGACCAGCCCTGAATCAGGGTCGGGGTCAGTATTTGACCATAGGAGAGGCCAAGAATACAACTACCACATAAGAGTATACTAAATATTGAATATATCGTCCATACTGAACTAAACTATAACATTTATATTAGTCTGACTGTAGATTTACGCTCACGCGGGCCATCGAACATGTAAACTAAGAGGATACTTTTATGGAAAATGCAGCAGCGAAAAGTATCGAGTCGGATTGATGACGAACAGTCAAACTCTATGATTGAGTAATACTTTGGTATAGTTCCTTTTTTTTTGTTTTGAAGTAGCTTATATATATTGATAATTCGAAAAATAAGCTACTAATATATATTGATATTAAAAATACATTTTGATACTAACTATATATTACGATTTGGCAAGCCAGAAAAATATGCATGCCATTTTGCATCTTCGTTCAAGCTCCCCCACTGGACTACCGTACCTTTTCGTATTTGAAAAGGTGTCGCGCTCATATGTTATCCAAAGGGAATGCAAAGAACGGGGTTCTTGTCTTTGTGACGATGGTGTCGGGATAACAACCATTGTCCACTGACGAGTGAAATGAGCCCGTGTTGCGGAGCAAAAGAGTCGTCCATCTTTTTCTCCAGGTCCCACACTTTGTCCACGATGACTTTGGCGCACCGCTCGGGTCAGATTACGTCCAGAGCAGCCGCTAGCAAACGAAGAGTATGGTGGCGCCCTCCTAACTCTCCACCGGTTATCGATCATCAGTTGCACGTCCAGTCATTGACCGCGACACACAAAAATCAAACGAATGGTGTCGAGCGTCAACACGCCTATCTCTGGTTAGCTCGATTATTCCCCGCTGAAACTGTGCTCCATGATCTCTACAATCCACCAACCAAAGAACCTAGCTAATCATCGTCACTGCCCGTATGTGTCTACCTTTTCGTATTTTCGTACACTACACCGTGTACCATGTACGTATGTTCGTTTATACACCTACATACTCCTAGTAGTAATAAGTAGTCAAAGGTCAAAGAATCGATGAGTGCATGGATCAGCTAGCAGGCGCCGGGCATGAACCCCACGGAGCTGCCGTCGAAGCGCACGGCGACGGACCGCTGCTGCACGTTCCCGAGGATCGCCGCGTCGCCGTCGCCGGTGTTGGGCGCGAACGCGAGGCACCCGCTGGACAGGATCCCCGGCGCCTCCAGGGCGAGCGTGGCGCCGCCGCCGAACACGAGCGCCACCGTCGGCAGCGTCACGGCGTCGTACCGGCTGAAGTCGTAGCACGTGTCCAGGATCCCGATGGGCGGCGCGGACGGGTACCCGTAGCGCGCCATGGCGGCGCGGAACGTGGACCTGAGCGCCGCGTACGCCGTGGGCGGCAGCCGCGTGACCACCGTGCCCGTGTCCACCACCGTGCCGCCCGCGAACACCGACGTCGGCACGCCGCCCACCGCCTGCCCGCCGACGCTGATGCCGGTCAGCATCACCATGTAGAACGTCGGCGCGTTCCACGCCGTGAGGAGCGCCGTGGTCGCGAACCCCGCCGCGCTGCTCGGCGCGCCCAGCGTCAGGTACCCCGTGGAGGTCTCCTTGGGCGGGAGGCAGTACGAGAAGACCCCGCCGTACGCGCCCGCCGCCTGCGACTTGAGGGACATGGACTGCCGGCCGAGCCCTAGTAGCCCGTCGATGCCGGCGAACAGCCCCGTCTGCGCGTAGCCGCATCCGAAGAGGAACGGCGAAAGCGTGTTGCCCGGGGACAGCGTGAGCGTGTCGGAGCCGTACACGCCGGTGGTGTTGGAGCCGTCGCCGTAGCTGACCACGTACCTGCACTGCGACGAGGAGCAGCCCTCCCCGAAGATCTCCAGCTCCAGGCACGCGTCCGCGGCGCAGGGCACGGCGGAGTAGGTGGACGAGCCGGCCGGGTCGAAGAGCGGGTCCTTCTGGCTGTAGCACGCGGGCGGGGCGCAGGGCTTGCACTGCACCCACGACACGTCGCTGCCCGTGTCCAGCTCCACCGTCTGCGGCACGCCCGGCGTGCCCAGGCTCACCGTCACCACGTACTGCAGCGTGCCGATGGAGTACCCCATCGTGGCCGGCACCGTCGCGGGCCTGGAACTGGCAGTCAGCTTCAGGTTACCGCGCGCGCCGGACACCCTCCGCTGGATGTACTCCGCACGCCGCTGGTCCGCGCGTAGCACGTCGGCGAACGGCGGTCCCGCCTGCACCGACGACCGCGACGGCGCGCACGGCCCGTGCCGGTGCGCCAGCCGCAGCACCGCCGACGTGCCGTTGATCAGCTGCCGCGGCGCGATCGCTGCAAACCGCAAAGAATTCGAGCCAAGAAACTCAACCACTCTGCCCAAAAGCTACCAGCTAGCTAGCTAACTCCCTCGTTAAAAACAAGTGGACAGAGAAAAGGCAAGCCGATCGCTACCTGGCCCGGGATCGTCGCAGGTGGTGCCCGACGCCGCGAGGCTGGCGGCGGAGACGGTGACGTAGCTCCCCGCCCCCACCTTTGCCGCGGCAACATGGCGGGGCAAGAAACCGAGGGCGCCGGCGGCGCAGAGGAACCAGGACAGGAGGAGGACGCGGTGCAGCTGACTAGGGGAGACGACGAAGGCGGCCATGGCTGACGCGATCGACGGGGACAAAACGCGGCGCCTAAATAAGGCGGACTGATTGGCCGCCTGCCCGATTCATTCCACCCATCATGTCGGGCGTGGAATTTGGAATTCTTGCGTCCTGTAGCAGGGGTAGGAGGAGTTGCTGCTTTGTGTGTGATGGTGCTTGGTGCCTGGTCTTCTCCACCGAAACAGAGCAGAGGCTCCACTCCGGCTCTGAACGCGACGTAGGCGGGTCTTGTTTCGGTACGATCCCAATCCCAATCCCAACTACGAATGGGACGGTGGTTGGCTTCTGCACGCGCGTCTGGTACGTATGCACAAGTAGGGTTTGGGATCGATAACTGGAGAATGCGGTGGCTGGCATCGGCGTGACGTCCACGAGACCATGCTTCGCCAGTTTCGACGCAGTCAAGCTTGTGAGCCACCCATGGCTGCTATTTCCACACTTGAGAGTAAACAAACAAAAGAAAAAAAAACACGACCCCATGTACTCGTGTGCCAATTGCAGAATAGTGTGGAAGTTAGATTCATTCAATAATTGGGAATTTTGCCAGGGTTACGGTTCATGCAAAATTAGGGATTTTGACTTCTAATTGATTTCACATGACTAGCATACAATCAAGATTAATCAACCAATTCATCATTTGCATCGTTAGAACTTATCTTAAACATTAACCGTGCATGTTTAGAGAGCAAATTAGAGTCGTCACTAGTGTTAGTCATGCAAAACAAAATGTTAACAAGTCTTAAGAAATAACATAGTTTCTAAACCATGATCTAACAACATCATCAACATATCAAGTTAGGATACTACAGCTAGTAATCAATCCGTCCGAAAACATTGTTAGACATAACAGCAAGGACCGATGTAGATTGTTTTTTTTTTCATTATCTAGTCTCCAAACACCGTGGAATACGTTGCACTTAAGGACCGCCATGACACTACCACACTAACATATTTCCCATTTTGTCAGAACCGGCATAATCCTAATTTTAACCCTTGAGAAAATTGAAATAAATAGTATAACTTTATGCTAAACTATTATACTTAAAACTTATATTTTTAGCAAGTTGCAATCTTAGTGACTATAAATTGTTGTTTGTTATTTTACATTGTTAACCACGTACCCAAGTTTTCACATATTAGTTATAGTGGTGTTTGTTATATAATTGTGTGAAAAATACATTTGCATTGTGCATATTTGGACTAATTTTGTACCATTATTTCCTTCACAAATTATTTACATTTGCATGAACTATGTGTTATTACACATATATTTATGGTAGACATCTATCAATCATATCATGTCATCCTATCTGGAAATATCTAAAAAGTTATTTTGTGAGCGGGTAAGGATATTTACAGAAACCTCCATAGCATGAACTGAAACTCTAGAGTATAAGTAGAATTATTGGTAGGATTCGTAATTGTTTTTTCATGGTCACGTGTCTTAGTCGAGTTATAATAGATTCAATTTAAGTTGACAATGTGTTTATACTGTGTACTTTGTATACTAAATAACTCTTCGATAATAGTAGTCACCGACTAAGAAATAATTATAATGCATTATACATGTTTTCTGTTCAAACGATTTTGTTCGAGATATGCTAAATAGGTGGCCCACAGATGGTGGTTGACCCTATGGCCTAGCTAAGCGGTCCAGTTGGTGATTGACCAAGGTGAAATGTCCAATCAGTGACACCGGTGTGGCAAATAATTAGACTTCAAAAAAAAAGTGTAGCAAATTTTAAACTTCACCAACCAACGAGAGTGCCGCAAACGTGTGCCAACTCGGCACACCCAGCCAGGTGTGTTGGACAGAAGTCGTGCTAACACGAGTTTAATATGCCTCGTGCTAGCAAAGGCGTACACAAGGTTTTCAGTATCAGGATACCATGTAGCCTTTTTTTATTGTGAGCAATATCGAATCGTAGAATTGTATCTTAGTAGCACGATACTGAGATTTAATTTTTTTTAATATTTTTTATATACATATTAAAAAATACCTCAAAACAAGTTAAACATAATTGTTAATTTAAGTTTTGACCGTATTCCATGTCCTTTGTAGAGGTTTATCATGTAAATGTTGCATTTATATGTTGTTGCATTTATATGTTGAATAAAGACCGATGTCCAATATATGAATGAGTATAGCCAACTATAAATCCATAAAAAATAAGATTGATGCCCATATATGTATCAAAGTTAGTAGATATACAAATGGCTAGTTGATTTTTTTTGTCGCATACTCCACTTTGATTCACATCTCACACAAACTAATTATACTTGTTTTATTTAAGTACTTGCTTCATCTTGCGACTCTAAACCCAAAAAGTTCTCTTTGTTTACCACATTTCCATGTGTCGATGTGGCTTATTTTGTAGCATAAGTGTGGGAACGTATAGTAACAGTTTTGTATAAGGTACTAAATTAAGATAGCATGATAAATATCAGAATACGGTTAAGATACTACCATTTAATATATAATCATGATACGTATCGATTAGCAGACTTAATATCATAAAATTGTAAGGTACTACAATATGTATCCAGAATACAACCTTAGAGCATCTCCAACGGCTCAACGTTTACGATCGGGTGGTCGAAATATGCGTACCCAGACCCAACGATTCGATGCATAGTGACCGACCTGTTCGCTGGGATGCAAACGCGCCCCAAATTTGCTCCTCGGACGAACGCTGCGTGGTCGCGCCGCGTGACCACTCGCTTCTTCCCCGGACATACCTGGCAATGACCTGGATCGATGTGTCTTCTTAGCCGGCGCGACCAAAGGACGAACCCAAGCACAACAATTGACGGGGAAGAGCAACCGCAGGAATAGACCGCGTCGATCGACACGTGAACTCATAAACCACCGCGGAAAAACAATCGCAGTGCTCTTCGATTTCTACGATGTCATTCATTTTGGCTCAATAAAAACCCTACGTCACGTTCGGATCTCCAACCGGCCGCCGCCATTCATCTCTGTGACTGACATCGGCGACATGAGCAACCTCTCTTTGCTATCGGACTCCGAAACCGAGGGCAAGCCGCTGGAATGGCGACATTGGTGGGAAACTGCCACACAGAGCAGATCTAGCTCCCCACTAAGCGCGATGGCCAAGAGGAGGAGAGGGACACCGTCGCTAATGATGGCCAAGAGGAGGAGAGGGACACCGTCGCTAATGATGGCCAGAAGGAGGGGGGACATCGTCGTCGATGATGGCCAGAAGGAGGAGGGGGACACCGTCACCAAGGATGGCCACGAGGAAGAACCAGAAAAGACCATGTGGGCTCGTCTGGAGGCGGAGGAGGCAGCGGCCAGGAAGAAGGAGGCATGGCCATCGGCGAAGGCTGAGGCGCAGCCAGTGTACACCGACGACGAGGAAGACACCAAGAACGACTCGTCAAAGGGGGACACAAACTCGTGGGACTCGACGAGCTCTTCTGAAGAGGTGACGAGCAGGAAGCGCCTCCGTGGGGATGACGTGGTAGGGCCCTCTAAGAAGAAGTAGATTGTTTATGTAATTTTTTTCTAATTAGTTTGAACATCTATTTTCGCACTTCGTATGCCAAATTTGTTTCAAATATTGCACTACTTTGTTTCTGTATATATTTTTCTAATTAGTGCATGGCCGGTCTCGCTGGACAAAATGCGTCAGGCTATTGGGACTGCCCCGGCGCAAACGAGAAACCTTGACCTAGCGACCATTTCAGTGTTCAGGGCCCGACGTAAATGGATACTCGCGGTCATTTTTTACATTCGAAAAATGTCGGCCCGCTAGAGACGCTTTAGGCTCAACTTAACTTGGCCTCTTGTAGTTTCAGATGCGAGGAAAGCTGAGGCGAGGCTTCCCTTTCGCCACAGGCGTGAGCCTTTCAGAAGACATGCCTGATGTCGACATGTCGCAATGCTTGATATATTCGACGGCTGGTTGTCCTCTGAATTGTATCAGTTATAGCAGATGTACAGGTACATCCCCCAAACACAGAATGCACAGAAGACGTTGCTAAGACTGATTTAGCTTTGCACTACCATGTCGACTCTTTTTTTCGCATGCAACATTCCATTCAACTAGGTCTAGGAAGCGCTTTGGTCACGAGCTGCTACTAACTTACAGTGGAGATCGCACCCAGGTTTCGTGCAATCTGTTCAGTCGTCACCAAAGCCACACAGTAGTCAAACTGTATGATCGGCATATGCATACTAATGTATGCAAACTGGAAGTTTACAGGTGCGGTAACAAGAAAGTAAGGTTTCTGATTGAACGTCAAATGTATGTCCCAGGTTAAGAGCACCACAATCTTTACACGGGCTAGACCACTAGAGGAGCCAATGCATCTTCACGGGTAATATTAATACTGTCAGTACGCACTGGTAACTTTTTTCGACCAACACTGCGGTCGCACCTTGAGTTTCTTTTTCTTTTTGTCCAGAAAATGATGATAGCCACTGGTCTTTGCATCCATTGATGCATGCAGTCGTCCTTATAAAAAAGAAAAACATGGGAGATGAAGAGCTAATACAATGGAGTGAGATTTGGTGCACATGGGCACGAGTGATCTCTTTTTAAAAAAGTAATTGAAAATTATATTTCTAAGTTTTATAAAAATATGAAAATAAATCATGATGTAGCCAATACTGTATCGCACAAACATGTAAACTTTCAACTAAAAATAATGTGTATTTTAGGCTACACAAAAATACCAAATATGTGGATTTGAGTATAGTGATTCAAATCTCCAAAAGAAATCAGACTATCATTTTTCTGTAGCTCGGAAAATAATACATTTGTAATTGAGATTTTGTACATTAGTGGGATACCTCATCAGCTCCTTTTAGAATTTTGTTACATAATTTTTTTTAAACATATACATATAATTTTGGATTTTTTAATACGATGAGAGCATTGGTGCCCAGGATCCAAAATGACTTTTCGTAATACAATTGTCTTAAGAATTGCACGTCAGAACAATCGAGAGTCGAGAAACCCACACTTCCACACGCTACAGTGTGGAGTGTGTACCACATATAGATCCATTGAGCCGTCAAATCGATAACCTGCAAAAAATAGAAACTCTTCTTTTGTTGAAAAATGCCATTATTGAAATTCAGGATAACGTGACATAAAGCATGATTACAAATGTTCACCCTAAAAGCATGTAAGAGGGCATTTGAGAATCATGTGGTGAATAACTTTCATCCTCATTACAGTACCTTTTGACATATATGTATCAAATAACTATCTTATCTTGAGGACACCTTGAGTTTCCACCACTTCTTACTACTATAATTTTAATTATGTTTTGCAAATTTTATTTTTTGCTAGGATTGCCTCTAGGACATAGGTATCAAATGCAGAGACATAGGTATCAAAATGTATCTTTTGTTAAGAGTAAGTAGGGTTCATCTTGAGGACACCTTGAGTTCCCCAACAAATCTTAAGCGAAAGTCATGGTTATCATTAATGCCGACAGCTATCGGGTCTATGCCGAAGGCAAATGCGCCGTCGGCTTAGACCATGAGTTATGTAGTGATTTACTTGTCAGCCTACTATTATTTAACCAAAACATAGCCGTGTCCCTCCATTCCCAAAATACAGAGTATAAGATGTTTGCATATGATGGATAAAACAAATTTATACTTTTTTTTTGAAAGATGAATGTATATCTTACAGTTACTAATTTTTCATCGGCCAGTACAGAACCTCCCAAAACTTACACTTCAACAGCCGTGACCAGCAAGAACATTCTACAGCTAGCCCCTTGCCGGAAAAATAAAAGTTAAAAATAAATGATAGACAGCTGGCAAGCCAGAAAGGCCAAAGAAACGGACTGGCTCGTCATCTCATCTCCGATCAGAGCACCGGTTGCATGATCAATGCATGCATACAGCATCGTGTCACAATCCTCTGAACATCAACGGCCTCGTGCCGACCAATCCTTCTCGCCCCATCTCCATTCCGCAATTCATCGGGCCGGCGGACGGCTTGGTGCGCCGCCGGCGAGCATCGGACGATGTAGTGCTGCTCGGCCCTTCCCGTGGAGGCCCCGTCGGCGCGGCCACGGGCCCCGCCACCCTCTTGTACTTGCCGGACCACTTGGCCTGGACGTACCGCGCCCGCCTCCACGGTGGCACGTGCATGCCGGCGCCTCGGATTGACTCCGCCGCCGCGGCGCACATTACCGCGGCGACCTCCTTGAACGCCTCCGGCGTCGCGACGAGCACCGGCGGGAGGGCGAGGAGGAGCTCCTGGTACTCGGCGCTGGGCCTCGCCGTCTCGAACTCCGCGGCGACGTTGACCTCGACGATGTAGCGAGACGTGGAGAAACCCAGCGACAGCACCACGTCTACGTACTCGTGGCTGCCCGCCGGGGAGCTGCTGCTTCTCTCCCACGACGATCGGCAGATACCTGCGGCCAACCATGAAAAGAAAACGTCAATCCGTGTTGCTCCGATTCGTTTCTTGATTGTTTGTTGCTTCGATTATGTACTGTTTCTCCAAGGGAATCAAGAACGCGCTCGATGTAAATTAACTGAAAAAGGCATCTGAAAGTAAGGCACGGGAGTCGGGGGCTCACCGGCATCGAACCCTCTCGCGCGGAGCCGCTCCGCGACGCGTTTCCTGACCCCTTCGCCACCGGCCGCGGTCGTCCGTGCATCCACGACGGCGCGCTCCGCCTCGGCGCGGACCCGTGCGGCCGCCGCATCGGCGGTCGCATCTGCCAGCGCCGCTCGCAGCGTGTCTATCCAGGCGGCAGCCCTCGGCGCCACGGCCTCCTTGGGGACGGCATCCTCTCCATATCCGTTGTAGAACTCGTCGACCAACTCAACCAGGCCGTCGTCGTCGACGTCCTCGCTCCCGGCGGGCGGCGTGGTGCTGCCGAAGAACGGGCCCCGCAGCCTCGCCCTCGCCGCCTCGTCCAGCGCCGCCGTGGCCTTCTTGTACGACATCGGTGACGCCTCCATCGTCGTTGCAAGCATATAGATGACGGATTGGGGAGACTCGCCGCCGCTGAGGCCGATCGGGAGTCGGCGACCGGTTTTCACGAGCAGTTGCAAGTTTTTGGCGTGGGTGTATTTGCACGGGCCGTCCGTTTTATATATGTTTCGGCGAGCGCGTAGGATGCGTCTAGGTTCGTTTCGCACAGCCATATACGTCCAGGTGCAATGTATCTGGGAGCACACACGATACCCGTGTTGGCGTTGGGGACTATCACTATCACTCAGGGCATTGGGCATTGAGCATCGCGCATCCAGATTGCTTACCTCTTAGACCATGTACTATGTGTGTTCGGTTCAAAGAAAAACATGGCAGTGTTAGGAACCGGTTTTGATTCGCTGCTGTGTGTGAATCGCTTTGCTCTGACATACATGCATGCCAATTGATGAATCTCTCTTTTATTTTTAGTCTATGCCATGTGGGCCATTCTCCCTATCTCATGCATGCATGTATACTTTACAAAGAAGCGAAGCGGAACCGCTTTTTTGTGTCAGATGATTGATCCGGTTCCTTGCTATGTATGGAATCGATTCAAAGGGAGGAGAGAGAATGTTAGGAACCGCTTTTTTCACACATAGTACATGGTCTTATGGAAGTTTACGGCTGTTGAAAAAACAAATTACGGGAAAAGGAATACTGCAGAGTGCAGTAGCTTAAGGTCCATTGTGCGTCCAGATACACCATTACATGCTGGCATGCTGCTACAATGTTAGTACCAGGTCAATGAACTATACTCTAGATCAATGATGTTTAGCTCTACTTGAATTCTGCCGCAACAAAATGAATTTTCTAAAATATTGACCTGATGCCGGAATTCCTAAGATATGTGATTTCAGTTATACTTATCAACCAATTTTGATCAGATGTTATCTCTTCCGGATCGAAATATATACTTCATACATCTAGGTTTATTCAGATTTCATTATTGTTCAGTTCTTTGGTACAACAGTACTAGTTAGGTCCTCTTTGATTCAAAGGGTTTGGTAGGATTTTTTTTCTTTTTGGAGGATTGAATCCTCAGAAATATTTTCTATGTTGGTTATTTCATTCGTATTAATGAATCCTATAGGAGTTTAAGGAAAGACTTTCATGATTCCCGTAATACAATCAAATATACTCCCTCCATCCCATGGAAATTATATGAGATTTGTCTAAATTCGAATGTATCTAGACACTAAATAGTATCTACATACGTTCAAATTAATTTTGACAAATCTCAGACAAATTTGATGGGACAGAGGGAGTATAAAAATATTGCTACCTATGTCTAAATTTAAATATATCTAGACACTCTTTAGTCTACAGATACATTCGAATTTACACAAACCTTCGATATCCTTTTATGAACGGAGTGAGTACTGCTTCTATGTTCACTAATATACGATGTTTTAGATATTTATATTTATATAAGTTAACTTATGGACCAAAATAAAATAAAAAACCTACACATCAAAACGTTTCTAGATACATTAAAAGTCTTAGTGAACAGAAAATGTATAAAATTTAAATGGATATGACATTACGATCATTGCATATTTTTTTCTTCAAATTCATGGGTCTTTAGAATCATGTGGGTTGAAGCTCGAAGGGGGCTTAATTAGAATTTATCGATGCACAAATTATCTACTCTCTCCATTCTAAAAAAGAAGACTCAACTTTGACAAAATATGAAGATGAGTTTGTACACCCAAGCATGAGTGTGGGTGTACTCTTTGTCGTTGGATCGTTGGAGATTCGTGCAAGATGCCATGTGAGAGAAGCCATTTTCATCTATTTCCTCCATTTTCTAAAAGGTAGTGGATCCCATGTACAGGGGCAAAAGCCACCCGACAAGGCTTTTGACTCCACGCCCCGCTGCTGCTTTTCCTCTCTCCCGACAGCAGCCGGCCGCGATCAGCATCATCTCTTCCCGATTCCCATCTCGTCCACCATCATCTCTTTCCACTCTGCACCGGACAGCACCATCGGCGGCGGGTTCGGGGGCGGCCTAGCCGGAGGCGGAGGATGCGGCAACGGCGGAGGACGCGGTGGTGGCGCAGGTCGCGGCGGCGGGGGAGGATGCGGCATCGGCAGCTGCGGAGGACGCGGCGGCGGGGGAGGATGGGGCAGCGGCAGCGGATGTGAAGCCGGAGTATGAGGCATCGATGCAGGGGCCCATCGATGCAGCACCGGAGGCTGGGACGGAGGCGGCAGCTTCGACGGTTGCGGCCATCGCTGCAGCACCGACTGTGGTTGCGGCG
Source organism: Lolium multiflorum (assembly GCA_030979885.1). Classification (NCBI taxonomy): domain Eukaryota; kingdom Viridiplantae; phylum Streptophyta; class Magnoliopsida; order Poales; family Poaceae; genus Lolium; species Lolium multiflorum. Next base: position 207,708,453 of record CM061752.1, read on the forward strand.
GCAGCTGCAGTGGCGACGGATTGGCCCATCGATGCAGTTTCGGTGGTGGTTGCGGCGGCGCACCTTTTCTTCCTCTCTCTCCGGACACTCCAACCATCTTGCACCTCTCTCACCATCTCCCTGAAGTGTCCGCTCGCCTATACCTCCCCCGGCTCGACGGTGACGCACCAGCGGCCAAGCTCCACGTCTCCGTCTAGTTCGCCCTCGTCGTGTCCGTCGAGTACCTCCTCGCACCCGAGCACCCCGTGCCCGCCGCCTGGCCGCCGCATATGCAACAAGGTCGGCTCTGACGGCCTTGACGTGACGGCGCGCGAGAGTCTGGCGCCTCATGTGCCCGACCACCACGGGGGAGAACGACCCGCTCATCAACCCGTTCGTGGACGGCGCGCAGGGACTCGAGGCCCTGGCTTGCGGGCGCGTGCTCGTGTGCATAGGCGAGGGCGACGTGCTCCGCGACCGCGGCAGCCTATACTACGACCGGCTCAGGGTGATTGGGTGGAGCGGGGAGGCGGAGACATAGCAGGCGTCGGGCAAAGGGCACACCTCCTGGAGCTGGTCTGGGACGAGGCCGTCGCACATGACAGGTCATCAGCGAGTTCCTTAATCGTTGACTCCTCCCCATCGTCGGAGGAGAGGATGCAAGTACAACTTCAGCATATACTTGGGAAATAACTGCAGCTTCGTCGCCGACGCCGCTGGATGCTACTTTCTTTACACTGCATTTTGGGTTCAGAGTTTTGTTTTCCTATTGTTTATCCTTTGGTGCCTAGGATCATTTCCACGGAATGGTTTCAGCAGTGTTTTTTTTCTTAACTTTTATCAGAACAGGTTGTATTCCACGGCAGATCAAATGTTTACGCACATTTTTAATGGAAATGGATCCCTTCCTCTTCAGACCAGTTTTATCAACAAAAAACTGGAACACCGACAGATAAGTCTATGGTCAAGCACACCATTCCGGAAAGAAACACTTCACAAATCCTTAAATACACGAACAGTCTAGTGTAAGTCACTCAAAATAGCCATACATAGAATGGTCCAAACAAAGAAATGATTTACTTAGCAATCCTACCAGTTCGATTACAAGCCAAATGGTAGCAAAACAGCTTGGAACTAACACTGCAGAGATGGTTGTAGCGCCAATTACGGCGGTACACTTTCCAGCCCTGGATATCCATGCGTCTTTGCAATCAAAGAGAGCTTGATGGAGGCAGTCCATGGTGTCATCATGCTCCCACTCCAGTCTTGCTACTTCCGTCAGATACCGGCAAAGTGAAGGACATGCTTTTAGCATGGAACAGCCCAAGTGAGAATGGAGATGCTCCAAACAAAGAATGACTTGTCACGATAATCGATAATCATATCGAAATCTGCAAGCACTTGTGGCTCGTCTATCTCTTCATCATTGTCCATCCCTGCTTCACCAACAAACAAGCCAGCTGACCCATGACCTGACAAAATAAGGTGTAACTCGGTCAAGCAATTCAACTAATGCCGTCTGCACGACAATAGAAACCAAAGATAGTAAAGATATTTTCTCAGTGAGATGTATGGTGAATAAATTCATGCAAGCACCTCGGTTTGCCTGATCGTCTCTCGATGATTATTCAGTGGCAATGTGCTCGAATACGAGTTGAGCTGACTAAATTGACACACATCTCAGCTTTGTTAGGTTTGATTATTTTTGGGCAATGATCGGAATGAACATAATGAAACTACTAAAAGTTCAGAAAAAAGATGATTACCTCTAGCTGGCACATAAGGTCTTGCGATGTCTTGTAACTTCTCCGTTTCTGTAGCTTTGCCCATATCTAATGACAAAATCAACTCCCATGAATATAGATTGTAGGACTCGCGTAGGCTTCTGCAAGGGAGTCAAAAGAAGTGCCAACGACGGCAATGACCACCTAGGCAGACCCGAGCCCCCGACTGCCCGAGCCGGTTTGCCCTCTGTCGCCCGAGGTAAGGATGGAACCCTCACGCGCTAGATCCCCTGCCACCCGCGCAGGGGAGCCTCCTCGCTTCGCTGGCCGCCACCACAGCAGCCCGGGGCCGCCGCCCCGGCGCCCATCCGCAGCGATGCCCGCTTGAGCGCGGCGGCTTGTTTCGCCCGGCGCTCGCTTCGGCGCGGCTGGCTTCGTCCGCCCCGACGCCTGCTTGGGCGCGGCCTGCTTCATCGATGCAAGGGTACCCCGCGCCGCGACGGGGAGCATGGCCGCCGCCAGTGGCCACCGCGAGAACAAGAATGGATTACGGGCGGAGGAACTTGAGGAGAGAAGGGGAAATGGAGCGCCTGGGGCGGCTCTGTGCCTCTGTGACTCTCTCTGCGGATAGGGTCAGTGTGCAGCATCTCTACCTACAGTCATGGATAAAGCCTATGCTGTTGCCGGGTCACGCGGAGGAAAAGACGAGATGAACAGAGAAAGGATGTGACCGATAAAATGAGAATGGAAAATAAAAGGGTCAGACGACGAGCAGCAGCACGAATCTCAAGGAACACACCAACGGTACATAATACACCCACACTCATGCTTGGGTGTACAAAATCCACACTCGTATCTAGACACTAAATAGTATCTACATACGTTCAAATTAATTTTGACAAATCTCAGACAAATTTGATGGGACAGAGGGAGTATAAAAATATTGCTACCTATGTCTAAATTTAAATATATCTAGACACTCTTTAGTCTACAGATACATTCGAATTTACACAAACCTTCGATATCCTTTTATGAACGGAGTGAGTACTGCTTCTATGTTCACTAATATACGACGTTTTAGATATTTATATTTATATAAGTTAACTTATGGACCAAAATAAAATAAAAAACCTACACATCAAAACGTTTCTAGATACATTAAAAGTCTTAGTGAACAGAAAATGTATAAAATTTAAATGGATATGACATTACGATCATTGCATATTTTTTTCTTCAAATTCATGGGTCTTTAGAATCATGTGGGTTGAAGCTCGAAGGGGGCTTAATTAGAATTTATCGATGCACAAATTATCTACTCTCTCCATTCTAAAAAAGAAGACTCAACTTTGACAAAATATGAATGTATGTATACTGTATATTTGTTTTAGTGTGTAGATATATGCATATTTAGACAAAATTGAGACATCCTTTTTTGGACGGAAGAAGGAAAAGATTGAAACAAGGTAAATAGGGTTGTGCAAAACTGGCTAAAAACCATGTCAACCCGGTTAGCAGGATAAGTTTATTTCCTTTCACAAATCTAGTACTCCCTACGATTTAAATTAATTGACTTAACTTTGCCTAAATATGGATGTATCTAGACGCGTTTGTTGACGAGATACATATATATCTCAACAAAGTTGAGGCAATTAATATGAATTGGAGAGAGTAAAAAAAAACTAAGCTAAAACCAGCTGAACCGTTTTTGCCCATCCCTGGAGGCAAACATAACCATGAAAGATAAAAGTTGCAGAATTCAAGTAGATCCCGGTGACACCAGATCAAATAAAAGCTGAAAACCCCGAATACACCAACAAGTAGCAAGATGAACTATCGTTCTTTTTTTCTTTCGAGAAACCAAAATGAACGATGGTAGGGGAAGTTTCGTGACCCCGCGACCTTTTCAAGAAAAAGGCTTTCTTTGTTACGCTTTCCGCGGCCCCTAAGATGACACAACAGCTTTTGGTGAAGGCAAAGGGGCAAGGATCGCGATGGGCAATTTTGTGGCGAAGAGGGGTCTGATGCACGGAGAAACCCGACGGGGCCAACAAACGACACAGAGAACAGTAACGACAGTGAAATTCGCAGTTGCCACTTGGACGAAAATATGTGATTTGGCGAGACAATCGGCAAGCAGCATATCATGTTGTGTCAAGCAGTCACAGAAGCGCCCTCGCGTCCCGTACAATCTCAATCGTTCGGCTGTGGGAGTCTGGAAGCCGGTAATGCATAGCAGCATATGCTACCAAAGTTATGCAGGTAAAGAAATACAGTATAAGCCACTAACCAACCACTAGCGAGCGTTAACTGTTGAGTGCCGGAGTCTACTGCAACATAACCCCACAGCCACAATATCATTTGCCAGAACCATTTCTCAATCTGGTGAAATCAAAAACATCCAGCGACATATTCGATAGACCTAGCAGTAACATGCATCCGTAACAAATGTTATGCAGCCTGTCGAGTCATCTTAAGAGCTGTCCATCTGGTTATCAGTCGAAGTTGGGGCGACTGCGCCGTTGTTGTTCCCTGCAGGATTGACTCCCATTGAACCCTCGGCTCCGAAAGTAAAATTACTGGGAACATTGTTTGGGCCAGCTCGCTCGAAGATGGATGGCACAGCAGTCTGGTTGAATGCAGGCACTTGGATGTCGCCTGATGGCTTCGGGAAACCAAATCCGAGCGAAGGAAATGACTCAGTTAGAACTGCTGTCTGAGCTAGCGTACCAGCGTTGGGTGCAAAGAGCTTCTGTTCGTACTCAGTAAGCTGGCTCTGAGAAGCTGTACAAAAGAACATTACAGTTAGCTTGTGCGAACACATTTGGATCAAAGTCATACAGTTTGAAAATGCAACAAAAAATATTACTGGCTGGATTTGCTCAGCTGAGAAACAGATGACTTGGTTGTACTTTTTAGTTAACAAGAATGGCAATAACTAGGTGGGAGAAAAGATATCTAAGTGTATTCTTTGGACGTGCCTAAATGAAGGAAACATGATCAATCTGCATAAAAGGTCCTGAAAATATTTGATGCGTTCAATGACAAACACATACCTGCAAATTAACTAAAACAGTCTGCCAAATTTATCTTAACAAACCAATTTCACAGTAGATGTACTGCTAATGATACATTCAATGACAACACATATCTGTTGACTGATTCAAGAGAACGGTCGAATTTATCTTGCTACATCAATTTGCTATGTATGAGTAGCCGCTATTAATGATCCAGAGAACCAAATATAACGATGGTTGATTGGCAAGGATTTTTCAAGGCAAGAGAGGAATCTTTGCTACTAAACAAACTACAAAGAATATGGAGTTACCTTCTGTTAGTTGGACCTGTGGCCGCCTATCTTTTACCCACTGGAAAGACGGTGCAAGTCTCCACCCTCTAGACTTCATCAAGAAGGCCGTTACCACAGCAGCTGACCTAAAAAATGTGTTCGAGGGAAGTATTCGCCAATCAGTAATGTGTTCCTGATAAGTAATAATCATCAATGAATTAACACAATGCTAACACTACAACAAGCACCTGTTTTTCCCGGACATGCAATGGACAAGAACACGTGATTGACCTCTTTCACATTCTTCTGCAATTGCAGAGAAGGATGAGGTGAGGCAGCATCTTCATAGACAGTATGAGAGCAAGGAGAAGGATATATCCGAGCTCAGTACTGGAGAAGAAAAAAATATTTTGTTCCTATTGCAGTAGCCCATTCGTTCAACAATAATGTAAAGAACACGAGCAACGGAAAGAGTGGAGTGCACTAAACAGGCAAAGGTTGGAACGAAGCAAGAAAAGGAGTCCTATGGTGTCCAATCTATTGGAGTGGTTTCATTTCATACGAATGAATGGCGATTTTCACCAACTTAATGAAGAATGTGCTCACTTCAATGGGGCCAGCTGACACCCTGCCTATAAGTCGGCTGGTAATAGAGTAGAACTAGATATATAACATAAATCTATTTCTTGACATGAACAAATTTAAAGGATGGTACGGGTTTCAAAATTCATATTTAAACAATGACAGAAAGACTGATACTACAAAATGAGAACTGAAAATACAGCATTTTAGGATTAGAGTGTAAGGAATATATGCTGAAACAAAATAAAGCAACAATGTCAGAGTGACAAGGCAAAAAATAAAAGTGAGCAGTAGGCAACGTACAATCTATTCCAGACCAAAATGCTGAAATCATAACATGGACAATACCTAGAAACTGAGTAGCACCATCAAAATCCAAAGTTTTCTCATCTTGGAGGCAGTGATAAGTGAATGAATTCCGGTAAAGATTATGGCAATCTGGCACAGTCTGTTAAGCAGTACACTGTGAGTAACCTTCAACTTTCAAATGAAACATTGAAATAACAACAGGTAATGCTGACATGCTGAACTCCTAAACAACAAAAGACAGAATGACAGATACATACTATATAGAGATAACCGCAATACTGATCTCAGAAGTTATCACGAGAATGTATTAAAATGAGGAACATCTTAGGCACAACAGGTTTGTGAGTTTCTTTCTCTTCATCAGTTTTCCCAGTTCCCCACTCGCAGGATGAACAGTGAATTGTGGAAAAGTTGTTTGTAAAGTGCAAATAATACAAACACATGTACTACCTCTGTCCATAAATAGGTGTCTTAGATTTTTCTAAATTTTGACAAATCTAAGACACCTATTTATGGACGGAGGGAGTATTATAGTGGTGTAGACGCTTCTAGAAAACAGAAGCACAGAAAAACAATGACTGTCTCGCCTGTAGCCTCGCAAGAGAAACTGGCCTTACAGAGAAAATGACCAGCAAAAACCATTGATGGCCATGACTGTCTCGCCTGCAGCCTCGCAAGAGAAACTGGCCTTACAGAGAAAATGACCAGCAAAAACCATTGATGGGCATACGATACACATCATTTATACAACAGCAATATCAATTATTTAATTCATGGCTATCATGCAAGGAAATACAGATAACTTACATAAGGTACTCCCTCCGCCCAGAAATATGCGTCCTAGATATGTCTAGATACACACTAAAACGCGTATGTATAGATACATGCGAGACAAATCTGCAATACTTATTTCGAACTGAGGGAATGGTAATTAGCATGATAAGTTATTCCTCGTTTTCCAGAGTTTGACTATGTACGCCTTATTCTAATCAATCAAAGGTAACCAATGAGCCACACCTTTTATACCTACATAAGTTCCAAACAAGTGATAACCCACTTGGGTCCTCCTATTTGTGCTAGATAGAATCCATTCATGCTATTTGCCTTTCCTTGCACTTAATAAGCCTATAGATCACTTAAGAATCCATTAATCTCTGGTTCAAATTAGTTCAATATTCCTACAGCTTAAGCCTTACCTTTTCTGGAAAACCATAATTATGCTACGAATTCATCATAACTACTACCTTCAGAAGCAAATTCAATGCAGTGGCTAATAAAACGCAAGCAGTAGTCGTGCCACAATCAAAAGCTACCAAAAATAACATCCGAGGCAAGTGTGCTGCACGATAGATTAAGAACCAGAGAGGAGTGGTACCAGGCACTGTGCAACGCTCACATCAAACAAAATTTATACGAGCAATAGGAGTGGGATAATAATGGTACTAGCAGCAGACATCTAATCAGCACGAGTCAAGCAGTTCTGCAACCCTAGATAGAATCACTCTTGAAGCGATCTTACAAGTCACCGAACCCTAGAGCAGAACCCCCACAGAAACGAATGCCGCGCGCAAACAATTCCAAAGTAAGGTGGGGAACAAGGATCGGGAGGAGGGAGGGGAGGGCGATACGCACGTTGAGGATGTGGGTGATGTTGAGCGTCTTGAGGACCTCGGAGCGGGAGGCGTTGTCGTAGCTGCCGAGGAAGAGGAAGCCCGGGAGCACCTCGGTGGGGAAGGCGGAGTCGAGCCTCGCCGGGGCCGCCGCGTCGGCCGCCGCCGGCCTGTGGCCGCAGACCCCGCATATCTCCCCCTCCTCGCACTTGTGGTAGTGGCCGCAGACCCCGCACGGGTTCTCCCTCTCCCGCTTCCTCATCGCCGCCGTCCGCCGCGCCGCTCGATCTGCGGGGAGTTGGTGGGATCGCGGCGGCGGCTCTGGGTTTGGGTGCTTGCCCTTGGGAGGAAGCAAGCAAGCAGCGGGGTCAGGAAGGGGAAGGCGATGCGATTTATTTTTTTTCTCTCTTCGAATTTTGATTTGGATCGGATCAAGTCGGGTTGGGGTTTGTCACGTTTCTGTGTTCCGCCCTTGCGAGTAGAAAATGGCCGTCTGGCCCGTTGATGCTGGGTTGTACGATAGAGGAGGGAGGGGCGGTTGGATTTAGATTGTGTTTTTTTCTGATTTTTTTTTTGAAGAGAAATGGCACTTTTATTAAACTCGGTATGTTGCATAAAAACGGTTCTCCCTCCGCATATGTCAAGACCATGAAAATCGAGACCTAGACATGTCCCATGGTATTGACAAAATGCGAGACCTTGGCGCTCTATTGAAGCTGCATCGGCTGATAATATGGACGTGAATGATTGGATCCCATTCGATCTACATATACAAGAGCGACATGCGCCAATCCGCGTAGATATCCGGTGGAGAAGACCGGAACACGTTGGCGACTAGATTGAGGAGGACCGACATCAGGCAAATACCGTCTTGCCACTACAAGAGCACTCGGGCCAAGCCACCATTATTTGAGCCAAGCCAGCAGGCCAACACGCCGCCAGCTGCCTTCATGCAGGACCGGACGCCCCAATCCCCCCACCGGCAACCTAAAGCCATTAGGCCAAGCCAGACATCGACAAAGGAGAAGACGACCCACACAACCAGAAGCCTACTCCATGGTGTTACCACGACCCTGAGCGCGTCGTTGATGTGAGGCCACTGCCATGGCTTCTAAGCGAGTTTGTGCCACCGCAGGACCACTCCGCTATGCCCCTCGCCTAGGTCATGTCCTGTCGGCAACGACATCTCGCGCTGTCATCCTCCAAGCGAGAAGAAGAGGGGACCCTGATGCTACCGACGTTGCATAGGCTTCGCTCTGCCACGCCCTCTGGCGACGACAAGGAGGGAGAGAGGATGACCAAGGCGGTGGTGGCACTGGGAGGTCTCGTCGTTGCTTGTCAAAGCAACGCGGAAACCCTAAATCTTCTAACAAGTTCGAAGTCGCCTAGATGATTAACTATATAGAAGGGTGAAAATGCACCGGAAGCAAAGATGTATAATTCTCTCACAGCGATGACAGAAGTGGTACTTGGTGTTACCCGACCCATTACACTTTGTAAAGTTATGCTTAATAAGGATGTCAGCTCTCACTGGTACTACGAAGCACGTGCTCCTAGGCACTATGTGAGACTAAAAGGTGGGTCATGTAATGTAAAAGTACTACAATTTTATAGCTTACTATTGTACATGTTAGCTATAAGTTAACTATAGATGATGTGACAAATTGTTATAGCCGGCTGCCGGCTATACTATTGTTCTTGCTCTAATGGAAGTATCACAGCTAGTATCATGCACTACATGCATGCAAAAAGTTGATGTGTCACATTAATTAATGAGACTACTCACAATGGGAGTATCATAGCTAGTATCATGCACTACATGCATGTAAAAAGCTGATGTGTCACATCATTTAATGATGAAAGAGATGATAGTGGTATCATAGGTAGATACCGTATCATATCACGTAGAACTAAAAAAAGTAATCCCAAACAAATCTTGTACACTCTCTACAAATCATTAAATACATGTAACATAGATACTACTACATGATACTATGCATTGTGAAGATAGTATGTACACTAGTATCATACTACGTATGCATAATACTACTATATGATACTCCCCATTATTCCTTAAAAGGCTCAATACATGGAATCCATCAATTTATTATTTTACATGCATATTCATTGGAATTCGTCATGAACTTGCGACAATTGAATCATAGGCAACTGCCTTTCTAGGGCATTCCTTGAAGCAAGACGAGGCCCAACTAAATCTTTCATAGACTGTCACATTAGTCAGGACCTTCCCAACACCTGGGTGACTATCGCTTTTATAATTCAAAGCTGGGTATTGGTCTCGGAGGGTGGCATTTCTCATCCTCCGAGAACCGAATTCTCGAGCCTTTTTTGGTAGAGAATGATCTAAGCAAAATAAATGTTCTTTCACCACCATCAGACCTGTTTGGAACAGCGAGTTGGGTTGCGGTTTTGGCATTTCAAAATAAAATTCAATTTTGACAAGCTATTTTTTAGGACACCTGATTGTGCCACGCTGACGCTGACATGCGGATGATTGTCTAGTCTACTGCGTTCAATTTGACCTCCTGTTCATTTTTTCTTGTGAACATAGATCAAATGATGGACAATCAAAATTTTGGTAAAGCCGTTTTAGTTCAAGAGAGCGAATTTTGAATATTTCCCCCAAACGAGGGCCAAGCTTTTGGTGACGACTACAAAGTTGGCAGGGTAAATATTGGTAGAATGTCGACACGAATCTGTGTTCCAAAAATGTCTGAGTTCACTCTAAATCGGATAAACGTGGTGTTTATATCATTAAACAGACACAGCAATTGCTGCACTACACTGGACAAACAAACATGGCAGTACAGTAAAGAGAAACTTCAGTTTACCAACATCCACTAAACCGGCTGATAAAAATGCTAAACCTGGAAGAGCATCTTTTTCTACTACTACTTAAGATATAATTCAAACTAGACACATTACAACCGCTCAGAGGTTAGAACATCACTAAGCCACTAAACCAGTTATCACAAGATTCGGCATCAGATGATCAAACTCCAGTTCAGAACCTAACAAGAGATCACTAGCTCACTACACACAAAATTTTGGCAGGGCACTGGAAAGAGGAGGGCACAATTCATGGTGAGCAAGGGATAGGATCAGTGTTGGAGTGATGAATGGATGTGTCTTCTTCCTTCGCAGTTACAGCTTCGTCCAGGGAAGCTGATGTTTTCACCGCGGCAGTAGCTTTCTTGCCATCCTTACCAGCAGACCGGGAACTCTTGCTTTCGTTCTGCTGGGTGCTGATTGAGAGTCTTCTACCAGGGGATCCATTTGTTACGCTACCGTTGGGCTTCGGGCCAGCTACCTTCTTTGCACTGGCCAGTCTGTAGGGACTGACTCGTGTTCCGAAGGGCCCTTCCCGGTCAATGTTTAGTAGTTGCTCAGTGTACCGCTTCTGTTCCTGGAATGTGAAAGAAGCGTAACTACAAAAGCTGATTGAATCATGGCATTTAACAAAACAAGAATAAGAGTCACTAAAGCATCCTTATTGGTTTATATGGGGATATCACATATCTTATATCAAACGCAATGGCAAATTGGCAGCTGACCAAGGAAATTGGTACACAATGGGCAACACTTTTTGCTGGGAAAAACTTTTGGTAAGCAAAAAAAGTGGTTGATATTAGAGATAACAACTACACCTATTGGCCAACATGGCAGATTGACAGCTGAAAAACGAAACTAACATACTGTTAGTACATAGCATTAACCAAAAGCAATAATGGTACAACTAGATTCAGATTTAATACCCAGTTGGCACTAAAAGGCTTCTAAGAGTAAATAAAGGAATTCACACTAACCCGCATTTTCTTCTTCTCTTCTTCCTTCTCTTGCCTAAGCATAACATACTCATCCAACATAGCTAGAAGAGGAACACCATCATATGTGAAGGACAGACCATGATTCTCTTCCCAAGCCCTAGTCTTGGCCACCAGAGTTTCAACAAGGACTAAAGAATGCTTACATCAGCAAAGAAACAGGAAAACCATAGTTCAACAAGAAAAGCATTAGCCTGTCCTGCATTTTCCTACAAAGCGGCTCTTCTACCCATAGATAGTAGTGGATGCATAAGTAGAAGGTACTGTATAAATCATTTGGTGTCACCGCACAGATTATTTACTTATGCACCACTAAAAGCACCTGAAATTAAATTTTGAGGGAAAAGGCACCTGGAATTTTGTTAACTTGAATTCGAGCCTTTTCGGCACGTTTGAGATTCAGATGGGCACCTCTGCCTGAATTATATCTGGTGTCATCCTGAAAACAGAATTTGTTGTGAGAAAAAATTAGGAATAAGTGATACCACAAGCACGATAACAAGATCTACAAGAACTCATAACTAGCATACTCGGCTATAATCTTCAAGCCAGCTTTCCTCCTCACAAGCAGATATCCACCTCTCAACTTTATCTAATATTTCTTTTCTGCTCAGAGCTTCTTCCTTTGCTTTCAGTATCTGACTATCCATATCAGCGATCAATTCCGTAGGTTCCATGTTGCCTGACTCGATCAGCGCAAATATTTTATCATGGGCAGCTGCTGTGTCTAGTACTATGTGAGCACCGGCATAAATATCTTCCAGTGTGGTTTGTTTCTTAAAAGCGATTTCTTTCATCTTGCTGTACTTTAGCTCATCCAATCTTTGAACTTCAATCTCAACCTGAATATTGTGGAAAAAAGGTCAACAAGAAACTAAAGGAAACAAATAAAAAAAATGATATTGCTTCATCTCACTTGATTAATCATGTCTAGAGCAAGTGCTCCAGGTGCAGTGACTTCATCAACAGTTGCTGTTCTGTTACATGTAACATGGTCAAATAAGCTTCTTTCTTCCGTTGGTGTATCCATGAGATCCCATAGATCATTTAGCTGACTGACAAGCTCTTGAAGCTGGAAATGATATTTCAAATAGCATTCATGAGACTGTGCATGTAAGAATATAATAGCCATTGGATGGCAAGTACATAAGTGGAATCGCTTTACCTTATTTAACCTCAACGTTTTGTCCTCATTAAGAGTGGCTATTGTTCTATCGAGTTTTGACAGGGTATCACTGCTAATGCTCTTGCGGTCCTTACTGACAGAGTCGTCTAGACTGCTATGAACTTCAGTTATTATGCTAAAATATTCCATCCCCAATACAGTACAGAGACCATGTACTGTACTTACATGCTCGAGTACCTTCTTCAGCCTCTCTCTCTGTAATGTCAAGGAAAATATATCTTATTATCACAATGAAACCAAATATACATTCAATGCCAAACATTAAATATTCCTACAAAGAAAATGAAGCGGAGAGATGCATACCTTCTTTTTCTCAAGCTCTTGGAGCTGAGACTGAAAGTCCCGAAGCTTCTCATCTGTCAAGTCGTCCTCATTAATTTGTGGTATTGCCACCTGCTGGCCTATCTCAGGACTGCCAGCAAGCTCACCCCGAATTTGTTCGATTCTTGACATTATATCAGCAAATTCCTTTATTCTCTCTTTTTTCTGCTTGCCCAGTTGTTCAAGTCTTGGAGCTAAAGCAGCTAATTGTTGCTTTATCGTCCGCGTTGTTTTCTCAGGCTGCATAAATGAAGCATTATATAGTTTAAACCTTGTAATCTTTAGGAAAACGTGCCAAATTATCATTTCTCATATGGCATGCGGTAAGGCATTAACAAGGTTCAGGAGCCAAAAGCCCAGCCCCACAAAAATCAAAACATTGCTGCAAGACAGAGATCATCAAAACATACAGTGGATCAAGCATGCCTCACTCTCTTCAGAGTTATAGTCAGAACGAAATTGGCCTAAGCTTACTGAAAGCAGACACATTTTCACTTACACTTGTCACTATTGATTTCTCTCCAAGGGCAGAGGCAAGCCTGGCGAGCTCCATCTTTGAGTAGTCCAGTGCTTGGAGAAGAAGGTCCCTCGACTTCATTGCCTGATCAACTTTCCTCTTGTAGACATCCAGGCATTCCTGATCCAGCTGAAACAGAACCTTGTCACGGTCCTCATCGCTCTCACCTACTTCGTCCCATACTAACTAACAAACGCAAAACAGAAGGAACAACAAGACCGCAATAGTACCAATTCAAACACGAGAAAAATGAATCAGCTCATATATGCCATGATGAAGGAGCAGTTTGAGCAGGTACCTGCAGTTTTTGGAGCAATGTTCCACACGAGGTCTGACCGTGCGGAACATCCATTGCGGAGTTGCTGAATCCTTACGTTGAAGGCTCGAGGCTGCGTGTTGAGCATTTGAATCAGATAGGAATATGTGGTGAAAGTAAAGACACGTAGCTGGCATTCTAGCTAATTCTCCCAAAGTTAACATCTCCTCCCATAATTGGCAAGAATACTGTTAAAATGTCAATTACTCCAATCCAAAAGCTAATGGCCCAAAGGCCCCAAACACAACTACAAGTAGTCACTAACTGCCAGGCACATCAGCAAAACAGCTAGGCATAAGCTTCGGTTTTGGGAGTATCGACAGAATAGGCAATATGGGTCTTGCACCAAATCCACGGATGCAATGCAGCAATAATCCAAGGAGAGCCAGCACTCGACCGTATCGAGACTCACCATCGCGACCAAAGCAGGAAGGTCGCACAAATCCAAAACCACAAACAAGGTCCACTACCGGTACCGGAAGCACTTGCTAAATAATACTGGAAAAATCGGGTTACCCGAACCAGGGGGAAAGAAACATGATCATTCCGCCGCTGTGGCAATCCATAGCCCAAGCTAAGAGCGTTCCCCAGATCCCACATTCACACGAATCTTTCCGCTCATCTACATTGAGCATCGCCTCGCCAGATCTCGGCATGAACAGTAGGAAGGCTTACCAGATCGCGCGAAGGGGAGAGCAGGTGACGGATGCTGGAGCTAGCGTGTGGTCAGAGGCGGGCCGTCGCCTGAGTGGCGTACGGGGAGGGGAATGGCGGAGGGGGGTCGGTGGTGGTCGCACTGTTTGCTGCTTGGCAGTGGTGCCTGCAGTGGAGTGGGTATGTGGGAGTGACGTGGCGGTCGGCGGAGCGATCGTCGGGCGGGTGCGGCCCGGGATCAAGGAGGATGCGGCGGTCGTGGCTCGACGCGCTGACCAGATATTCTGACTTGTGCACAGGTTTCGGAGCACTCGTCTCCGATATGACCGAAATGATAAAAGAAATATTCTCGGATTTGAAAAGTTAAAAAATAGGCTATAACAAAATAGCGTGGCCTAAAAATACTATTAGACGATTATACGCTTATTAACGCGAATAAGCGCTATAGCGTCGAAATAATGTAGCGTGGCTTTATCTATATATAAGGTTAATAGCGCGCTATTTTTTTCCATGTTTGAAAGTAAATATTTCAAGATCCCCGCCGGCTCAGTCTTTCGGAGGTGCTCATAGGGGTAGGGTGTGCGTGTGTGCGTTCATGGGAGTGAGTGTATGCGCGTGTATATGAGTGTCTACGTTGTACTGTGTTCCTCAAAAAAAAGATTTGAAAGTAAATTACTAGGAGAGTTTGGACTTCGAACTCGTGGAATTTAAATGATTTCTAGAGTAAAATACATGGGTAGTACTTGAACTTGTTGGAGGCATTCATATAGGTCATCGTACTCAAAGAATACCAACTTACGGTGACTAAATACGCATGAAGATTCATCTACGGTCACTCATTTCTTGTACAACATTGTATTTGGTGACGTGGCAATGTGTTGACCAGTCTTAGCAGTGTGTTTCTTTTGCAAAAAAATGCTCAACTCGCCGGAGGCCACCGTCGCTCTGCCGCCCGGCCCACCTCGCCGCCGACCAGAACGAGAGGCTAGGGGCCAGGCCGCGGTCGGGGGAGGCGGTCCTGGACACCAGGAGAGGCTGGAGGCCGAGGAGCTCCGGGATGGCGAGGAACGGACTGCGGCGGCGCTCCTCCACGACGCCTGCACCATCACTGTCTTCGTTGACCTTGCCGTCGCTGTCTTAGCTGGCGCACCGGAGAGGCGCGCGTCGGGCATGGACGGCGTCACGCTGCTCCAGCTGGTGGCGGCGGACGGCTCGGCCAACGCAGTCGCGGCCTCGTCCGCGGGTGGGTTCGATCTACATCGGCGGTGGATAGGAATTTGAAGCCCGGGGTGAAGGAGAGCATGGGGTGCACGCGTGGCCTCGTCGGCGGCGACATAGATAATAATTGTATCAACGCTCCAGCAGGCGGCGCTCCCAGCTCCTCTCGATGTGTGTATTAGACGTCGCCGCGTTGCAGCTCAACGTCGTCAAGGCGCCATATCGTGAGCTGCCTGACGCATTGCTCGTCGGAATGCTGCCGTGGCGGCGGCGGGCTATCTGATGTTGTTCATGTCCGGATGTGCCGATGTGAGGCTGTGAGCTAGCTATTGTGTTGTTCACCTAGGAGAGAGGACGCAGTTCAAATGGCCGGGTTGACTCACGCCGGCGTACTCCGGCGACGTCTACGCCAATTTTGGGAAGGTCATCTCAGGGTGAGCTGGAGGTGGGGGTATAGGACAGAATATACCCTTTTCCAAGACAAGATGTACGAGTTGGGGTTTTTTCTGCAAAATATAACACCATGCAGGGGCTGACAGGTGGGCTACTTGAGTGCCACATCGACAAATACTTGGCGTTCTCAGCACCAGTGACCGTAGATGATCCTTTGCACGTATTTAGTTACCGTAAATTGGTATTCTCCAAGTATGATGACCTATCCGAATCTGGTCAACAAGTTTAAGTACTAACCATGTATTTTACTCTGATTTCTATATCAAATTATATTATCCAGAAGAGTAAACTTTAAACTTCATGTAATGTTGAATTGATTAGGTGGATGATCAGCCATTTTTACACCGTTTTGTGACTTGAATGAATGTCGGTCTTTGGGGAGTTGAAATGCAACCTTAGTAAAACAAGGGAAACGGCTACTACAACAAATGCAGTGTTTCTTTTTCTGCACTTTGCAAGTGGATAAATTGTAGTCTAACATTTCATTGCCTAAGTTAGGTCAAGAGCCTATCCATCAATACAACTAAAAGATACTACCTCCATTCCAAGGCTTAAGGCTATATTTTTTTAGAAAGTCAAGCTATCTTAAGTTTAACTATGTTTTTATCAAAAATCATTAACATGTAAAATACAAGATCGATATAATTAGCTAGATAATGAAATATATTTTCATATGGAATCTACAAAATATCATATTTATTGATAGGTTTTTTCTAAAAATCTAGTCAAACTTCACTTGATTTGACTTTTCCAAAAAAAAAAAAAAACCTTAAGCCTTGGGATGGAGGTAGTAGTTACCAAATTATCTACAAAAAACAGGTGAATACCGAAGGAACACCAGGAAAATAACCTAGAGATAAGGCCTAGACTAGATAAAAGGAGGCCAAGGCACACAATCATGTCTAAACCCGTGGAGGTGTGTCACACAATGACACAAAGGGTGGAGGAGTGTCACACAAAAGGTCATAGCGATTTCCATAACCTTAGAGAAAGGTCCACAACTGTCCTCATTGTCTCTCCGTCCAAGCATGTTTGAATGATCCCCTATGGCCCTATCGTTAATAACGGTCGGGCTGAAGCAATCATATAAACCTAAAAATATATATAGCTACCAGAGACTACCCATGTGCTCAAACAACAAGCTAGTGGTCGAGTATCATGTAGCTCAACATCAATGAACCCCACGGTTGAGAGGCCTGCATGTACCTGATCTCTGAGACCTGCAAAGGAACATATCAACTTGTCAATCGGTACCAATGACGACTTGTTGTATGTTCCAACATCTAAAGATAGGCTTTCATCATTTTATTTGGCCTTCCTCTTGTGCCTCCTTGACTCCTTCCTGGTCTGATTCCTGAAAGTTTCACCAACTTATTATTTGCACGCTTGACTGTTTCGATTGTATAGTTCTTGCTCTTCTTATTTAGCTCTTACAAAAAAAAATACTTGCACTACATATTTGTGTGATAATTGTGCAACAACAAGTTAAGGCTTTGAGAAAATTATGGTTTTTTATACTGAGTTAGGATCTTATTTCACAATGAAACCAGAGACCACCCAAATGAGAATGTATTTTGTACATAATTTTTATTTTATTTTGATGCAACATTAAAAAGAGTTCTACCAAAATATTGAGAAAAATGATTCTTCCCTCACTTTTGATCTTTTATACAGCTCATAACAGACGTTTCTTAGTAAAACAGGTGGAGATCCCCATTATGTTGTATTTTTGTCTAAACATGAAGACCTAGCGGGCAACCATGCGATTTGTTTCCATCGACTTTTTGTACTCCAGAGCAGGCAGACAGGTAATGTTGAGGCCACTGCCTCTCTTGCGTTCTCACCAACGCCACCCAGAATCAGTTCGGATAGAAACCACATTGTGCATGGCAAATGCGACATTGTGTCCCCCAAAATGCAAGTGTTTGGTTGGGTGCTTGGTTCATCCGTAGCATTTATGATGGCAACATTTTGAATTTGTGAAGTTGAATAGAAGAAGTTAAAAATATTATATTATTTTTTTGCGGGAAAACTTAGTATATTCTTTTTGCTATGAATTTTACGGTAGTATCTTTCCTACTTGTATCTCCATCTCCGCAACAACAAGTATACATCAAACCAAATTTAGTTTTTTATGGTACAAACTACATTGTATATTTATTCACACATGATGACCATAATCTAGTTTGTTCTTAGCATTGCAATCGTTTACACTTTACAAGTGACTACTTGTTTGTTGTCTCGGATATAGCTTGTGGACAGTTACAAAAAATATGGCTCTAATGTCCCATCGAGGTCACACTCCAAATATTAAGTGACACGATATAATACTTCACCCAGGTTTCATTTAGTAAATCTCTTGAGTTATTTACGAATCATCTATATTGAAAAATTACCATCTACTTGTTGTGGAACTTTTGAAAAATATTTTTATTAATATTTTGACGACAAATTGGTAAATATAGAGGTGGAATATATCATGTATATATAAGTGTAATTTTTTATGCTCCATGTACAGGGGAATGGTGTGGTTCATGAGAATGTAGGATCCTATTACACATTACTTAACTTATAATTTTTTAATTACATTAATAGATAAGCATATCATTATGGTAAAAGGCCCTCGAAGGAATAATGTTGTGTTTTTCAAACTTGTATAATCCGAACCTCACTGTTAATATATTTGCCTTGATCCTAGAAAACACCTCATAAGTCAACATATCTAGTTGGATCATTGGCTGTGTAATCATGAGAAACATCAATGAATAAATGTCTAGACCCTAGAAACGCCCTCTTAAATAACCACCTGAAACGTTTCCTTTCTTCATGATGAAGTATAGTGCGTTGGATTATGCCATCTGAAAGAATATGATAGATTATTCATTTTGGGACCTTTCTACAAAAGATATTGGCAAAATATAGTAAATCTAGACTATTCTAACCAGTATGCATTGCACTTCGGTTATACAATCGTCACCTACTCAACTATCCCCTTAGTTTTCCGAGACAAGTTCACTTTACCCTGTGGTTTTTTCTAGGGTTCGTATTAAAATCCTCAACTTTGCTTTGGTTCAAATATCCCCGACTTCAGATATTGTTTATGATACCCCTTCCAAGGACTGAGTGGTTTTTGACTATGTTTTGCATGCGACCTCACTAGTTTCTCTCTCCTTTGTGTCCACTAGGTCAGTGTTGAAATACAATAGAGCGATAGTAGTTGCGCACCATGTTGCATCATTAGTAACAAAAATAGGTGCGCCACTAATATTCTTTTTCTAGTAGTGGTATATGCTCTTTATAGCGGAATTGTATATCCGCACTGCACATACACAAAAGGTTGTGCAACTATAAGGTGGAGGGCCAAAACGAAGATCTTACTTTTCAGTTTATTTTCTCTCTAATTTTCCAAAGACGGTGTTCACAGATATGTTACCATCTGAGCCAGCATTTTGTGGCGACAACAAACAACTGGTCTGGCCTAGCCGTGGCCAATTTAAGGGGTTCTGTGGAAAATGGTGTGTCTGCAACGCATGGGATTAAGGTACAGTTCAAGAGCGGGACTCCGAGGAGAAGCCATCGGGAGGCGGCTGAAAAAATCCATCTAGGGTTCAGTCCCCTCGCTGGCAACGCTGCTGGTCCGCTCCGCCTCCGGTAGCCTTAGGGCCTTGGAGGTTTGGCGGAGCATGGCCTCTCGCCGGCCGCGGGAGGATTTTTGTTCTTTGTTAGGTTATTTTCAGTGTCTTCTTCGGAATGGTGAGGCGGCGGCTATATCTTGATGTCAGAATAAGGTCCTCCCCGCTCTATCCTCGCTCTGGTGGTGCGTCTAGCATCGACGAAGGGCGCGTGGAGTCATGTGCCCAGCGGATCTCGCGGGATCCGATTGGTTTTCGTGTTCGTTCGTGTGGTTTCAGGTCAGTCTCTTCCTATCTACAGTTATCATCTTTGGCGACGGTTGCTGCTCTGGTGCGTTGGTCCTTTGGGAGCTTAGCACAACGACTTCCCGTTTGTTTACTACAACAAGCTCTACTACGACAAGTTTTGCCCGGCTCCGGTGATACAGGGGCAAGAACAGCGGCACGCCTTCAGCTTGCGTTAGTGTTTGTTGTTGTTGCTACGTGGTTGAAAGACCTACTTATAATTTTTATTACTTTTAAATTAGTTTTTACTGCTATTGATGATTATTAATAGATCGGTGGAATTTTCGCGAAAAAAAAAATGCACAGTTCCAGAATGTGGAGCGGCACCTGCAGGTGACCAGACAGCTGCCGAAGCAGCAATGTTCAGAAAATTCAGGAGTGGTAAATCCATATTTGGTTCTAGGAACGTCGGATATCGTCTCCATAATGTAGAAGCTGAAGTTCTTTACTTTGCTAAAAATAAATGATGCCGTCCTCACCAGTCATACCACGCGCCATGGCAGCAGGAGGAGTATTTTTTTTCGACACAAGTAGACGAAATCACATGATCATGACTAACAGAAATATAGGATGCCCAGAAGCCACGTTGCGATTTACTCAGAGATACAAGTCCGGATTCCTCTCTACTACTACTAGCCCATGTATATTTTTCACGAGAAGAACTTCGAGAATACTTTCAGAACGAGCATCCATGTCATGCACTTTCTCAATGTGTGTATAGCTAATAGCATGAATCGACATTTTCTAAAGAAAACGTGCATCGCCTGTAAGAAGTCACGCGACCATTGCTTTCAACTTTCAAGGTCATGCCATCTAAATTTTAACAGCGAAAAGGTGTGATCACTTATCAAAACACTATAAATTAACAAGGACTAAGCATTGCTTTCCGGTGGACAGACGAGCACGGCAAGGGAAGGTACACCAGAATGGAGATCAGATCATGTGTATTTGGGTAGTGAGATATTTGGGGGAACCAAAACTGTTGTTGTGATAGTTTGCCACCCTGTCCTACTTCAATCGTGTGGCGGTGAGTCGTCTCGTCTCACAGATGTGCATAACGCATCGTCAAGAGAGCAATGGATTCTGGGCAACAATATTATCCGTAGTGAATACACATTTGAACACTACGTGGGCGGTTCATTTTTTCAGTCTCTTACCCAAAGACGTGGACTTGCTGTAGCTCAGTTCACAACAGTCCGCCTCAGTAATATCAAAAGCATCCACTAGATTTTTCCCCTTTTTAGAAAAGTGCATCCAGGAGTCAGTTATTAGCCTAATACTAACAGACGAATAGAACAAGTTTACTTGCAATGTAACTCGTTCAATAGACTGGTTTTGACTTTGTAACTATACTAGGAAGTGTAGCGCGGCGCACGCCCGTGGTGTCGATTATGTAAAATGTGCAGTCGATATTTAGTTCTTAGGAGCTATCTTTTTGTAGTTTATGATGGCCGTTTATGTGTAGGGATGTGCATGTGATTAATTTTGCAAAATCAACTTTTGCAGCTGATCTCTTTTTCACATTTACTCATCATTGAAAATTAATATCCTAATTACCATGGGGAAATAACTATTGAGGCTAAAATGGCAGATCTACGTCGAAAAATCACTGTCGAAGAAGTAGACAAATCATTGTCAATGTTACCGTGGTAACATTATGTCGGGAAAATACTTTGAAGAACTAATATCAAAGAAAAGAAAAACAACAATGTGGGATAACTAATGGTTGAAAATTACGCATAGAAGTTATCTCGAAAATTTATGGCCAAAGAATAGGGAGAATAGTGTTAGCGAACTACTCTTACCATTGACGAACTACTGTAGGGTAACTACCGTGGAAAAAATTACGGCCAGAAAAGTGTGTGGAAGAACCACCATCGAATAATTGAAAAAAAGCGACATCAAAAAATTCGGGGCTGGAAGGTAAGTATCGCCGGGCCGATATGCTATGTCGAAAAGCTGGCGCGATCACTAAATGGAAGAAAATAATTTTGTCACTGATTGGAAAAAAATAATTATGATAAAATAAAAAATTATGTTGAAGATTTAACATCAAAAGAAATATCAAGTAAGTGCCACAAAAAATTAGCGACATGAATTATAGTAGCATGTTGTTACTGTTCATGCAGCGGTACTGTAGCAAGCTGTTGGTTACTGTTCATTTGAAAACTAAACAGTAAATTGGAGAGCTCACATGATAGCAAACAGGGTCAGCTTTTATATATAGTACCTCCATCCCAAGGGTTAAGGCCTATATTTTTTTCAGAAAGTTAAACGAAATAAAGTTTGACTAAAATATTAGAAGAATTTATGAACAAATATGATATTTTGTAGATAGCATATGAAAATATATTTCATTATCTATCTAATGATATTTAATTTGTACTTTTCATGGTAATGTTTTTTTGATAAAAACTTAGTCAAACTTAACATGGTTTGACTTTCTGAAAAAAATATAGGCCTTAAGCCTTGGGATGGAGGTAGTAATACCGGCCCTTCTCCATGAGGTCGTGCATCAAATTTAGTAACCGGCAATGCCTAGTCAACTTTCGCAATTCTTCTACCTTTTGTCTCAAAATTCAATCCTTCTACCACCTATGAGGCTAAATTTTTTTAGATAAAAGACAGCGATCTGTCCGACTTTAAATTAATAAAGCCCTCAGGTTCGGAACACACGATTAGTCATTACATGCTGTGGCATACAGCTTAGCCGAATATAAAAGCATAACGGGAGTAAATGAACAACACTAGGTTGCTTCCGGATGGCACGGGCTCTCCTCACCATCCACCAAGGTCGCGCCTAGCCGTCACTTGCCACCACCTCCACGTGTGTACGCCTTAGCTGTCTTATCAGCTCCTGGATGCTTGCCTTGTCTTGGGGTTTTGCAGATGGAGACCATAACTGCAAGAAGATGATAGTTTTGAAAATTATGTCAGCCAGTTGACGAATTATCTTAGATTCTATAGTAAGCTTATTGCGTATTAGCCAAAGCATCCAACTTTGAGCCATAAACAACATCCAAAGTAAGCGGCGGGGTCTCCTAGTAAATCTCGATAGGATCGCATAGAATTGGGCAAAGGAGATTGGGGACCAGCTGCACCCTAACAACTATCGGACCACACTCCACATGAAACGAGCTCGGGAGCAAGAGAAGAAGATATGATTGACGTTCTCCACCCGGTTACACAAAGCACATCTCCTAGAGGCCGGGCCATGACGCGAGGCAATTAGATCGCTCGACGGGAGCCTGCCAATGGCAAGCTGCCAAGAGAAGATCTTGATTTTGAGTGGCAGTTTGGCAGCCCATAGTTCCTTGAAGTGAGCCACCGAAGCACCTTGAGACAGCTTGTTGTACATGGAGCTCACCGTGTACACTCCTGATGGTTCGAGACCCCAAGTGATTTTATCCTGCCCCTGGCAGAGTGTCGTGTTCTCAAGAATCGATTGAAGTTGCCTCCATTCTTCTGAGGCCAGCTGGCTGAAAGTTCTGCGGAAGCGGATGCCAATATCTGTGTTACACGACGTCACAACCGAGATGAGCGGGTTATCGCAGATACTAAAGAGCTTCGGGAATCGGTCTCTGAGAGGTCTGGGACCTGCCCATATGTCAAACCAAAATTGTGTGCGCACACCGTCACAAACCTGGTGTCTAGCTCCTAATTTAAAGAAGTGTTTGATTTTGTGCAAGGACTTCCAGAACGGAGAACCCCCCTGGCTCATGCTTGAGAAGATGCCCCTTGCTTCAACATATTTGGCGGAGATGATTTGAGCCCAAAGTGAGTTGTCCCCTTGGAACAACTTCCAAAACCATTTCAGCATGAGGGCAGTGTTCATTTTCTTGGAGTTCATAATACCCAGGCCGCCATATTCCTTGGGTCTGCAAACATCCGGCCAATTGACTAAGTGATATTTGTGTTTTGTCCCGTCTCCTTCCCAAAAGAACCTGGCACGGTGAGAGTCAAATTTTGCGTGCACCCCATCTTGCAGAAGGAACGGACCCATCACAAACATTGGGATGTTGGCTAAGCAAGAGTTGGAAAGGATTAGTCTACCCCCTGAGGACAGAAACCTTCCCAGCCAGGATTCAATTCTAATACCCAGCTTTTGGACAAGAAACATCCACTGATCCATGGTGAGCTTATGGTCGGAGATAGGCAGGCCAAGATATACAAAAGGAAATTCTCCCAGTTTGCAATTCAGCATATCATCAACCCTTTGCATGATATCAGGGGGTTGCCCCATGACCATCACCTCGCTCTTATGATAGTTTATCTTAAGTCACATCAGCAGAAATTCAAGGTTACCGATCTGTTGCTCGTTATATTGAACCAAAATTAGGGTGTCATGGGCATACTGGAGGTGGGAAATCCCCCCCCCCCCCAGGATCAAGTGAGATGCTACTCCCGCAATATGACCGGCGGCGCACGCCTTGCACAGCATAACAGATATAGCTTCCGCCATGAAATTAAAGAGCAGAGGAGATAGTGGGTCCCCTTGTCGCAAACCCCTTTTGTTGCGGAAGGAGGGGACCACTTCCCCATTGATTGAAATGGCAGGATGGCCCCCCGTGACCAGCTGCATGATCTTGTGGACCGCACCAGCATCAAAACCTTTTGCACGAAGAACCTCTACCATGAACTCCCAATTTACTTTATCGTATGCCTTTTTGAAGTCAATTTTTAGCAAGATGCCCCCAAGCTTCTTGCGTTTTAAGTTCGTGAATGATCTCTTGGAGAGCCTGGGCTCCGTCCAGGATGAATCTCCCCTTGATAAAGGCAGTTTGATTTGGGCTGATGACACGGTGAGCAATCGGGTCCAGTTTAAGAGCAAAAGCCTTTGACACAATCTTAAAGATAACATTGATGAGTGATATGGTCCTGAACTGCGAGATTTTATCCGCGTCAGGAATTTTTGGGATCAGGGATAGCACACCATAGTTAAGTCGGGCGATGTTGATCCTCCCAAGGATGAAATCGTTCAAGATGTGTAAAACCCCGTGTTTCACAAGTGGCCAGCACTTTTGGAAGAAAGCAACCGGGAATCCGTCCGGTCCCGGCGTGTCTATTTTCATCTCCTTGAAAATCTCGAAGAGCTCGGCTTTCGAGAAGGTCAAGGCAAGATTGAGGTTCTCAGCTTGATTCACCCTAGCCAGACCCTCCCGAGTATCAGGGGCTACCCCGCACAGCCGCGGAGATACTGATCCTAACAACTCTCTATAGAAGGCGTAAATATGCTGTTGGATAAGAAGCTTGTCCGAAATAGGCCCATCATCAGTCACCAGAGTGGAGATGAGACATTTCCGCCTTCTCCACAGCATGGAAATAAGCCGTGTTCACATCCCCTTGAAGCGGCCACCAGACGCGTCCCCTTTGACGCCAATACTCTTCTTCGATTCGGTAAATATTGAGGAGCTGGTCTTCAAGGTAGTATCGAAAAGCCCAGCCATCCTCCTCCAGGCCGACCGAATCAGCCTCATCATCCAGCTGCTTGATTTGGTCTAAGAAGCGAAGCTTCTGCGTTTTCTGTTCTTTACCCAAGTATTTGCTCCACCCTCGCAGATATTGCCTTAAGCCCCCTGACATGAAATGCTACCAATCTGTAACATCTCTCCCTCCCACCAGATTTGCCAACCTATCCCAGGTGGAGGAAATAAGTTGACGGAACCCTTCCACCTCAAACCACCCTGTTTCAAAGAAAAATCTATTGCTTCAGATCGGACTATCTTCCCCTGTGTCAAGGATCAAAGGGGTATGGTCCGACCCCAAACTGGTTTCTGCACACACCGAACAAAGCGGAAAACAAGGTTCCAAAGCCGTTGAGATGAACACTCTATCCAAAACATTGCGGACCGGGTTAAGCTGTCCGTTAGTCCAGGTGAACCGTGCACCTGTGCGCGGAGTTTCCCTGACCTCCCACTCCCCTATGGCCTCGTTGAATAAGTTTACCCTAGCCCAGTTTACACGATCATTGTTCTTGTCTTCGTGACTACGAATGAGATTCAAATCACCTCCCATGATTATTGGGAACTCGGAGCGGGCAATCTTATCAGAGATTCCCCCCAGGAATTCTCTAGAGAAGGTGTGATCAGCCGGTCCGTAGACCCCAATAATCTCTAGATTTAAGTTCAGAGATCTGTAAATGGTTGTCATACTAAGGAAGTATTGACCCCTGTCAATGGATCCAACGTCAAAACGGCTCTCCCTCAGGCCAATAAGCATGCCGCCCGACCTGCCATTAGCTCGGAGCCATCACCAGATGAACTTCTCCCCTATTTCTAAGCTATCGAGATCCTGATCAATAAAATCATGTTTAACTGTTTCTTGTAGGCACACCACATCGATGTGGTGAGTGCGGAGGTAGTCTTTGAGGAGAGTGCGGCGCCTCCGACGGCCAAACCCCCTGATATTCCAAAAGAGGCAACGCATTAGGAACCCATTCCGTTAGCCCGTGCTTGGCGGGTTAGAGGCCTCTTTCCCTGAGGCAATGTAGCCTTGACACCTCTTCTTCGCTTAGCCGCAGGAGCAGGATTGACTCCCTCCATGCTAGAACCTTCCAGCATAGAGGAAGCCAAGGTAGAGGACGAGTCGAGCTCAGACGCTTTCTTCAGTGCGGCCTCTTCCTTCTCTCTGGATGTTTCTGCTTCGATCTTATGTCGAGCAAGCGCAAGCTCAGCTTGTGCAAGCTCCTTAGAACGGATCATAGAAATCGCCTCAAGAGGGGAACACTGCAGCTATCCTTAGCAACAGAAAGGAGATGATCGACAGTTGGGGCTTGTAAGATAGCAAAGCCAGAGATGGATTTAGAGTTTGAGTTACCTGGATCCTTATCCGCAGTAGCACGCATGGCCCTCTCCAGGACCGGTCCCTCCGTCAGCCCTGACCGCGGGCACTCTTCCGTGCCGCTTCCACCGGTGATGCCCTACTCCGAGGTGCCCTTGCAACCGAGGCCGATAGCTCCGAGACGACCAGACCCTCCTGCAGCTTGGCACCCATGTTCCATGCCACATTATTGATGATATCCACATGTTTTATGCACACTTTATGTCATATTCGTGCATTTTATGGAACTAACCTATTAACAAGATCGCTTGCGCATTTTATGGAACTAACCTATTAACAAGATGCCTCAGTGCCAGTTCCCTGCCTGCTTCCCCGACTCCTCGCTCTTCCGCCTACTTAAAGCTCCGTCGCGAAACCCCCGAGGCGAAAACCACGATACGGAAACCACCGGGACGCCGCCGCCGCCGATCCCATCTCTGGGGATTCTCGAGATCTCCTCCGGCACCTGCCGAGAGGGGATTCATCTCCGGGAGGGACTCTACACCGCCATGGTCGCTTCTCGAGTGATGAGTGAGTAGTTCACTCCTGGACTATGGGTCCATAGTAGCAGCTAGATGGTTGTCTTCTCCTCATTGTGCTTCATTGTTGGATCTTGTGAGTTGCCCAACATGATCAAGATCATCTATCCGTAATTCTATGTTGTGTTTGTCGGGATCCGATGGATAGAGAATACCATGTCATGTTAATTATCAAGTTATTATACATGTGTTGTTTATGATCTTGCATGCTCTCCGTTACTAGTAGAGGCCCGCCAAGTTTTACTTTTAACTCCAAGAGGGAGTACTTATGCTCGGGAGTAGTGGGTTCATGCCTGCATTGACACCTGGGACAGTGACAGAAAGTTCTAAGGTTGTGCTGTGCTGTTGCCACCAGGGATAAAACATTGGCGCTATGTCCGAGGATGTAGTTGTTGATTACATTACGCACCATACTTAATGCAATTGTTCCGTTGTTTAGCAACTTAATAATTGAGGGGGTTCTATGATAACCCTAAGGCGTGACTTTAGTATAGATGCAATGGATGTATACTATGTACTTTGTCGTAATGCCCAATTAAATCTCACTATACTTATCATGTCAAGTGTATGTGCATTGTTATGCCCCTATTTGTCAATTGCCCGACCTTAATTTGCTCACCCAACATGCTTTTATCTTATGGAGAGACACTACTGACCGGTGGACCCCGGTCCATTCTTTAATACTCAAATACAAATCTGCTGCAATACTGTTTTTACTATTTTCTCCGCAAACAATCATCTTCCACACAATACTATTAATCCTTTGTTTGGAGATTGACAACCTCATCACTACAAGAAAAGTTGCCATGGCCGATGAGCTGAAGTCGCGCCGTGGTTGCTGGTGTACCATGGCCGACGATTTTGGTCCCTCCGTGGTGCATGTCAAAACTTTTTTTCGCTTTGAGGCTACCCAGCCCGACGAAAGCGGCCAAACGTCGCGTATGGTGGCTCCCGGGACGTGGTGCATCGCGACTTCTCGGGCCGGCCGAGTCAACGCAACCGCACCGCCGAGGGATGTAGGGCCTGATACATGCCTTCCGTACCGTTTTTTCGATCGCGCCATCTCGCTCAACGTTCTCCGATCGAGTTGTTCATGCAGGATCATAAGTCCCGCATGTCATCCTCAAGAACCAAAATTCTTTCTATTCTTGGATTTTTTTGACCGCCTACTGGTTACTTCCTTTTTCTTTTGATCCTCGACGCCTTGAAACGTTGAGACCGCTCGATCGCTAAATGGGACCCGCATGTCATCCTCTATGTGCAATCAACTTTCTTTTCTTGGAGTTTTTTTTGGCACCTCAAATTTGGTCACTTGCCTTTTTCTTTCGATCCCCTGCCGCCTCTCAAACGGTGATACCGCTGCTGCTACCTGGGACCCGCATGTCATCCTCTATGCACTATAAAACTTTCTTTTCTTGAATTATTTTTGCACCTCATATTTGGTCACTCTGCCTTTTTCTTTCGATCCTCGTCGCCTCTCAAACGGACGCTGCTGGTAAATGGGACCCGTATGTCATCCCCTCTTATGTACTATAAAACTTTTTCTTTGAGTTTTTTTGGCACCTCTTATATGGTCACTTGTCTTTTTCTTTCGATCCTCGCGCCTCCTAAATCCAAGAGTGTCTGGCCGCTAAATGGGACCCGCATGTCATCCTCTATGTACTATAAAACTTTCTTTTCTTTTGGAGTTTTTTTTGGCACCTTCAAATTTGGTCACTTGCCTTTTTCTTTCGATCCCCTCGCGCCTTCTCTCAAACGGTGATACCGTCGCTGCTAATGTGACCCGTATGTCATCCTCTATGTACTATAAAACTTTCTTTTTCTTGAATTATTTTTGGCTGCTCATATTTTTTCACTTGCCTTTTTCTTTCGATCCCCCGCCGCTCTCAAATCCAAGATACCGTCGTCGTAAATGGGACCCGCATGTCATCCTATGTACTATAAAACTTTCTTTTCTGAATTATTTTTGGCCCCTGATATTTTTCACTTGCCTTTTCTTTCGATCTCATGCCACGTTTGAGACGTTGAGAGACCCGTCGTTCATGGGACCCGCATGTCATCCTCTATGCTATGTGTTTCCTTTGTTGGATTTTTCACCCTCGATTTTTGGCTTGCCTTTTTCTTTTGATCCTCGACCGCCTTTGAAACGTTGAGTAAGCAGTTGGCTCAAGGGACCCGCATGTCATCCTCTATGTCCATCAACTTTCTTTTCTTGGATTTTTTCACCCCCTAATTACTAGCTACTTTCTTTTTTCTTTGATCTCAAGCCGCATTACAAACATTGAGACCGTCGCAAAATGGGACCCACATGTCATCCTCTTTGTAGTACAATAAATCTTGGATTAGTTTTGCCCTTATATTTGGTCACTTGCCTTTTTCTTTCGATCTCATGTCATCTTGGAAACGTTGAGTAAGTCGAGCTCATGGGTCCCGTATGTCATCCTCTACGAACAATAAAAGTTTCCTTCTTGGAGTTATTTTTGACCCCAATCGGGTTATTTGCCTTTTTCTTTTGATCCCGTCTCCTTTGAAACGATGAGGACGTCATAAGTGTGCCTGGCGGAACTGGCACTTATGAACAATAAAAGTTTCCTCTCAGTGGATTTATTTTTGACCCCTAATTAATTTCTCGGCTATTTCTCCTTTTTTTCTTTTTGATCCCCTCGCCTTTGAATTGTTGAGAATGTTGCTGCCTTATTTTTTTTCTTTTGATCCCCTGTCGCCTTGAAACGTTGAGAATGTTGGCTGCTACAAAATGGGACCCGCATGTCATCCTCTATGTACAATAAAGTTTCTTTTCTCGGGTTTTTTTTTTGCCTCGATATTATGTCACTTGGCTTTTTCTTTCATCTCATGCCGACTTTGAAATGTTGAGGATGTTGCTTACCATGGGTCCCGTATGTCATCCTCTCGGAACGATAAATGTTTTCTTTCTTGTATTTTTTTACCAATCGATTTTTGGCTTTTTTTTTATTTTCGATCCTCGCCGCCTTTGAAACGTTGACGACGTTGTTGGTTCATGGGTCCCCGATGTCGCCTCCCGTACAAGAAACATGTGATATTTTATTTTCCATGTAGACAATAAACGTTGTATTTCGCTCCGAGCTATTGCAAACTACAAATTAAATCTTTATATCTACATAAACAAACTTATATGTTGAATCTCCTTGTTTTTTGTTTTTGTGAAGCATAGGACTTTCTGTTTTTTTTTAGAAAAATTCGACATTTCCGTTTTGGAGTGGGCTGAAATTGTACGAGTCAAAAGGCCCATCAAAGATAGTTCGAAGGCCCAGATGTCGAGATGCCCAATTGAAATCTTTCTTTCTTGGATTTTTTTCACAACCTAATTACTTCATTTTTCTTTCGGTCCCGTGCCGCCTTGGAAGCGTTGAGACCGCTGCTATAAAATGGGACCCTGCATGTCATCCTCTATGTGTACAATAAAGTTTCTTTTCTTGGATTATTTTGGCTCCCGATATTATGTCACTTGCCTTTTCTTTCAATCTCATGCCGACTTGAAACGTTGAGGAAGCTGGTGGCTCATGGGTCCCACTAGTCATCCTCTATGAACAATAAAAAGTTTCCTTTGTTGGATTTATTTTTTTCCCCAAATTCTGGCTATTTGCCTTTTCTTTTGATCCCCCGCCCCTTTGAAACGATGACGACGCAGGTGGCAAAATTGGCCCCACATGTCATCCTCTATGAACAATAAAAGTTTCCTTTGATGGATTTATTTTTGACCCTAATTAATTCCTTTTTACTTTTTTTTCTTTGATCCCCCGCCGCCTTGAAATATTACGATGTAGGACCATGGTCCCGCATGTCATCCTCTTAAAGGTAAATGTTTCTTTTCTTGAATTTGTTTACCAACCGATTTTTGGCTTATTTTCTTTCGATCTCCTCGCCACCTTTAAAACGCGACGACGCCGTCAGCTCAAGGGTCCCCTAATGTCACCCTCCCTATACTCGCAAATCCTTCGCAAAGGTTGTATTTCTAGATAGATAAGGTGGATTCGAATCTGCCATGGTTCAGGCAGCTTAGGTAAGCCTCTTGCACTGATTAATGGAAGTAGTGTATAGCAAGGTCAAGACATGTGACTCGGTGTAATGAATCTATTTGAATCATGTTGTGGACTAACAGGTCAGCCAAAATAGAAATTAAGTTTTTTTCTAAAACGCAAATGCAAATTAAGATGAACACAAACATTAGTTATCATAATAGCTGATCATACATACATACTTACTAAGAGCAAAAGCTTGCCAGTGTTTTACCACCCATACAATTAATTAGCAGTCAGATAAGATAACCTTATATAAGTATAATTACAAATGCATTTGCTAAGGGCTCAGGGGCAACAGAACTAGACAACCGCTAACTTTATGACCAGCATGTCACAGTATCGAAAGATCCTGACCTTCAACTTTGATCCAATGGAAGTTTGGCAATCAATGAACTTTTTCCACTGAAGTAACACTTGCTAAGCATCTGGACTGACGCAGTACCGTCCTCCACTGAGACTCCACTTCCATGACGAGGAAATCTTGCCTCTTCAAGCCAGTATTGAGATCCTTACATACTTTAGCAATTTCGATTCAAAGCAAGAGATACCACCAAAATTAGTCACTGGCACCAATGCACTCAACCATGAGACTTTGAGCAGAGAAGACATCAAGATAAGACAGTTGATATACTCACGAACATAGCCTTCTGGAGCAAGCCCTGGTCACCACATCCTGCACACAAAGAATGAGCCGAGACTCCGTGATCCGGGCTGGGCAGTGCAGAGCTCTGGTCGGTACACGAGCCGGGTGCTGATGCGTGAGACCGCCGGGCAAGAACGGCAGCTCTAGAGGAACCGGGCACGATGCAGAGATCACAGCAGGTGCAAGAACTATGGTAAACAGAGGAACCATGTTGATGGGTGGAGCCGGGCAGGTGTAGTATATGGGGCCCCCACAGAACCAATGCCGATGTAGGGACCGTCGGGTAGATGCAAGAACGAGGGCTGCTGGCATAGAACCGGCCGATGCGTGAGAGCCGGGAAGCCGGTGCCAGGTCGGTGTGGTTGCTCAGGACATCCGCCATGTTCCATCAGATCAGCAGGCTTGATCATGTTCGAAACTCCAGCAAGCCAGAACAGAGGGAATGGTTTAGAACAACAATGCAGTTATCAAAAAGATATGAGTAGAAAAAAGTTACATATTATATATTTGGAAGTGTTTCAACTCGTATGTTACGCATAATCGCCTGCTTGAGTTTCGATCCTCACTGTCACGCTCCTTCTTCAGATCGAGTCAAAGCAAACTTTCTCCAATCATGTCCATGCAAATATGTGATGGCCAGCGTCTTGTAGACATACACCTTATAGACCGTGTAGGTGTCTATCAATTTCCACATTAAGGTATATGAAAGACCCTTCATAAGCACACATCCGGTTAATCATAGGACGAAGTTCACAAGGTACACTCTGCATGTGAAAATTGATATAAATGTAAGAAGCAGGAAGACCAAAAACAAGACTTTACTATATGCCAATTCATGCTAAACCACTGAGAATACATACCTGTAACTCTGTGAAGGAGCCACTAGAAAGGTAGATAGAGCCATAGGAGGTGTTATATGCGGGGTATGTATATGGGCCCGCCATATTCCCGAAGCTCGGCATACGGATGGTGAAGGAAACATGGAGGTACTACTGGCGCTAAATGTAAGTGGAAGAATTAGGTTGTGGAAAGTGCATAGTTCAGAGCAATGCAAACGTTGACAAGCGAGTGTACAACACTATGTTACAAATCAATAAGAAAAATTAGTGTATGATGAATATAAGCATGCTAATTGGTGTTTCCGACCTAAAAGCATTAATGAGCTGGTGATAATATCAGACATAAATCATGGCATGCATATGTGGCTTAAGAAAATATTCGAACCTCTTGATGGTTATATCTACCAATCTCTGACTGAGCTATATAAGCATCCGAAGGTGGGGCTGACAGTAACTTGGTGGCAGCCTCTGCAATGCCTCATCAGCCAGTTGCAATCCTTTGACCAATGAAGGGTTAGCAGTTTCAGATATGAAATTGAAGAGCAACAGACATCAGCAGTGATATATAAAATGAATCTATGAGACACTGATGCATATAGTGCTGGATGTAAGTGTAAGAATAGGTGTGTGTGTTTCTGAACTATTGGTAAGCATTAGACAAAGCCGGCAATAAAAAAAAAAAATCAAATCATGTATGAGGATTAAGAAAATATACCTGCTTGAAGGTATTTCACCCAAATGTGGCCTTGTGCTTGAGGAGGTTTTCCGAAGATGGTGGCGGCACCATCGTCTTCACGCAGCCTCATCAGATCATTTTTTATCCATTTGAGTAGAGGCACAGAAGTTTCATCCTGCATATGAATAGCAACAGAACTCATCATTGATATTTAATAAATCTATGAGATAGACTGATGCAAATAGTGCGGGTGTAAGTGGAAGAATAGGGTTGTGCATAGAGAACAGTTGACAACAATGCAAATGATTACAAAAGAAGCCAATGGAAATCAACAGTTTATATACTGGATGAGACAGACTGAAAAGTGAAAAATTAGTGTATGATGATTGTAAGCAACCGCAGTGTTTCTGAACTTTTGGTAAGCATTAGACAAAGCCAACAGTAATTAAACAGATAATAATGAAATCATGTATGTGGATTAAGAAAATATACCAGATTCATTAAAAGGTCACCACCCAGCTGGCCCATGGCCTCGTGCTTGTAGAGGTTTCGGAAGATGGTGCCGGCACCATCGTCCTCACAGCAGCCTCATTAGCCTCATTTGCATCCACTTGAGTAAAGGCGCAGCAGTTTCAGCCTGCATAAGAATGGGAACAGATCTCACAGTGATATTGAATGACTCGAGACACTGATGCATATAGTGTGGATGTAAGTGGAAGGGTATGGCCGTGTATGGACAACAGTTCACAACAATGCAAGGGGTGTGTTCGGTTCTGAAACAGCTGTGGAATGGAATGGAATGGTTCCATTTCGAGTAATGGTTAAATTTTTGTTCGGTTGGGATAAATGGAGAGCAGAAGAGATCGAGGTTAAACTAACCATTTGTCTCAAAATTGTATTAACAATTGCAAATGACATTTTAATCTCAAAGTCGTAATTATCAGCGCCTAATGGTGCTCTTTTAATCTAAAAATCGTAATTAACATCATTTTTTGTTGGGTTAGGGGAACTGGAGTAGATGAACATTACTGTATGATGATTGTAAGCAAACGAATTTGTGTTTCTAAACTTTTGGCTTCGAGATCTTATGGGTTTCAACTCTAGCCTACCCCAACTTGTTTGGGACTGAAAGGCTTGGTTGTTGTTGTTGTTGTTGTAAACTTTTGGCAAGCATAGAAAAAACCGACAATAAACAGAGAAAAATCAAGGCATGTTTTGTGGATTAAGAAAATATACCATATTCATTAAAAGATCACCACCCAGCTGGTGCGTGGCCTTGTGCTTGTAGAGGCATTTAGAAGATGGGGGCGGCATCAATATCAGCCCATCACCATTGATCTCCTTTTGAGTAAAGGCCCTAAAGTTTCAGTCTGCATATGAATAGCACAAAAAGGCAGACTTCAAGCAGTGATATTGAATTACTGTATGAGATAGACTGATGCATATAGTGGATGCTCTTAGCCTTTGCAGCGTGAACACTAGCTATGGACAGACAAAAATCTATTAACCCGCCTTGTCTAGATATGAATGTACTACCACCATCCAAAAGCTTAAGCCTTATTTATTTTTGAGAAATCAAAACAAGCAAAGTTTGACCAAAATTTTAACATTCTATCAACAAATATAATACTGTGTAGATACCTTAGGAAAATATATTTTATTATCTATTTAATGATATTAATTTGTATTTTGCATACTGATTTTTGTAAAGTTTAGTCAAACACAGATAGTTTGACTTTCTAAAAATAATATAAGCTCAAAGCTTGGGATGGAGGCGAGGTATCTAGAGCTAAAACACATCTAGATACATCCGTATCTGCAGATAGTTGAGTCAATTAATTTGGATCCGAGGGAGTATCAGATTCAGACTACATCATGGTAAGTTGGTTAAAAAAATTACCCCTGGGCGGTCCCCGCCTCAGCGTGGCACTTCGCTTCTTGTGTGCAGATCGGGCCATGCTCCTGCAGCAGTGGGGCGCCATTCTCGTTCCATAGCCTTCAGCTCGAACCCGGAGGTACCAACTGATACAGAGAATATAGAGCATGGTGTCACAGAGGCTTTACGCACAAACAGCTGAAGACATGTGCTACTTTAAGCATATTCCGGAACAGGAACAGATTGAGGATGCAGAGAGACACTTAAAAGGTAAAGAGTGGATAAGCAACGGAGTACCGTCGCGGGGTCAGACTAGCTCTCAATAACTTTCACATGCGTGGTGGCCTTACGCTCCATTGCCCCCACTGCGAGGTCTTACCTTTCCTGTACAAGCCGACAAAAGATACAGTGAGGATCGCAGAAACTACAAAGGTTGCAAATGTCGACAAATAAAGGAAGAACACCCCAATCCAAGCAAAGGTAGCCCCCTTCACCCCATCAATCACCCTGCTCGAGGGTGACCGAAAGACGCCCTTCGAGAATAGAAAAAGAGATGCCATACGAGGAGAGGAAA
Organism: Lolium multiflorum; assembly: GCA_030979885.1. Classification (NCBI taxonomy): domain Eukaryota; kingdom Viridiplantae; phylum Streptophyta; class Magnoliopsida; order Poales; family Poaceae; genus Lolium; species Lolium multiflorum. Next base: position 207,744,397 of record CM061752.1, read on the forward strand.
AAAGAACCGATCTCGAGAAAGGAAAGAACATTACTAGTCCTACCTAATCCGCTTGGTCTAGATGCGGCTTGCCCCTCCAAGCTGGATGCCTGGACGGTGGAGGCGAAAGGAGGGATCGAGCTAGCGGCTTGCATCCGTCGGCAATCGGCACTCGATCGGGGAGAAGAGGTGCTACATAAAGGGGAGGTAACATATTTTATTACACAAGAACTTACTGATGTGACTAGTCATTACATGTCTCAACTAGGGCCCATAGCGTGGCACCCAAATTCACTTGAAGCTGCCCGGCGGGACGCATTGGCGCGTCAAGCCCGAATTGTAGCGGGGAAATGAAACATTTCACAAAAATTCGAAATTCAAGCACACCGCCACGCGCCAAGCACGCGCCTGTTCCTTCCTCTTCCTCGCCTCCTCCTCCTATCCGAAAAAACCCCAAATCCCAAGCTCAAACCAAAAAAAAAAATCCCCTCGGCCGCCATGCATGTCCTCGTTAACCCGCTGGAGATCGTTCCCGGATCGAGGACCCCGCCCTGAGATCCAGTCCGTCCACCTCGAGGAACTGCGTGCTGTCTCAGCAGCAGCTTTTGAGGGCGCTCGAAGAGGAAGTTCCGCCAAAGTGCTCATGGCAACCTGCAAGCTCACCCAGTGTCTGCATCCCGAGAGGAACTATTGCTTTACTATTCGCCACACACAAAAAATTGCGGGCCAAGATCTGGTCAAAGCTTCGTCGATGGCTTGCCGCGAGGCTTGGAGTCCAGAGTCAATAAACTAGCTGCTCGAGGTCTACACGGATTCATATTAACTGACTCAAGTTTGTTAGTCTAGTTAACAAATGCATCTAGATACATCCATATCTAGACAGAATTGAGTCAATTAATATGAATCAGAGGGGAGTACCTGAAAGTGTTTCATGCTACCAACTAATGCGCTGGCAGGAATCGCTGTAGAAGTAATTGTGCTACTACTCATACGATGAACTGATTGTGTGGGTGTCGAATTTTGCAACGCGATCATCCACTGAATGCTTAATCTAGCGCCAAAGGCGTACAAATCATAACATACTACAGCACCAGAACATAAGAGTACGAATCATAAAGTAGCTCAACATTTTGCATCAGGGCTGGGTGGTCCTGAGACTACCGGGACGCCCCTGATGATCTCCGGGTGTGCATCCTCTTCAACGCAAAGCTGTGTACTCGGTCCACGGCCTCCTTCTGTAGGCTGGATAATCTCAGGTGCAGGACCTTCGTCTATGAGAGGCTCGTCATCAGTACCATCCACAGGTGCATCAGGGCTGGCTGGTCTTGAGACTACCCGGACGCCCCTGATGATCTCCGGCGTGCATCCACTTCAACGCAAAGCTGTGTACTCGGTCCACGGCCTCCTTCTGTAGGCTGGATAATCTCAGGTGCAGGACCTTCGTCTATGAAAGGCTCGTCATCAGTACCATCCACAGGTGCATCAAACTGAGATTCATCTTCAAATCTCCCATCAAACTGAGAGACCTCTTCAACTCTATGCTTCTGCAATTAGTACATCAACCGATTAGACAAACATCTAAGGGATGCAACCTGAACAAATGCCGTTTTACATATTTACCTTCTCATCTGGCACAGCACATGTCCCAGAGCTGAAACCGTTTCCTGAAGCAAGCGCTTTTTCTCTCCTTCCCGTCCATCCATCTGCAACAAGTTAAATTTGAGTACAGAACCTTGCACAGCAATGCAAACTATTGATTGAAACAGCGGCAGCATCAATATAAATAATTAACTACATATGCCAGCACACATACAGTGTGAGCAAGATCTGCTTCTCCTGCTAAAGGATCATTATATGGTTCACCATGCTAAACCCGCCTAACATATGTGCGGTCCATCCCAAAAATGTGTAAATGATCTGCCACTACAGGGTGAGGCCTCTTCTCACCATTCATACATGTGCAGCGCGGGCAATACACGTCCAGGTTGTGACCTTCATGAGCTCTAATAAACCCCATAAAGGGTTGAACACCATTTATATATGAAGGGGAACATAAGTGTCCATGCAGTATCCAAGTTCTGTCCATCTGTTTAATTATGAGATACAGTGGTTGGTGATTAATTTAAGGCGAAGTAGGAAATGTATATCAATCAAGTAAAAACTATACTACATGATTATGCATTTCAGCAATCATGTCGAGTACAAAACAAAAATGCCCATCGACATTTTAGCAAACAGATCGTGTACAAAACTCTGCCATGGCATTTCAGCAAATTAACGGATCGAGTGCAGAACTGACTCTATATGCCCACGCAAATGAACAAATTGATCGATGACAAATCGAGCGGAAACTATAAAGTGCCAATTAGTTCGAGCATACTGACAATTTTTTTAGCAGCATCAAGAAAATATAAATCGTTAGGCCGTCTTGCCCGATACATGATTGAGCTAGAGATAGCAGCCCTACCGTGGATCAACTTGACCGCCGGTGCGTCTCGAGAAGAACGACGGGGAGGGGAAGCTTCTTCTTCGCACGGACGGGAGAGGGGAAGCTCTTCGCACGGACGGGGATAAGTTGTGTAGGGGTGGGCCGGGGTGATAATTAAGGTCGGTAGGTGGCGTTTAATGGAGTTGCGTGTGTAATTTGCCGTGCACAAGGTTGAGGAATAGGCGGTTCCCTTTGCCGCGCACAATTCAAACTATCCCGCCCATGTAGTTGAAATTCACCATATTTTCGTTAAATCGACATAAAGTCATGTGAGTGGGGGAAAATTAGCAAAGTTGCTTGAAAAATAGTAAAACTCTGGAATTATCCTTTAAATATGTCTACTTCGTGTGGAAATCGGGGTGTGGAAGCATGTTGAGCTGTTTTATTTGTACTTTCTTCATTAAAACTCCCATTTTATGCACTTTGGATGGAAAAAAATCATTTGTACATAAATTTTGACAACGCCATTTGCAAACACTAATTGTTTTACATGCCAAGATGCACCCATCCACCAAATATATATGGGGCAAAAGTTTATCACAATCTAGCAGATATGCACAATTAGTGAGGGACCCCTTTTGATTTTGTGCAATTTCCACTAATTAGGTAGAGAGAAGGGGTTAATTAATTAGGCCATGTTAGGTTATGTGTTTTAGATTAGGTTGTGTGGATTCAAATACAACTTCTTTATTTGTGTGCTATGATTAATCAAAACTAGATTGATCGACCGCGCACACATTATTAGAGGCGCATGCCTTTGCGGACAAAGTGCATGTGTGTGTTGTTGGCCACCAATTAACGAGAGAGAGAGACAGAGAGAGAGAGATAGAGAGAGAGAGAGGTAGAGAGAGATCTACATACGAGAGAGCGATTGAAAACGATATAGGCCATGTCGTATATATTAATTGGTGTTAATCTACCGTTTAATTTGCTAGCTAGCTGCTATATATATAGATCGAGCATGTTTTTATTAGATCGGGTTATAGCTAGCTAGTATAGTTTAGGTTATGTGTTTTAATGAACTAGGGTTTGATTAGCTAGGGGTTAGTTATATATATGGTTTAGGGTTAATGCATGGCACATTTAATTTAACTAGAGGACCGCGAGCTAGGCACCCCTGGCCTGTTTGATGCACAATTAAGTGTCGTTGGCCTATATATAGGGTTTAATTAGGGTTTAGGGTTAGCTAGGTTTTAGGGTTTAGGGTTTAGTGTTTAGGGTGTTTAGCTAGGGTCTAGGGTTTAGTTTAGGGTGTTCAGGGTCTAGGGTTTAATTAATTAGTGTTTAGGGTGTTTAGGTTTAGGTTTGTGGTTTAGTGTTTACGGTGTTTAGGGTCTAGCTAGGATTTAGGGTTTAGTGTTTAGGGTGTTTAGGGTCTAGGGTTTAGGGTTTAGGGTGTTTAGGGTTTAGGGGAGGTTTTAGGGTTGTTTAAGGTTTAGGGATCATCGATCGAGCGCGCACACACATTATTAGAGGCACCCGCGCCTTTGCGCATAAAGTGCATGCGTACGTATATATGTATGTGTGTTTTTTGCCACCAACAACGATATATAGATGATCGAGAGAGAGAGAGATTGAAATCCCTTAGAATATGTTCAAATATATATTAAAATATATGCACGAATGCATGGTAGGCCATGTACTGGTTTGCTAGCTAGCTAGAGCTGCTATATATATAGCATGTTTTTATTAGATCGGGTTATAGCTAGCTAGTACAATTTAGGGTTATGTGTTTTAATTAAGTAGGATTGGATTATCTAGGGTTAGTTACATATATATGGTTTAGGGTTAATGCGCGCATGCACATTTAATTTAATTAGAGGACCGTGAGGCACCCCCGCCCGCTCGATGCACAATTAAGTGTCGTTGGCTCATACATAGGGTTTAATTAGGGTTTTAGGTTTGGGCTAGGTTTAGGGTTAGGGTTAGGGTTAGGTTTAGGCCTGGTCTAGGTTTAGGGTTTAGGGTTAGCTAGGTTTAGGGTTAGGGTTAGGGTTAGGGTTAGGGTAAGGGTTAGGTTTAGGGTTTAGGGTTTAGTGTGTTTAGCTAGAGTGTTTAGGGTTTTTAGGGATTATTGATTAGGGATTATTTGGGATTAGGGATTTAAGGTTTTAGGGTTTGTCAAGGTTTAGGGATCATCGATCGAGTGCGCACACACATTAATTATTAGAGGCACTACGTCACGCTTGCCTTTACAGATAAAGTGCATGCGTATATATGTGTGTTTTTTGGGCCACCAATAACGATATATAGATGATCGAGAGAGATATCGAGATTGAAATCCCCAAGAGAATATATATGTTCAAATATACATTAAAATATATGCACGAATGTATTGTAGGCGATGCATGTACACTAATTATATATATAAATTATGAGGCAACTTAATCAAATGTGTTTTCATTCGAGAGAACTTGTCAAAATTAAGTTAATTAATTTATCACGATAATTATATAATTAATTAATGAATCTCGTCAGGGATATGTTATACAACATATATGATCGGGAGCATAAAGCATGGGAGTATTTTAATTGGTGTTAATCTACTATTTAATTAGCTGCTGCATATAGAGCATGTTTTTATTAGATCTAAGCTATAGCTAGCTAGTATAGTTTAGGTTATGTGTTTTAATTAAGTAGGGGTTGATTAGCTAGGGGTAGTTACATATATGGTTTAGGGTTAATGCATGGCACATTTAATTTAATTAGAGGACCGCGAGGGGCACCCCTGGCCTGCTTGAGCAATTAAATGTCGTTGGCCTATACATAGGGTTTAATTAGGTTTTAGGTTAGCTAGGGTTTATGGTTAGGGTTAGGTTGTGGTTAGGGTTTAGGGTCTAGGGTTTAGGGTTTAGGGTTAGTTAAGGTTTAGGGTTAGGGCTAGGTTAGTTTTTGGGTAGCTTGGGGTTAGGGGCAGAGTTAGGGTTAGGGTTTAGGGTTTAGGGTTTAGTGTTTAGGGCACTTTTAGGGTTTAGGGATTTAAGGTTTAGGTTGTTTAAGGTTTAGGGATCATCGATCGAGTGCGTACACACATTATTAGAGGCACTGCGCGCCTTTACGCATAAAGTGCATGCGTATATATGTGTGTTTTGGGCCACCAACGATATAATAGATGAGATCGAGAGAGAGAGATCAGATTGAAATCCCCAAGAATATATATGTTCATATATACATTAAAATATATGCACGAATGCATTGTAGGCCATGCCATGCACACTAATTATATATATATTATGAGGCAACTTAATCAAATGTGTTTTCATTCTATAACTTGTCAAAATTCAAGTTAATTAATTTATCACGATAATTATATAATTAATTAATGAATCTCAGATATGTTATACAACATGATCGATATAGGCCATGTATATTTTAATTGGTGTTAATCTACTTTTTGCTATAGCTAGTTGTTATATATAGAGCATGTTTTTATTAGATCGGGTTATATCTAGTATAGTTTAGGGTTATGTGTTTTAATTAAGTAGGGTTGATTAGCTAGGGTTAGTTACACATATATGGTTTAGGTTTAATGCATGGCGCATTTAATAATTTACTCAGAGGACCGCGAGGTAACCCCCCGTCGCCGATGCACAATTAAGTGTCACGGCCTATACATAGGGTTTAATTAGGTTTAGGGTTAGGGTGTATCAGTAGGGTTAGGGTTAGGGTTTAGGGTTTAGGGTGTTTAGGTTTAGGGATTAGGTATTAGGGTTTTAGGGTTTAGGGTTAGGTTGTGCGTAGGGTTAGGGTTAGGGGTTTAGTGTTTAGGTGTTTAGGGTTTAGGTTTAGATTAGGGATTTAGGTTTTAGGTTGTTTAAGGTTTTAGGGATCATCGATCGAGAGAGCACACACATTATTAGATCGAGGCACCCGCGCCTTTACGTATAAAGTGCATGCATATGTGTTTTTTAGCCACCAACGATATATAGACGATCGAGAGAGATTGAAATCCCCAAGAGAATATGTTCAAATATACAATAAAATATATACACGAAATGCATGGTGGCCATGCATGCACACTAATTATATATATTATGAGGCAAACTTAATCAAATGCATGTGTTTTCATTCGAGAGAACTTGTCAAAATTCAGTTAATTAATTTATCAAGTATAATTATATAATTAATTAATGAATCTCGGGATATGTTATACAACATGATCGATATAGGCCATGTATATTTTAATTGTGTTAATCTACGGTTTGATGCTATACATAGAGCATGTTTTTATTAGATCTAGTTATAGCTAGCTAGTATAGTTTAGGGTTATGTGTTTTAATTAAGTTGGGTTGATTAGCTAGCTAGGGTTAGTTACATATATATGGTTTAGGTTAATGCATGGCACATTTAATTTAATTAGAGGACCGCGAGAGGCACCCCTGGCCTGCTCGATGCACAATTAAGTGTCGTTGGCCTATATATAGGGTTTAATTAGGGTTTTAGGGTTAGCTAGGGTTTAGGGTTAGGGTTAGGGTTAGGTTAGGGTTTAGGGTCTAGGGTTTAATTAGGGTCTAGGGTTTAATTAGGTTTAGGGTTAGCTAGGTTTAGGGTTAGGGTTAGGGGCAGGGTTAGGGTTAGGGTTAGGCTAGGTTAGGGTTGGGGTTTTAGGTTTAGGGTTTAGGAATAGGTTCTTTTTAGGGTGTTTAGGGTTTAGGGATTAGGGATTAGGGACTATTAGGGATTAGGATTTAAGGTTTAATTTCGTTGTTTAAGGTTAATTTAGGGATCATCGATCGAGTGCGCACACACATTATTAGAGGCACCCGCGCCTTTACGCATCAAGTGCATGCGTATATATGTGTGTTTTTTTGGGCCACTAACGATATATAGATGATCGAGAGAGAGAGATCGAGATTGAAATCCCCAAGAATATATATGTTCATATATACATTAAAATATATATGCACGAATGCATTGTAGGCCATGCATGCACACTAATTATATATATATTATGAGGCAACTTAATCAAATGCGTGTGTTTTCATTCGAGAGAACTTGTCAAAATTCAAGTTAATTAATTTATCACGATAATTATATAATTAATTAATGAATCTCTGTGGATATGTTATACAACATGATCGATATAGGCCATGTATATTTTAATTGGTGTTAATCTACTGTTTAATTAGCTGCTACACATATAGAGCATGTTTTTATTAGATCTAGGGTTATGGTTGTGGCTAGTATAGTTTAGGGTTATGTGTTTTAATTAAGTAGGGTTGATTGTGCTAGCTAGGGTTAGCTACATATATATGGTTTAGGGTTAATGCATGGCACATTTAGTCTAATTAGAGGACCGCGAGGCACCGCCGCTTCGACGACAAATGTCGTTGGCCTATACATAGGGTTGGGTTTTAATTAGGGTTTTAGGGTTAGCTAGGGTTTAGGTTAGGGTTAGGGTTAGGTTTGTGGTCTAGGGTTTAGGTTCTAGGGTTTAGGTTTAGGGTTAGCTAGGGTTTAGGGTTAGGTTGGGGGTTGGGGGTAAGTTAGGTTAGGGTTAGGTTGGTTAGGGTTAGGTTGGGGTTTTAGGGTTTAGGGTTTAGGGCTTAGCATTTAGGGTGTTTAGGTTTAGGATTAGGGATTAGGGATCATTAGGGATTAGGGATTTAAGGTTTAATTTAGGGGTTGTTTAAGGTTAATTTAGATCATCGGACTAGTGCTGCCACACACATTGGTTGCAGGCACTCACATGCGCCTTTACGCATAAAAGTGCATGCGTATATATGTGTGTGTTTTGGGCCACCAACGATATATAGATGATCGAGAGAGAGAGATCGAGATTGAAATCCCCAAGAATATATATGTTCATATATACATTAAAATATATGCACGAATGCATTGTAGGCCATGCATGCACACTAATTATATATATATTATGAGGCAACTTAATCAAATGCGTGTGTTTTCATTCGAGAGAACTTGTCAAAATTCAAGTTAATTAATTTATCACGATAATTATATAATTAATCAATGAATCTCAGGGATATGTTATACAACATGATCGATATAGGCCATGTATATTTTAATTGTGTTAATCTACGATTTGCTAGCTAGCTGCTACATATAGAGCATGTTTTTATTGGGTCCTGGTTATAGCTAGCTAGTATAGTTTAGGGTTATGTGTTTTAATTAAGTAGGTATTGATTAGCTAGCTAGGGTTAGTTGCATATATATGGTTTAGGGCTAATGCATGGCACATTTAATTTAATTAGAGGACCGCGAGGCACCGCCGCTTCGATGCACAATTAAGTGTCGTTGGCCTATACATGTGGTTTAATTAGGGTTTTAGGGTTAGTTTAGGGTTTAGGGTTAGGGTTAGGTTAGGGTTTAGGGTCTAGGTTTAGGTCTAGGGTTTAGGGTTTAGGTTAGCTAGGTTTAGGGTTAGGGTTAGGGTTAGTGGTAGGGTTAGGGTAGAGGGTTAGGGTTGTTAGGGTTAGGGTTGGGGTTTTAGGTTTAGGGTTTAGCATTTAGGGTGTTTAGGGTTTAGGGATTAGGGATTAGGGACTATTAGGGATTAGGGATTTAAGGTTTAATTTAGGGGTTGTTTAAGGTTAATTTAGGGATCATCGATCGAGTGCGCACACACATTATTAGAGGCACCCGCGCGTTACGCATAAAGTGCATGCGTATATATGTGTGTTTTTGGGCCACCAACGATATATAGATGATCGAGAGAGAGAGATCGAGATTGGAAATCCCCAAGAATATATATGTATCTATATATACATTAAAATATATATATGCACGAATTGTAGGTTATGCATGCACACTAATTATATATATATTATGAGGCAACTTAATCAAATGTGTTTCTTAATTCGAGAGAACTTGTCAAAATTCAAGTAAATAATTTATCACGACAACATGAATCACATTCATGTCCTGCATGACACACACGATTAATAAAGAATGCAAGACATTCACAGTCCATGAATTTAGATGCACCAACAAGGTCACCAGTAAAACAGAGCATGTCTATTGATTCATAATATATACATCAATAAAGAACACGCACTATCATTAATAATTATTATTATTATTATTACTATATATTATTATATTAATGTCATGAGTTTAATTCAATCTGAATGAGAATTTAGCACCCTCCACAAGCCGATGCACAATTAAGTGTCGTTGGCCCATATATACATAGGGTTTAATTAGGGTTTAGGTTAGCTAGGGTTTAGGGTTAGGTTAGGTTAGGTTAGGGTTTAGGGTATAGGGTATAGGGTTTAGTGTTTAGGGGTGTTTAGGGTTTAGGTTTAGGGATTAGGGATTTAGGGTTTTAGGGTTGTTTAAGGTTTTAGGGATCATCGAAAAAGCACACATTATTATTAGATCGAGGCACCCGCGCCTTACGCATAAAGTGCATGTATAATATATGTGTGTTTTGGGCCACCAATACATATATAGATGATCGAGAGAGAGATTGAAATCCCCAAGAATATGTTCAAATATACAATAAATTAAATATATGCACGAATGCATTGTAGGCCATGCATGCACACTAATTATATATATATTATGAGGCAACTTAATCAAATGTGTTTTCATTCGAGAGAACTTGTCAAAATTCAAGTTAATTAATTTATCACGATAATTATATAATTAATTAATGAATCTCAGGGATATGTTATACAACATGATCGATATAGGCCATGTATATTTTAATTGGTGTTAATCTACTATTTGCTAGCTAGCTGCAATATATAGAGCATGTTTTTATTAGATCGGGTTATAGCTAGCTAGTATAGTTTAGGTTATGTGTTTTAATTAAGTAGGGTTGATTAGCTAGGGTTAGTTACATATATATGGTTTAGGGGTTAATGCATGGCACATTTAATTTTATTAGAGGATCGCGAGGCACCCATGACCCGCTCGCTCGATGCACAATTAAGTGTCGTTGGCCTATACATAGGGTTTAATTAGGTTTAGGGGTTAGCTAGGGTTTAGGGTTAGGGTTAGGGTTAGGTCTAGGGCAAAGTTTAGGGTTTAGTGTTTAGGGTGTTTAGGTTTAGGGATTAGGGATTATTATTTATTAGTTTTAGTGGTTGTTTAAGGTTTAGGGGATCATCGAATGAGTGCGCACACACATTATTAGAGGCACCCGCGCTCATATATAAATTGCATGCATATATATGTGTGTTTTTTTGGCCACCAACGTCGATATATGATGATCGAGAGAGAGAGATTGAAATCCCCAAGAATATGTTCAAATATACATTAAAACATATGCACGAATGCATGGTAGGACATGCATGTACACTAATTATATATATATTATGAGGCAACTTAATCAAATGTGTTTTCATTCGAGAGAACTTTGCAGTGAAAATTAGAGTTAATTAATTTATCACAATAATTATATAATTAATTAATGAATCTCATGGATATGTTATACAACATGATCGATATAGGCCATGTATATATTAATTGGTGTTAATCTACGGTTTGCTAGCTAGCTGCTATATATAGAGCATGTTTTTATTAGATCGGGTTATAGCTAGTATAGCTTAGGGTTATGTGTTTTCATTAAGTAGGGTTGATTAGCTATGGTTAGTTACATATATATGGTTTAGGGTTAATGCATGGCACATTTAATTTCAATTAGAGGACCGCTTTATAACCCCGCGTCCGCTTTGATGCACACACTATGTCATGGCCTATATATAGGGTTTAATTAGGGTTTAGGTTAGGTTTAGGGTAGGGTGTATTTAGTGTTTAGGGTGTTTAGGTTTAGAGATAGTGTTTCAGGGTTGTATAAGGTTTAGTGGATCATCGATCGAATGCTTACAATATATTATTAGAGGCACACGCGCCTTTGCGCATATAAAGTGCATGCGTATATATATGGTTATTTGTTTTAATTAAGTAGGGTTTCATCAGCTATTAGCTAGGGTTACATATATATGGTTTAGGTTAATGCATGGCACATTACATATAGTTTAAATCTCAAGAATGTTTATACATGATAGGCTATACGTGCAAAGGAATTTTTTCCGTGAACTTGTCAAAATTCAAGTTTACTGCCAATGGAAACTAGTCCAAAAAAATTACATAGAGGACCAAAAGTACTGGACAATAACTATAGAACCTGAAACTTTACAAAAAGGACCCCAAAACATATAGAAGAATATTCTAGTCCTTCTCGACCGCACATCGATCTCTCGCTCCGCATCCTTTCAAAGAATCCTCCGCGCTCGGGGACGCACCACTTTTTGGGACGGTGTCGCCGTAGGTCGCCAGACGAAGGAGAAGAAGGCCTCATGAACGCATATTGGCTCTCGTAAGGGTCACTTGAAGGCCAAGATGTGCACTCTAAGAAGACGGATGACGTCGTCAGATGCCCCCGAGCTTGTGAACTTTAGCAGCCTGACTTCCCATTGGCCAGATCTGAAGCACCGACAAAGCAATCCTCACCGTTAGCGCCATCACATTGATGGCACCTTTTATCGGGGTTTGGGCTTTCCCAAGATCCGCCGTATTCACCACAGCCGGACCCGCCGATGACGAGATCCTCCGACTCCATTGCGCCATTCTGCTCATGGGAAACACTCTGATCTAAGCTTACAACAACACTAACTCCCTGGATCCAAATTAGCTGACTCAACTTTGCTTATCTAAATATGGCTGTATCCACACTGTTTTTACTCTAGACACATACACGTCTAAGGAAAAGTTGAATCAATTAATTTAGTTCGTAGGGTGTACAATATACAGAGAGAAGTCGGCCTCGTCTCCGCTGGCGAGGCCGCCGGAGAGAAGGGGGAGAGGAGCCGGGGGAGTGGGAAAGACTCGAGGGAGAAAGAGAAGAGGAAGAAATGAGAGCTCCCTGGGGAAGAACATTATTTTTGTCGTTCTGCTCGTAGCTTGAAACTGAAAATTTCGGCTGCGCGCCAAATCATCCCGCCGCATCCATTCGAAAATTCCGTGACCAGTTTACCCTTTTAACCCTGGTCCGGAAGCTACAACCCACCGACCATGGAGGGCTCATTCTGTGAACAATGAAATATCTTGCCTAGATCCCGCCCCCTCCCCCTACATGCCCACACCCACCCACCAACCATTCGCCCATTAGCTCTCAAAATACTCTCACACGCCAAAGCTCGACTCTCTACAAGCATTCAGATCCGCTTCGCCGCGCATACTCCTCCACAAGCCGTAGCCTTGATCGTGTCGCTTGTCCACTCCACCGATCCGCTCCCCGCCGCCTCCTCGCCGTCACCGACGGATTCGCTTCACCGCTCGACCTCGCCACCGACGGATCTCCTTCACCGCCGACCTCTCGTCGACCGACGATCCGCTTCACCGTCGACCTCGCCACCAACGGCCGCAGCGGCCGTATCAACTTCACCGAATCCCTTGCCGCCCAACCGTATCTCTGCTTCATTAACGCCCTCTTCTAACAAACAGGTCGTCTATCGTTCTCCATGTTTCGCCGCTGAATGTAAGTTGTCGCGCTTCTGCTCCACCTCTGCCGTTGTTTTATAGAGACGCTGGGCCCGTTAGATCGCGGTGTTTCTTTGCCCATGTTTTGTGTAGTTATTTGCGTATCTCATATGCCGTTAACTTTCTTGATGTGTTGCTTCGCATGAAGTTTGTTTAAATATTGTACAGTACAAAGGCATTATCCGGTCGCTACCATCCTGTTCATTCTACTGACAACTGTGTGCATCCACATATTTATAGCCTTATACCCATTCATTTGCTGCCAACTGTTTTTGTACTGCATGCTATCGTCGCACTGCTTTTATAGTCATGCTATGGGCATTTCCAATCGTTTGTTCTTATACCACGTCATTAGCTCACCGCTAGTCGCTAGCTGTTTTCTCGTGTCCGCTATTCTCACACTGCTTTTCTAATCATGTGTGCATTTCCAATCTGCTTTCTATTATACCTCGTCTTTAGCTTATATAGTTATTACTGCGTGCATGTCTGGTCTTCTTGTATTATCATAGACTCGACTTGTCAATGTTATTTTCCTAGGGATTGATCATGCGAACCACTTATTAGAACATCCAATATTAACAGCGGGGACGCTAGGGAAGGTTGGAATCTGAGTTCTTGTCGGGGGGAAGGGCAGTCTACTTCCGTTATTATCTATAAACCTATATGCATTGTTCCTTATGCAAGAGATTAACACTTGAAACCTCCCATAGCAATGCCATTCATGCTTTACTATGTTTCGCCTATTTGATATGCTTGTCTTGGAGAAATCAAGGTGATTTGAACCCTACATTTGGTCATTCTTACGCGCCATTTTATGTGGAAAACTGGGTATTACCCTACTCTAAATCTGAATGTTGAAATTTGTATCTCATGCAAAGCAACATCTAGTTGGTTTAATCTGATATCTGTAACTATTTGCTTATTCATTTGGCAGCTCAAGTTTTTTGTTATTTGAAACCACCGACTTGGTCTTAAATGTGATATCTAAACACGATTAAGGACAATGGAGCAGGAGGATTAGTATTTCATGATGGCTGAACCTAAAATGACAAGCATGTTGACCACCACTAGTGCACGCAAGAGAAGGACCCGCAGCGAACAGTGTGTGCTTAGTACATGCATCTATCTTATCTTGTGCTTATTTCTGCTACATGCTGCTATCTCGATCTCTACATTGCGTAATACATGTTTGAATAGTTAATTGTTGTAACTATGTTTGCAATGTTACTAGAATGCAGTTTTAATGAAGCAGTCATCATTAGAAGATAGTCGCCAAAAAAGGATCTGTAGCGACCCTGGGCAACATTATGATGTAAGTTTGTGCTTAGTACAAGTTCCATACATTGTCTTATTTATGCAACTTGTTATCATCTTATATCTACATTGCATATAAATGTTTGCATAGTTTATCGTTTAACTCTTTTTGCATTATTATCGGAATGCAGTTTGATGAAGCACCTTCATTAGAAGTGAGGCCCACAAAACGTTCTGATATTTCTTCTGATGCATCTTTTCATAGCCGTCAACCTAGACCTTTGCTTTCATCAAACAAGAATATCTCAAGGCCGCACTTTTATAAAGACATGGTATTGCTGCTTTAAGATCTGTAGCTTATATGTTGACAAAGAGTACACAAGATTCAATCAAGGCGATTGCCAAATGTCAACGTGTTATTGATGATGTGCTAATAGAAGTCCTCAATGATTCTATGAATTTATTTGGGCACATGAATTGCCTTGTAATTTTCCTACTTTTTTTATTTGTGGTATGTAATTGTGTGTATCATTGATATCGATTTTAGGCTCATGAAATTTAATGCATGTTGACCAGGTCAAACAAGTAGTGGGCATCACACCGTATTGGGCTTCGCCCCACTTACAAAGAGTGCGGGACCCACTTTCATTTTGGGCCTGCCCACTTCTTTAGTAGGCCGGCCTAGTTACACGAGCTGGATCCACATGCTTATCAAGCCGGCCCAATTAACTTGTTGGGCCAGCCCATTTGGTATGGTGTCCCACATGGTAAATGGGCCTGCCCTTTAACAGGAACCCATGTGTTTTTGGCCCGGCCTATTATCTTGTTGGGCCGCCCACTGCCATATGGTGGACCCCACATACTAAATGGGCTTGCCCTTTAACAGAAGGTGGGACCCACATGGGTTTTTGGCCCGCCCACTATCTTGTTGGGCCGCCCAATTTCATATGGTGGACCCCACATACTAAATGGGCTCGCCCCTTTAACAGAAGGTGGGACCCACTGCAAGCTTTCGCTATCTTGTTGGGCTCGCCCACTTGCTATATGGTGGACCCCACACACCAAATGGGCTTCGCCTCTTACCAGGAAAGCCGGGACCCACCTCAGAGCCAGTCCCACGACTATCTGCTGGGTCACGACCTGCTATACAAGGACCCCACATACCAAATGGGCTTCACCTTTAACCGGAAAGCGGGGACCCACCGTGTTTTTGGGCCTACCCACTTGCCACACCTGACCCCACACACTAAATGGGCTCCCGCCTCTTTACCAGAAAGCTGGACCCACCCGTGAGCCTTCGCCCCGACCCACTTGCTTCTCGGGGCCTCTGCCCAAAGAGTCGTAAGGCGGATTCCCACATGTTGGGCCTTCACGCGCCATTTAAGTTTTGACCAACCAACCTTAGAGGAGGTTAGCCCGGCCCACGTAACTAATGGCCAGCCCGGCCCATGAAGACCTAAGCCAACCATGTCGTTCCCCGGCTCCCGCCGCTTAAGACGTGGCAGCCCCCGTGTGGGCCTACCATCTACCACGGGGAGCCTGGCTTGCTAACGCCGTTAATCGTCGCTAACTACGTCTCCACGTATGGTTTTTTGGTGCTGCTCTTTTCCAAATGGGGCCTACTAAGGCACCTGGTCCTGATGGTTTTAATGGCCCGCGACGGACCGAGAAAAACGTCGTTGGACTTTGCTTGACGCAGTTTTCCACAACGGAACCCATATCGTCTGGTTAGGCCCATGGCGACGAAAAATACCCTTAATGGACGAAAATTGGACGTTGAGTATCGTAACTTTTCTTGTAGTGACTGCTTGTTGGGGCAAAGTACTTTGTTGTGTTGTGTAGGGTTCCACGTTGGCGCTCGAATCCCTCCCCGGTGTTGCGCCGCACCACATCCCGCGCCATCAACCTTCTCAACGTGCTTCTTGGCTCCCTCCCGGTTCGGAGCAAACCTTGGTTTCTTTCTCGAGGGAAAACTTTGTCACGTGCGCATCATACCTTCCTCTGGGGCTGCTCAACGAACGGGTGAAATACACGCCATCAAGCATATTTCCTGCCTCGTTGCCGGGGAGATCAAGACACGCCGCAAGTGGGAGTCTCCACTTCTCAATCTCTTTACTTTGTTTTTGTCTTCGTTTTATTTTATTTACTACTTTGTTTAATGACTTATATCAAAACACAAAAAAATTAGTTGCTAGCTTTACTTTATTTCCTCTGTCTTGTTTGCTATATCAAAAACACAAAAAATTTAGTTACTTGCATTTACTTTACTTATTTCATCATGTTTCCTTTTAATTTTACTACGAAGAACATACCGGTAGGACAAGGGTCTATAATTGGGAGGAACAATATAGAAGAATTTTTCACCCATATTAGTACCATTGAAGATTTCGAAGATAGACACTTGGTAGAACTTGCGCCTACTTATGAAATTGCTGCTGCTGCTTTAGTTCGCTTGTTGGAAACTAAATTTGTTAATCTAAATCCTATAATCCAACACATGTTTCTTACACTTGGTGATATGGAAGAAGGGGAAAAGAAAGATTTGTTTTAGAAACCCTTCTTAGAGAATTTGGTGGTCTAGCAAGAGAGGCTAGAAAGGTTTTCGCTAAATTTAATATGCTTGGTTCTCACTAATTTTGTTGGTCTCCTTGAAAATAGGATATGGATAGGATAAGGTACACTAATAATGTTAATGATGGTGAGGATCAAAGCACCAATACCATGTAAACTCCTAGCTATGAATGATGCACTAGAAACAACTATGCTTGGCTTGTTCCTGAAAATTTGTTTGATGAGAGTAGTAAGCCCAAGACTAATGAGAAGGGAGACGCTGAAACTTATGTATCCAATATACTATGCATGGTTGAGAAAACTCAAAACCCCGCTGATGCTTCACCCTTCGATAATACTTGATATACACTTTCAGCGCCAGTTGAAAGGCGTTAAAGAAAGCGCTATGGGAGACAACCCATGTTTTTACCCGTATTTTTGTTTTATATTTGTGTCTTGGAAGTTGTTTACTACTGTAGCAACCTCTCCTTATCTTAGTTTTATGTTTTGTTGTGCCAAGTAAAGTCTTTTATAGTAAAGTAAGTACTAGATTTGGATTACTGCGCAGTTCCATTTCTCTGCTGTCACGAATCTGGGTCTATCTCCCTGTAGGTAGCTCAGAAAATTACGCCAATTTACGAGCATGATCCTAAGATATGTACGCAACTTTCATTCAATTTGAGCATTTTGATTGAGCAAGTCTCGTGGCCTAATAAAATCCATCTTTACTGACTGTTCTGTTTGATGATTCTCAGTTTTTTATTTCGCATTGCCTCTTTTGCTATGTTGATGGAATCTCTTTGATCCATTAATGTCCGGGCAGGCTTTATCAATGTCCAGATATGTTAAGAATGATTGTGTCACCTCGAACATGTGAATTTTTATTATGCACTAACCCTTTAATGAGTTTGTTTCGATGGTGTGAAGGAAGTTTCTAAGGGTCAAGAGAGGAGTATGATGTATGATCAAGGAGAGTGAAGTTTTAAGTTTGGGATGCCCCTGGTTCACCCCCGTATATATTAAGAAGACTCAAGCGTTTGCTTGGGGATGCCCAAGGCATCCCCTTCTTCATCGACAAACATTATCAGGTTCCTCCCCGAAACTATATTTTTATTCGCCACATCTTATGTACTTTGGTTGGTGGTTGCTTGTTTTTTGTTTTTGTTTTGTTTGAATAAAATGGATCCTAGCATTCACTTTATGGGGTAGACACGCCCGCTGTTGCATATGGACAAATATGTCCTTAGGCTCTACTCATAGGTATTCATGGCGAAGTTTCATCTTCGTTAAATTGTTATATGGTTGGAATTGGAAAATGATACATGTAGTAAATTGCTATAATGTCTTGGATAATTTGCTACTTGGCAATTGTTGTGCTCATGTTTAAGCTCTTGCATCATATAATTTTGCACCCATTAATGAAGAAATACTTAGAGCTTGCTAATTTGGTTTGCATATTTGGTTTCTCTTGAGTCTAGATAACATCTAGTATTGAGTTTTGAACAACAAGGAAGACGGTATGGAGTCTTATAATGTTTACCATATGTATTTTATGTGAGTTTTGCCGCACTGCTCATCCTTGTGTTTGTTTCAAATAACCTGCTAGCCTAAACCTTGTATCGAGGAATACTTCTCATGCATCCAAAATCCTTGAGCCAACCACTATGCCATTTGTGTCCACCATACCTACCTACTACATAGTATTTATCCGCCATTCCAAAGTAAATTTTGAGTGCTACCTTTAAAATTCCATCATTCACCTTTGCAATATAGCTCATGGGACAAATAGCTTAAAAACTATTGTGTTAATATGTACTTATGCACTTTATCTCTTATTAAGTTGCTTGTTGAGCGATAACCATGTTTCTGGGGACGCCATCAACTATTCTTTGTTGGATATCATGTGAGTTGCTATGCATGTCCGTCTTGTCCGAAGCAAGAGAGATCTACCACCTTCATGGTTGGAGCATGCATATTGTTAGAGAAGAACTTTGGGCCGCTAACTAAAGCCATGATTCATGGTGGAAGTTTCAGCTTTGGACACATATCCTCAATCTCATATGAGAATAATAATTGTTGTCACATGCTTATGCATTTAAGAGGAGTCCATTATCTCTTGTCCATGTTGTCCCGTATGGATGTTCGTTGAGAATAATCAAAAGCGAGAAATCCAAAATGCGAGCTTTCCACCTTGTAATGTGAAAAAAGCTGCAGTTCATCAGACACTTGGTCATTCTAGTGCATTGCAAAAGATCCGGTAGTCCAAGTTAATTAGACAAGGTGCGGCACTATTAGTATACTATGCATGAGACTTGCAACTTGTAAGATATAATGCATAACTCATATGCTTTATTACTACCGTTGACAAAATTGTTTCATGTTTTCAAAATAAAAGCTCTAGCACAAATATAGCAATTGATGCTTTCCTCTTTGAAGGACCATTCTTTTTACTTTTATGTTGAGTCATTTACCTATCTCTTCCACCTCAAGAAGCAAACACTTGTGTGAACTGCGTATCGATTCCTACATACTCGCATATTGTACTTGTTATATTACTCTATGTTGACAATTATCCATGAGATATACAGTGTTGAAAGCAACCGCTGAAACTTAATCTTCCTTTTGTGCTGCTTCAATACCTTTACTTTGATTTATCGTTTTATGAGTTAACTCTTATGCAAGACTTATTAATACTTGTTCTGGAAGTACTATTCATGAAAAGTCATCGCTTTATGATTCATTCACTTTTTTACTCATGTCATCACCATTGTTTTTGGATCGCTGCATTCATCACATATGTTTACAAATAGTATGATCAAGGTTATGATGGCATATCACTTTTCGTAAATTATCTTTGTTATCGTTTTACCCGCTCCGGGACGAGCAGAACTAAGTTTGGGGATGCTGATACTGCTCCGACGTATCGATAATTTCTTATGTTCTATGCCATATTATTGATGATACTCATATGTTTTATGCACACTTTATGTCATATTCGTGCATTTTCCTGAACTAACCTATTAACAAGATGCCGAAAGCGCCAGTTTTTCGCTGTTTTTGGTTTCAGAAATCCTAGTAACGAAATATTTCGAATTGGACGAAACGAAGACCCAGGTGCTCATTTTTTCCATGAGCCTCCTTAAGACCGAACACACGAGCGGGGCCACGAGGTGGTGGCGACACCGCCGGCCGCGGCGCGCGCCCGTGGCCCGCGCTGCCGATGGTGTGGCCCCCTGCCCGGCCCCCGACCGCCCTCTCCTTCCGCTCTACTTAAAGCCTCCGTCACGAAACCTCCCGAGGCGAAAACCACTTCTATAATAAAACCCATCGAGACGCCGCCGCCGCCGATCCCATCTCGGGGATTCTCGAGACTTCCTCCGCACTCGGCAAGGCACTGGATCCCTGTCCGAGGACTCTACACCGCCATGGTCGCCTCTCGAGTGATGGTGAGTAGTTCAACCCCGGACTATGGGTCCATAGCGTAGCTAGATGGTTGTCTTCTCATTGTGCTTCATTGTTGGATCTGTGAGTCGCCTAACATGATCAAGATCATCTATCTCTGTAATTCTATATGTTGTGTTTGTCGATCCGATTGATAGAGAATACCATGTCATGTTAATTATCAAGTTATTATACATAAAGAAAATGTATTTGCATGTTTCTCCATACAGTGGGAGGCTGCCAAGTTTTCTACTTTAACTCCAAGAGGTGGAGTACTTATGTTGAGTAGCGGGTTCATGCCCGCATTGACACCTGGGACAGTGACACGGTTGTGGATGTGTCGTTGCCACTAGGGATAAAACATCGGGCGCTATGTCCGAGGATGTAGTTGCTGATTACATTACGCGCACCATACTTAATGCAATTAACTGTTGTTCGCAACTTAATAGGGTTCGGATGATAACCTAAAGGTGGATTTTTAGGCATAGATGCAGCATTTAAGGGGCTATGTACTTGGCCGTAATGCCCAATTAAATCTCACTATACTTATCATGTCATGTATGTGTATTGTTATGCCCTCTCTATTTGTCAATTGCTCAATTGCCCGACTGTAATTTGTTCACCCAACATGCTTTATCTTAAGGGAGAGACACCTCTAGTGAACCGTGGACCCCGGTTCATTCTTTAATACCGAAATACAAATCTGCTGCAATACTTGTTTTTACTATTTTCTCTCGCAAACAATCATCTTCCACACAATACTTAATCCTTTGTCACAAAGAAACGAGCAAAGACAACCTCCCTGCTTCGTTGGGGCAAAGTAATTTGTTGTGTTGTGCAGTTCCCACGTTGGCGCCGGAATCGTGTTGCGCCGCACTACATCCCGCCATCAACCTTCAACGTGCTTCTGTGCTCCTCCCGGTTCGATAAACCTTGGTTTCTTTTCGAGGGAAAACTTGCCGCCGTGCGTATCATACCTTCCTCTTGGGGTTGCCCAACGAACGTGTGAAATACACGCCATCAACGACTATCTGCAGACTTTGATTCTGCACAGCAGGTCCTTCTGTTTCAAGCCTGATTCGTCCGACAATTCCAGGTGGGAAGCGACCACAGAGATGGACGAGCTGAGAACTTTGGATGGCCTATCATGATTGCTCTTGCTCCTTCTGTCCCTGTCCCTTAGAATGATGGCGTCTTCCTTTGACGGCTCGGGGCTCTCCCATCCCACTTCCTCCTTCTCTTTATCGCTCAAACTCTTGGCCTTCCATGGTGTGATGTAGCTCTGTCCAGTTTCGTGAACGCCCCCGGGCGAGCACAGCTCCGTGGCTGATAAGGAGATCGGTGGCTGATCGCTTTCTTGGATGGAATCGACGTCACTGGGTTGTTCCTTCGTCATCAGTGAGATAATCTTTGCAAGCTGTTGGAAGATATCCCCCCTTCAGTCAAGTTAGAACCATATTGCGAGAAAGCCGTGTCAGGGAGGAGCTTCAATGAACCAGGGAGGCTCGTTGTCGTTTCCTTCTCAGTTGTTCCCACTGATTTCCGGCTAGGTCCGCCCGCCTTCCCTTGTTTTTGCGAATTTGGCTCTGAGGGTCCTTGCTGTTGTGTCGTCCTCGGCGGCCGTCCCAACGGTCCGTATCCGAGTCGGCAGCATCATTGTCGTCACCATCAAGAGCTGGTTTGGGAGGTGGCGGAGGAGGAACATCAGTCGTCGATGCCGCGCCCCCATCACGGACGACCCTGACCCGAAAACCCTCCATGTTGACAAAGAGCATCACGAAATCGGGGAGCTGAATCGGAGTTCTGCAGCCTACAGTCATGCGGACCGGGCCATTAGAATCAGCAAGCGATTCTTCATCCACTGCAAGGGGCCTCCCCATCTCCCTGGTGCTCACAAGTAACCTATCCGAGTATCGGAACGGAGCAGGAACCCCGAACCGCTTCACCTTGACTTCCACCAAATGTTCTGTGGCTGTCGGGTCCCCTGTGTTGATAACCACCAAAGCATAGCACTTGCTGGTAGGAAGCATAAAGGTACCGATGACGCGTGAAGCACACGTCCGTTGGGGAACCCAAGAGGAAGATGTGATGCGTACAAATGCTGCTTTTCCCCTCGGGGCATAAAACCACGTTATCGTAACCGTTAGAGAGATGAAGGCTACGTGAAGGTTGTTGTAAAGGAGTGTAGTGCGGCAACACCAGGGATTCCGGCGCCAACGTAACCCGCACAACACAATCAAAATACTTGCCCCAACTTAACAGTGAGGTTGTCAATCTCACCTGGTTCCGAAACAAAGGATTAAACGTATGGTGTGGAGAATGATGTTTGTTTGCAAAGAACAACAAGAGAACAATGATTGTAGTAGTAGATTGTATTTCAGATGTAAAATAATGGACCTGGGTCCACATCACTAGTGGGTGTCTCTCCAATAAGATAAATAGCATGTTGGGTGAACAAATTATGGTTGGGCACTCGACAAATAGAGAGGGCATAACAATGCACATACATATCAAGATGACTACTATGAGATTTACTTTAGGCATTACGACAAAGAACATAGACCGCTATCCAAAGACAGACCATGCCTAAAAAGTCCAATTCCTTCTGTTAGCATCCGCACTCTTCCAGATAAGTTGCAAACAACAGACAATTGCATTAAGTAATGTGTATGTAATGTAAACAATACAAATATCCTTAGACAAAGCATTGATGTTTTATCCCAGTGGCAACAACAAACACTCCACAACCTTAGAACTTTCTCACATCGTCCTGCATTCAATGGGAGGCATGAACCCACTATCGAGCATAAATACTCCCTCTTGGAGTCACAAGTATCAACTTAGCCAGAGCCTCTACTAGCAACGGAGAGCATGCAAGATCATAAACAACACATATATGATAGATGGATAATCAACTTGACATAGTATTCCATATTCATCGGATCCCAACAAACACAAATATGTAGTATTACAAATAGATGATCTTACTCATATAGGTAGCCCACAAGATCTAAACATGATAGCACAAGAGGAGAAGACAACCATCTAGCTACCGTTATGGACCCATAGTCCAAGGATGAACTACTCACGCACTGGCCCGGAGGCTGGCATGGTGATGTAGAGCCCTCCTGTGATGATTCTCCTGCAGGGTGCCTGAGGCGATCTTCAGAACCCCCCGAGATGGGGTTGGCGGCGGCGTGTCTCTGGAATTTTCTCGTATCGTGGCTCTCGTGACTGGGGGTTCGACGCAAGGAATAAATAGGCGAAGGGGCAGAATCGGGGCGGTCGAGGGGCCCACCCCATAGGCCGGCGCTGGCCCCACCGCACCGCCATGTGGGGTGGCCGCCTCAGCCCCTCTTCGTCTCCCCTTTGTAGTGTTCGGGAAGGCTCCATGGAAAATAAGACCGTGGGCTTTGCTTCTGTCCAATTCCCGAATATTTCCCCGGTAGGATTTCAAACCAAAAAAAATCGCAGTAAAACAGAAATCGGGGCGCTTTCTAACATCTTGTTAATAGGTTAGTACCGGAAAATGTATCAAAATGATGTAAAGTGTATATAAAACATGTGAGTATTGTCATAAAACCAGCATGGAACATAAGAAATTATAGATACGTTTGAGACGTATCAAGCATCCCCAAGTTTGGGTTCCTACTCGCCCCGAGTAGGTAAACGATAACGAGGATAATTTCCGAAGTGACATGCTACTATCATAATCTTGATCAATACTATTGTAAAGCATATGAGATGAATGAAGTGATTCAAAGCAATGGTCTATAGTTTGTTAATAAATAGATAATGACTAAACAACTCAATCATATAGCAAAGACTTTTCTCATGAATAGTACTTTCAAGACAGCATCAACAAGTCTTGCATAAGAGTTAACTCATAAAGCAATAGATTCTTCATAGAAGGTTTTGAAGGAACACAAAGGATGATTTAAGTTTCAGCAATTGCTTTCAACTTGTTTCATGTATATATCTCATGGATAGTTGTCAACACAAAGTAATATGATGAGTGCAAATAAGCAAGTATGTAAGAATCAATGCACACAGTTGACACAAGTGTTTGCTTCTAAGATAGAAAGAAGTAGGTAAACTGACTCAACATAAAGTAAAGAAAGGCCCTTCGCAGAGGGAAGCATGGATTACTCATGTGCTAGAGCTTTTTATTTTGAAAACATGGAAACAATTTTGTCAACGGTAGTAATAATTCATACGTGTTATGCATAAAACCTCCTATAAGTTGCAAGCCTCATGCATCGAATACCAATAATGCCCGCACCTTGTCCTAATTAGCTCGGATTTCCATCGATTATCATTGCATTACATATGTTTCAACCAAGTGTCACAAAGGTACCCCATGCCACCAGAACAGTTCCTAGGAGATGAATCTCATTGATTTCTCAATTTTGATAGATCTCAACTTGAGGACATCCATATCTGGGACAACATAGAAAACAGACAAGGACTCCCTTTTATGCTTTAAGCATTCAACAACAGATAATATTCTCATATAAGATTGAGGATTAATGTCCAAGCTGGAACTTCCACCATGATACATGGCTTTGTCATGGCCCAATGTTCTTCTCTAACAATATGCATACACAAACCATTTAATCATGAGAAATCTCCCTTACTTCAGAGAGACGAACATGCATAGTAACTCACATGATATTCAATAAAGGTGTAACAGTTGATGGCGTCCCCAGAAACATGGTTACCGCTCAACAAGCAACTTATAAGAACTAAGATACATAAGCGACATATTCATTACTACAATAGTTTTTAGGCTACTTTCCCATGAGCTATGTATTGCAAAGACAAGGAATGAATTTTTTAAAGGTAGCACGCAAGCAATTTACTTTGGAATGGGCAGAAAAATACCACATAGTAGGTAGTTATGGTGGACACAAATGGTATAAGTTTTGGCTCAAGGGTTTGGATGCACGAGAAGCATTCCCTCTCAAGACAAGGCTTGCATAGCAAGGTTGTTTGAAGCAAACACAAGTATGAACCTATGATACAGTAAAACTTACATAAGAACATATTGCAAGCATTATAGACTCTACACTATTGTCTTCCTGGTTGCTCAAACACTTTACCATAAAATATCCAGACTTTAGAGAGACCAATCATGCAAACCAAATTTCAAGAAGCCCCGGTGGTTCTCCACTAATAGGTTTAAACTACATGATGCAAAAGCTTAAACATGATCTATTTGAGAGTTCAAAACAATTGCTAAGTATCAAATTATTCAAGACAATATACCAATTACCACATGAAGCATTTTCTGTTTCCAACCAAATAGCAATAAATGAAGCGACTTTCAACTTTCGCCATGAACATTAAAAGTAAAACTAAGAACACAAGTGTTCAAATGAAAAAGCAGTGTCTTTCTCCCACACAATGAATGCTAGGATCCGATTTTATTCAAACATAAACAAAAATAAAAAACAAACGCTCGGACGGAAGTAAAGCACATAAGATGTGACGTAAATAAAATATAGTTTCACTAGAGGTGACCCGATAAGTTAGGATGAAGAAGGGGATGTTCTTGGGGCATCCCCAAGCTTAGGATGCTTGAGTCTTTGAAATATGCAAGATGAAACCACGGCATCCCCTAAGCTAGAATTTTCACTCTTCTTGATCATATCATATCATCCTCCCCCTCTTGATCCTTGAAACTTCCTTCACACCCAAACTTCTCATAAATCTCATTTGAGGGTTAGTGCATAATCAAAATTCACATGTTCGGCGAGGACACAATCATTCCCAACACTTCGGACATTACCCAAGGCTACCGGGAAGTTAATGGAACAAAGAAATCCACTCAACACAAATAAAGAGGCAATGCGGAATGTGCGTAACTACAAACAGAACAACCAGAAGATCTAATTTTTTTCGAGGCAATCTAACATCGTGCTCGATGAAAAGCTCAAATTGAATGAAAGTTGCGTACATATCTCAGGATCACGCATGAATTTTTCAGGATTTTACGAGTTCACATAGAGATCAACTCAAATTCGTGATAGCTAAAAACTGTTTCTGCGCAGAATCCAAATCTAGCATCAACTTTACTATCAAAGACTTCCACTTGGCACAACAACGAAATAAACATGATAAGGAGAGCTTGCACAGTAATAACAACTTCCAAGACACAACAAAACAGAGCCGAATAAAAACAATATGGGTTATCTCCCAAGAAGTGCTTTTCTTAACGCCTTTCAGCTAGCGCAGAAAGGGCAAATCAAGTATTATCAAGAGAAGAAACATCAACATCATAATTCTTCTTAAAAACCAAACTTATCGCAGATGGTACCTTAGATGCTCCATTATCTAAATTTCCCATAGTGGTACTAAGGTTTTTTTTTCAATTTTAAGCTCATAATGATTCTTTGGCTTTGGCATCTTAGGGACATACATGAACTTTTGCTCCTTTTCCACATAAGCTTTCTCCTTAAACCTAAGAGAAGAAAAAGTTGAACCCAAGGTTCCCATAGCTTCTTCAAGTTCACCAATCCTATGGGTTTGATTATCATGAATAGCACAAGTTTCTAAGACAACAATTCTTTCATTAATTCCTCCTAGGGATTTATCAAGTTTATCAGTATTATCAAGTAATATTCCCAATTTAGTCTCAACGCTTGGAAATTTTTTCTCTATGGCTTCCAACTTTTTCATGACATCCCCAAGAGAGATTTCAATTTTAACTTCATTAACAGGTGGTATTCCAACTAGACTCTCAATGACGCAACTAGCTTCTAAAGCAGGAGTACCTAGGAAATTACCTCCCCAAAGAGTATCAAGAACATACCTATTCCAGCTAGATATACCAACATAAAAGTTCCTAAGGAGGATAATAGTGGAGTGTTTCTTAGTGCACCCTATGATGAGCATCACTAATTCTATACCAAGCATCTTTAAAACTTTCTCCCCCGTTTTGCAAAAGAACTAACTTCAACTTCAGGATTACTCATTTTGGCAATAGTAAAAACAAAGCATGATATTAAGTAAAGTGAAACAAGTAACTAATTTTTATGTTTTAGATATAAAGAAAGCAAACAAACAAATAAAATAAAATAAAATAAGACAATAAAGAAAGTAAAGAGATTGGGTGTGAGAGACTCCCTTGTAGCGTGTCTTGAAACCGCGCCAGAAAATATGCTTGATGACGCGTGAAGCACACGTACGTTGGGAACCCCAAGAAGAAGGTGTGATGCACACAGCAAGTTTTCCCTCCGCAAGAAACCAAGGTTATCGAACTTAGGAGATGAAGGCCACGGAAGGTTGTCGGTGAAGGAGGTAATGCGCGCAACAATTGGGGATTTCGGCGCTAACGTGAAACCCGCACAACACAATCAAAATACTTTGCCCCAACTTAACAAGGAGGTTGTCAATCTCACCGGCTTGCAGAAACAAAGGATTAAACGTATGGTGTGAGAATGATGTTTGTTTGCAAAGAACAACAGAGAACAATGATTGTGAGATTGTATTTCAGATGTAAAAGAATGGACCCGGGGGCCGCCACACTAGTGGTGTCTCTCCAATAAGATAAATAGCATGTTG